>QMIH01000323.1:115485-188299 GCA_003987875.1 Clarias batrachus
ACACACACACACATACACACACACATACACACACACACATACACACACACATACACACACACACATATACACACACACATATACACGCACGCACACGCACACACACACGCACACACACACACACACACACACACACACACACAGCCTATAAAGTCATGATGCTGTAAGAGTCAGGATGAGGCCCGGGATTGGCTTGCTGAAATAATCATGGACTTGCCGAGACAAGGCGTCTTCTTGAGGTTTAAATCTCATTTTATGCCTTCATGTCCGTGGTACCTTCACATATGCAGGCCATCTATATTGTTGCATAGTATGTTGTTGGTCTTTCTGCTCCCAAGAGGTTGAGCGGTCCGTATAAAACTTGGCACAGGTTTTTACACGAATGCTCTTCCTGACACAACTTTCCCATCTTATTTGGGCATGTGACCAGCACTGCATCTAGTGCACATTGGGTGGGAATTGAACCCGGGTGTTCAGCATGGCAGGCGAGAAACCTTCCACTGGGTCACCAGTGTCCAGTGTTGCGTGGTATACCCATAAAAAAAAAAGAAGAAAAAAAGGGTATTGCAATATGTGTATATAATACCAGCAGTTGTAAAAGATTGATACTTTTTATGTAAATTGCTATTGGATCTGGCTTCCAGGAATGAACAAAATAACAGATAGTGGAGGGGGGAAAAACAAGCCTGACTGACATACCTTGACTTGCAACTAGCGTAAGTCAACAGATACTTGACTTGAGCAAGAAAAAAAAGCAGCCCAAAATTAAATATGGTTATGTTTTTTCATGGAAAGTTGATGGGATGGGGGGGGGAGCAAGCTCTCTGCATGCCCTATTTAAAAAAAAATGTCTTGAGGGAGGCAAAAACATCCTACTTGGCCAAACATCTGTCAAACATTCCAACCTTTCCAAGGAATTCAGAGCTAGGTGATTGTTGACTTCCCCGTTTAAGTTCAAGAAAGTGATTGATGTACAGCTTTTCCACAGCTGAATAAACGTATTTGTTAGTAGCTCATATGTTTACGTAGTGCTGAAGGCGGCATCCTTGATGTATGTAAATAGTGTTGTCAGGGAGACAATCATGTAACTGTGGAGAGACTTCAAGATATCAAGAGACCAGAAATTATTTAATGAATTTGTTCATTATAACAAAGCCTTGATTTCTACAGAGATTTGGCCATTTAATATTAGAACACCCCACCTTTTTTCAGTTACCACAAGCTAGCTAGTTTAGCACATTGCTAAGGTGGCTAACATTAATTTGATTGCACTCCATCATCATTACAAGCTAGATGGATAGATTTCATTAGCTTTCAGTGACCTCCCGCTAATGTTACATCTAGCTTGCTGTCTGAGCCAATTGATATAATTTAATTAAATTTTGACAATTTAATTCACCAAAAGATATAGCATGGAATTTTTAGATGGTCTGTTAAAACAATG
Source organism: Clarias batrachus (assembly GCA_003987875.1). Lineage (NCBI taxonomy): Eukaryota > Metazoa > Chordata > Actinopteri > Siluriformes > Clariidae > Clarias > Clarias batrachus. The sequence continues at coordinate 116,930 of QMIH01000323.1, forward strand.
AACCCCACAGCAGTCCGTATTATTTTAAAAGAAAAGAGTAATTATGCTAGGTCTATACAGCTGAGAAGATAATTTCACTGATTCCAGTTAGCTGGATAGCTAAAGTGATGCATAGCAGACAGCTAGCGGTTTGACACTTGGATTGCAGCTGACACTGTGCATAAGTTTATGGCTTATAAGAATTTACACTGAGGAGTTATATTAAAAATTTACCCTTGTACAGTTGTTATGAATGGAAAATCTAGCTATGGAGACCACATCTTTTTTTATTATTTTTTTGTATCAGGCTTTAAACATTTTTGTTTCTGTTGTGAAGGAACTAAACATTTGACACTTCCACATGCGTTGTTCCTTGAGTACGACCTAATCTAATAATAAATTATGATCCATCTCATTAGTTCTCAGGTCAGTGAGGTCGTCTGGAGCAGATAACTCAATAGACGTCAGGACAGTTTTGGTATCTTCATTAGGATTGCAGATTTCGAACATTCTTAGTTTATCGTTAAGGTGCTGAACTATTAATTATTAATGATAAAAATGCACATGTTTTAAGTTTGTTTTATTTAAAATTTCTGGAAGCATAATCCCAACAAATTAGTTATGAGACAAATTAGTTTAAGTAAACATATATTTTTAAGGCGGTCAAATACTGCTCGTCTCTTCATTCTCATTCAGCAATGAGGTAGCTAAAAATACATTATATATTACACACCGTCAGAACTGCAAGTTTGCCACTTTTGTGGTGTACATCTTAGTAGATATGTGACCTACTGAGAAATATTCTGCAAAACAATTATCATTAAAGTTTAGAGTTTTTAAACATTTTCAATTCTTATGAGCAGTTATTCAATCATTAGCACCCCCATTCCAGGACAGATGTTTGCTTTTGCACGTTTCACTGATAACTATCTGGGTGGTCTGTTTCATCTTTTGCACAGAGAATTCCTCCGTTTTTCCCCCAAACAAGATGAAATGTGTACTTGTCTTACCATTGCATTCACATTCGCTGCCTTTAGCACATCGGAGTTAAACTCGAGCCCCAGCATAGAATTGTTGTATCGTTTCTGATTGCATATTGGTGTTTCAGGTGAATCTTTTGAAGCAGCAGTGTGAACCGTGTTAAGTGACAACAGTTTTCAAAATTCTTTTGGCTATATTTATCTCAGTAGCATGGCGTTTTTACGTTCATTGATGTATGTGGGTCTGAAGGACAAAGGTATTCTGTAGATTTCTAAGTAGTTTCAGTGTTCTATAGGTTGAGCATCTTTTTTTTTCTAGTATTAATGGGAGAAATTTTTTTTTTTTTTTTTATGAATACAGATTGACAATTTCCTCAAGAAGTTTGGTTTTAAGTGATAAGCCCTGACCCATCTTTGTTCACAGTCAGCATTTTTTTCCTTTGTTTTGTTGTTTTTCTTTCGAGTGTGCTGCAAAAATCAAAAGGTTACACATTTGCAAAACACAACTTTCTCAGCTAAAACATTAAATCATGTTTTCTTTTCTTTTTAAATTTAAGCATTTAAGACTTACAAACTGTGAATCTTTACTACATTTTAGAGAATATCCTAACTTTTCTGGAGATTGGGAGTTCATACACAGAAGTGAGAAAAGGAAAGGTATTCAATTTGAATATGAGCACTATTTTATCAAGGTAGGTCTGTTCGAGTGTAATTTGGCGTTCACTATTTTGAGTATACAACAAGGGTTTGATTTGCGTGTTCCTCCTTCTTGTTAAACAGCCGGGTGATTTTCCTGTTGGTGTAAATATAAGCTCCGTCTCTGGCGTCACTCGTTCAGCCGAGTTCAGGTGTGTGACGTGCGTATAGGTGTGGTGCCTTCTTCATGCTGGTGGCATGCTGCACAGAGCGCACTGGCATGTACAGCTGGGACTCGGGTGTGTTTAAGTTTCTTTTCCCATTGCTACGAGAGGAGAAACAGAAAGTTAAACTCGGTGGCGTTTTGGCTCATAAAAAGGGGGCAGATGCCTTGTTTCTGGTTGGTCTCAGTTTGCTTAGGGAGTAGATGACGTGGGAAAGCACGCGCTTAAGAGAACGTCTGGCTTCAAACACTGAGCAGCAAAGCTAAACGGAGCGGAGTGACAGCTTTTGACTTGTCTACAAGTAGATCTGTTTGGAGAGGAAAGGAATTGGCAGTCTTGCAGTGATCTGTATTCCTGGTTGTCATGAGGTACATTCCAACTTATTTGTGGGATTAGCGGATGACCAGATGTTTAACAACCCTGATTAATCATCATCTTTTCTTTAAAATAATTTAATATTTGACCATATTGCTAATTGTTTTGTATCCATTTGCGTGATAAACCAAAGACGGTCATGATTCAAAGGTGGAGATGAGCCAAGCAATCGCTTTATACAAAACTGGATGATGTGTGGGTATGTGTGCCAGACAGACAGACAGTAATTCAACTAAACTGGATTTGCATCATGGCCATTTTGAGCAGAGAAAAGAGGAAAGGCTCATCTAGATACTTAAGTAGTCTGTGCTGAATCATCGCAGTTTCTGAAGCCCAGCTGCAGAATTTTCCTTAAACCAACTCGAATATTAATCTGCAGAAGTCATTTCAAAAGCACAGACAATCTCAATGGCTCCTTTTATGTTCCACGGATATAAAATACTCCCGGAATAAGGAAACTGGAGGAAGGCCGTTTATTCCCTTTCCAGATTCTTTTAGCGGCGTTCTTGGAAGTGAGGTATGAGAGCAAGACTGAGCGAGTGTAAACGCTTAGGAAATTACCACGTCCAAGTGTGGATGTGGAAGTTTGTGTCCTTACATGACCCTGTTCTGACAGAGGCCTCATTTTGACACGCAAGCATTTGCAGAAGGGGTGAGAGGAAGAGAGGGTGAAAAGGAAACCTGGGAAGAGCATACAAACACACACACGCACACAGTGCTTTCTAGCAGTGTGGATCTCTCTTTCTCGAAGAGTAATAAATGTTTTTTTTTGTTTTTGCTTTTATTGAAAGGAAATAGACTAGCATAGAGAGAAAGGAAAAACTAAACATGTTCATAGCGTCTGTGTGCTGAGTATTAAATTGCATTCAACATGCTGACCGTTTTGATCGTTTTGTGTTAAACAGAATAACAGACGAGTCTAAAGACTGAAGTCCACTTGAGCCGGGAAGTGGAGTTGGAGAAGCAGAGAAGTGGATTATGGCGAAAAAGAACAGTCACAAAGGTAAGTCGTGAAACCAATATCGTTCTGTGCAGTAAGTTTCCGCTGTTCACAAAACCCTCCTAAGCCGAGGTATTTCTCTGACTGTAGTGTGTAGTACAGTATATGCATACTGTGCATAAGAAACTAGGCTATTAATAATCATAGGCAAAAAGGGGGAAGAAGTTGTGTGGCTCAAAGTAAACGCACACATTTCTCGCTTTGTCTGTGATGCTCAAGGGCATCCACATTCTTCCCTCTGTACAAACAACTTTGACATGTTGACTTTTACATGTCAGCACAGCATATTATCACATGGCCCTGACCGTCTTGATATGTGCTCCGCTAGTCGTCTCTACAGAAACGATAAAGTTAATCTCTCACCTCCATTTTAATTACTGCCTATATTTTCCCGTAATCCTTCAGGTGTAGGGGTTGCAGTGTGGTAGATGTAGGAATCCGGGGCGCTGCAACAAAATCAGCCCTTGGTTAATCCTGGTCACATTTTACCGGAAGTTTTCTTTTCTCCCTAATTTAGTCGTGTCCAATTCCTCCCCATCACTAGGGGGCTCCCACATTAAGGCTACTACTACCACTCAGCCGGGAGGGCCGAAGACTATCACGTGTTTCCTCTGAACCATGTGACGCCAGCCGACCGCATCTTTTCGAACTGCTTGCCCGCGCACCATTGGGGGCGGCGTAACACACTCGGAGGAAAGCGCTATCCGCTCCCTCTGTTGCGCGAGCTCACAGAGCCGTGATTAATGTGGGAGCACTAAGTACCTCTCATCCCTCCCCTCTGAGAGAGCTCGGCCAATCAGCTCTCTCTAGACCACCCTGGGAGAGGTTACAGCACCACCCGGGATTCGAACTAGCGATCTCCGGATGATAGGGCGAGCGCTTTAACCACTGCGCCACTCGGAGGCCCTACCGGAAGTCTTCAGCGAATAAAATGTTCTCCGGTTCATGAAGAAATGACATGAAATCTCCCCTGAACTGCCATAGAGGCCATACTTTACAACACTGACCAAACATCCCAGACGCATGCACTGAATTGATGTTGGTAATAAAAAGCACAGCCACACATATGGACTGTAATCCAATTTCTCAGAGGGTAGTAACTCCTGTTTTTATTCCTTTTTCCATGATCTAAAGCATTTAACTTGGTGTTCCAGCACTGAAATATCAATCACAGTTTAAAATCTACCCTACACCATAGATCTCACCATCCTGGGTTCTGGAGTACTCCCTGCCCCGCACTGCTCTAAACACACCCACTTTATCACTGGAAACATGGCTAATTAGCTCATTAGTTGAATCTGTGAATGCAGGATAAGTGTATATACTAGGACCAAGGCTGGGAACGTACGCACTGCATTATCACAGGGATGGACAGATTACTATCTTTTTTTTTTTTTCTATTCATAGTCGCTTCGCAGGCAAGGAGGTTTAACAAACAAAACGACAGCAATACACACCCCTTATTGATCTAAATAAAGGTTTGATATGTAGAATGTGTAAAATTAAGCCTCTTCATAACGGTGTAACAGGCCTGTAAAAATAGCATGAGCTACTTGTTCTGACTCTCACCACCTGCTGCACTACACACACGGGCCAAAGCACTATGCAGTGAAGATAGAAGAGTTTTTACATGCTGGATTATTTTGCATGCATGGATTCTTTTCAGAATCAGGACTACACAGACACAGGGAAAGAACGACAAAACTGAGCACGATCAAAAATCCAGTTCAAAGCCGTAATAAAACTCTCTTGATGGAAGAACAGAGTGTACAGAAACACCAGTTGAGGACTTGCTGACTTTATGCTAAGGGTGCAAACATGATGTTTCCTGAAGTGAATGTTAGACGTTCAGTCTATATTCTGTCCCAGGAGCCTCTCAGACATGCACGGTTTTGCATAAATCTAATGGCAAATCAGTGTTTCTGCTTCATATCTGACTGAGCACCATGCTGAGATTTCTGTCAGACCTATTAACGTTTGTGGATCAATATGGGCCTGTACAGTTATTTAATCAAAAAAGGCTGCAATTTATTATATGTAATATGTGCATAGTGCGATAATGTCTGTAGATTTATTATACATAATTTAAGTATTTTGCATTATTTGCTGTTGGTCTAGATAAATCTGTTTAAATCCAAAATGGTACATTTAAATATCGCAGTTTAAATCGCAATATGTCAAAAGAATCAATTTAAAATAATGTAATTTTTAAAAACTTACAAATCATCAGCCATTCAGCATTGTACTGTCACGTAAGTTTGACTGTTGAAGATTATGACGTTGTGGTGTAGGATGTTGTTTCGCATGATGGTCTAGGAAGTGAGTCTTTGAAAGCTACCAGTCATGATGCTAGATTGTGCTGCTTATCATTATTATGGGCTGGGAAAATGTGTCCTGAGTGGATAATGAATATCGGGCTAATTTTAGTTTTTTATTGATAGGCAGAATTTTCAGTGTTTTCAGGCACCCCTGTCGGCGACCAACTTCTAAACATTATTTGGGAACTGTTGGTGTGACCGTGAAGAACTAATTTGACTCGAATGAAAGCAAATGTATAAGGCATGAGTTCAGATCAGTTTTAAGTCACCTAATATACTGTAGAATCTCATGAGTATGGTGAATATCACATGCCTCTCGAGGTTCTCTGCAGCATAATCCTACAGGTAAACTATTTACACATTAGAAGGGAATTTTTTGCTAAGTTTCAATTATTGTTAGAAATTATAATTATAGCGGATGGCAGAGATGCGTGCTGGTCAGTAAAATGTCTCTTATATTTATAATCTTATATTATAACTCTTGTATTTGAAGTTAGTTTGTGTTGTTTAAATGTTGTGCTCGGCTTTTAAGTGAAAAATCTTATCAGGAACGAGCTACATTTAATTTATCATTAACGGTTTAAAATTGTAATAGAATCACTGTGAAAATGTAATTTTGAATCGGGATATTTTTAACATTTATACAATTGCTAATTTAATCGAATCAGCACCCAAGAGTTGATATCTTATCAGGAGGTGATTGGTGGTTTCCATCCCTAATTAACAACGTTGTGTTATTGGTGAATTTATTTTTTATTTTTTATCAGCATATGATCTGACAAACCCAGTGTGTGCTGTAAGTAAAATAACAATCACAACCACCACCCAACTGATCTGGGCTAATTTCTGACCTGTGAGTCATTTACATAATGCTTGGAAGCCATTTTAACATTTTACAAAACACTGTGTTTCTGTCTCTTGAAATGCCATTCAAGTCCATCATCTCAGCCTGGAAAGTTAGATCAATGCTGCCACTATAATTTTTATCCACTATTATTGTTCTGCCTTTCATTCAACTAGGAATCTCTGAATATACTGCCTCCCACTAGGAAAAGTTCAACAGAATACCACACTGTCTGATTTCCAAATAGTAATCTCTGATGTAATTGAACAACCTGATGTCCTGCTTACACTGTCACACACAGGGATAGTTTTACTGTTGAGGATAATATACCTGTGTTAGGAAACTTCTCTTTTGCTTAAAAAAAACTACAGCTTTTTAGCCTCAGACATTTTCTTTATTTATGCATCGTGTTTTCGAGCTCCGAGCACAGGGGATGCTTTGTGGTGAAGTCGGAAATATCAAGAAGGAACTTTCCCCATGTGACTTTGTTTGGAATGGAGCATAAATCTACCATTTGTATCTGTGCACAGTAGACTTTGTTTGTTTTTTTTCCTGTCGAAAGGTTGCAGATGTATATGAATGGTTGCAAATGTTTTAGATTCTGAGATTTCCCCTTCATATAGATTTGTTTACTCGTGCTCATCCCAGTGTTCTATACATCATTAAGAAAAGTATAGGCTTTCTTGATTATGAATACCTCTTGTTTTCTTAAATTGAAGTCCATCCTTCAATATATGTCAACCAGAATTGTAGTTCTAGTATTTTACGGCATATAAAAATTCAATTTTATTCATATTGACTGCAGAGCTGGAGCAAGATGGACTGTTTAACAACTGATTCCAAACAGAATTGACGATGCTTTCTACATGTCTTTTTCATTGTAACATGTAGCTGTCGAACAACCAACCTGATCAAAGCCTAACATTCCCTGAGTGACAAAATAACACTCAGCTAGCAAGCTTATCTTTAGGCAGACAGATTGTTTTTACTGCTGTGTTTGTTATACTGGCTTCTTACACAACATGATCTTTGCAGGAAGATGACCTAAATGCGATTTAAAAAGTAGACTGAATAAAACCATTTCCAATATCAGTCTGGTAAAATGGGTTTAGATTTAAAAACCAAGCTGTCCATGGCAAAAAAAAAAACTATTTGGCTTCATCGAGATCACTTTGTTGCTTTTGCCGGTTTTCCAAAAAAATGTAAAACATTGTAAAAAAAAAAATGTAAAACATTTTTTTTTACAATTTTCCTAAATTAAAACATATCTAATTATTAAAGTTGTGAGAAATTATATTATAATCTTCAAACTGCAGCATCTCCGTACAAAAGCTATAAAGTTTCTAGGTAGGTGTATAGGTAAAGCTGTAATATTTATTTATTTATCTATCAATCTATTTATTTATTTATTTATGTTACCTCTAGGGTACTGTATATGCACTTGACTGTGGTTATAGCACCTGACTTCTTCAGCCATTTCTAATTTTGCCTTGCAAATTTTATTTAAATGTGCTTGCAAATCGAGGAGTTAAGGGGTGCACTGCAAGGCCACCCAGTGCCTTTTGTTACTCACTTCCTAAAGGTTTGCAGTAATCGGGCCATGTGGAAAGGAGAACAGTGGTCAAATGACCGCACATTGGTCATGGTAACCTTATGTAGCGATACAGCCTGTGCTCCTATTTGTGAATGCTCTTTGCCCTGCTGAGTGCTGACGTGCGTTCTCATAACAGCCTGGATGGTTATGACTGTAACTAGGCGTACGTCTTATCTCTCTCTTTCACACAGTAAGCATTCTAAAGATTTACAATGCCTCGGGTTTCCTTTTCCCTGTAAACATGATGTAGATTAGTAGGTACTCAACATTTGAACAACTTTTTAGGGGATCTTTTACATTTTACAGCTAGCTCGGCATGTGTGCCTGGGATAAATAGAGAAGCTTCTTTTGCTAAAGCTTTACGTTACTTACTGCTTTAAAAAAAAAAAAAAAGGAAGCGTAACCAAATTTTTTGCTCTTCTGTAGCTCATTAGCACTAATCAAAAAAGTTGCTGATATGTTGGTGTCCAGTCATGTAAAGTACTTTTTAAATATGTACAGTGCATCTCAATATATTAGGATGCTGAAGAATTTTCTTTTCCCCCCAGCATTTTCTTTAAAAAGGGAAAATCTCATGTTCTAGATTCATTACATGTTAATTGAACTATTTTAAGCCCTTTTGGAAAGTATATTTATGCACTCAATACTCAGTCAAGGCTCCTTCAGCACGAATTACTGCATCAATATAGCATGGCATGGAGATGATCAGCCTGTGGCACTGCTTAGGAATTATTAAAGACCAGGTTGCAATAATATCAGCCTTCACCTCATCTGTATTGTTGGGTCAGGTTTTTCTCTTCTTTCTCTTGACAGTATCGCATAGATTTTTTTGCATAGATTTTTTGTGGGTTCTGGTCAGGCAAGTTGGCTGGACAGATGACCACAGTAATATCATTGTCAGCAAACCTGTTAGTGGTGGTTTGCAGCGAAATGAAATTAGCATCTCTGTGCAGAGTGCTACAAAACCTCTTGTACGACGCCTGTGTTGACTTAGGACTTGGTAAAACGCAGATGACCTGGCACCACAAATAATCACCAACTGTGGAAACTTCACACTGAACTTCAAGCAGCTTGGATTCTGTGCTTCTCCACTCTACCTCCTAAGCAGGAGGTATCTGGATAAGGCGGTTCTGGTGTTGTACCTGGGTCAGGACTAAGCCTATTGTACCTATTTCCTGAAGCCGTCCTATTTTAAGCCTTTTAAGCTGATGTGTGGTGGCTCTTAATGCACTGACTCCAGCCCCACTCAACTCCTTGTGAATCTCTCCCAACTTCTTGAATCAGCTTTGCTTGGCAGTGTCCTTAAAGGGGACCTATTGTAAACTCACTTTTTTTGTGACTGAGCATTTATATTTGCCAACAAACTGAGAAATTAAAGTGTAGTCGTTGGTCAAAAATCATGTGATTTAAATGGCTGCTCTGATTTTTAGCCCATTGCTATGCAAGAACGGGCTTATGTTTAAAAAAACAAAACAAAAAAAAAAACGACCCCAAACGTTAAAAATTACCCGACTTTCACATTAGGCATTATTGATTGATTTTGTACCATGCCTAGGAAGAGTTGCTCCCACATACCCACTCCCCCACTGTCCAGCGTTCGTGTTATGTTTCTTTGTAAGTGGGTACACATAACCCTCCATTACAGCAGATGGCAGTAGGCACCTAGTTGGTATGGGAGCTGCCAGTAAACACGAAAAAGAGAATGAGGACGCTGATTGTTGCACTATGCCTAATTATTGATATTTAGGAATAAATGTCAAGCAGCACTCTTGCGTGCTTTCCTACATTATCAGCTATAGCTGTGTAAATCAAAGGATGCGATTAGTGCCTGCTATACGCATACAGTGACTTCGGAGGAGACTGAGTCCTTTCCACTTCTGTTTTCATGTACACGGTGTCGAGACCACATTTTCCTCTACACTCAGGCATGGTTCCCAATTGTGTTCTCACTGGTCTAAATTAACCTTTTGGGGTTGCGTGTTCTCAAACGATCCTGGGGCCCCAATGTGAAAACTCCCTGAGCTGCATTATTTTTGATGAATTGTCCCAGTTACAGTCAGCAAAAACCTCCAATACCAAAGGTGGCAGTATGCTCTTGCGTGCTTTTGCATGCGTCTACCTGGAGCAGTACAAAGTTGGACTGGCCCCCAAACTTGTGTGATTATTTATGCTTATGATTGCAACTGTCACATTGACAGATGCTCTAAAACACTTTTAAGGCAGGTTATGCTCTGTTGTCTACTAGGTCATTATTAGTGATTTTGCATGGTGTATGTTTTGCGAAAGCTGACACTTTGTGATCCAATAATATTTGTGGTTGAAAAAAGCTGCTCACATCAATGGGTGCTCTGAAGTACTTTTGTGTTCTAAAAGGAAGCGGGGGACGGGTGTCGTTCTCACTTCAGCACACTTTTGGGCAAGATGGGGTTGGCTGTGAAGTGGCCGATTTTGTATTAGTGTGATGGGTACAAAATCCAGTTGTTCTTAAAAAGCACTGAGGTGAGAGAGTGACACACAAGCTTTGTTCAAAATGCATCAAAGATAAATCATCACCACAGCATATTATGTCTCCTTTAAGGTTGCCATTATCTCTGTTGCTTGTACATCTTTTTTTACCGCACTTTGCCTTTTCAGTCAACTTTAAATGATCGTGCTTCGATACAGTTTTGTGTGATGTACCTCTGTGGTTGAACCTCCTTGTGGAGGGTGTCTGTGATAATCTTCTGGACATCTATCAGCAGTCTTCCAAATGTTTGTTGGTGTACTGAACTAAACCCAGAGATGTGTAGTATTTATACTGTGTGAATTAATAACCAGCTTAAAAATATTCACTTGCTGGGGAATAAATCTAGAATGAGTGTTTCACTTTTTGAATTAAGTTAAGAATAAAAACTATTTTCCTGTGATTTTATGTTGTTGTTTTTGAGATTTGCTATACATGTGCATATTGCTGGCAGATATATGATTTTTTCAGTATGATGATGTAGAAGAATAGGAATCATAAAGACAGCTTAATATAGGCAGAAAGTTCACAGAAGGTTATGCTCTCTATGCGGGAAGCATTAGAGAATCATTTTTATTTTTCAAACTCATATTAGCTATTAACTTATTTGGGCCTGTAAAAACTAAAGTAACCAGGAATCCGTATTAATGAGGCAAACGGGATGCAATCTTTGGATTCCCAATTGTCATTATGTGTGGCGTTAACCATTAGACCTAATGATGGATCTCCAGGAGCACCACCCAGCGCATGATACGTGGACAAGCTATAAAGTTGTTCTTGCTTAATCTTGTCCGGGATCATGTCAAGGCAAAACCTGCTGAATCTTAATTTGCCTCTACACCAGGATGCCTTCCAGGGCTTTCCTGAAATCTTAGCAGCTCTTATAGTTAACATGCATATTATAGTTAACGTAATATGGCTGTTATTGGTTAGGCTGTAAAAGATTTATTTAGAAATGCATTGATTGTAGCCTGCACCCATTTTTTTCAACCCTCAAACTTTATTTGCTTCTCAGTCATTATTTTTGCAGTTATTTTAAGTAAAATAAAGTTTAACTTGCAAAATCAAATGCCAGAATGGAATAATGTTTACGTGCATTGTAAGAAAAGAACAAGACTCGTATCCAAAACTTTGGTCGTGTTTATTTCCCTTAGTCTGTATTAATGCACTTGACTGGCAAACTAGGTCAGCGAGTGATTTGCATCAGGGCTGTCTTCGTCGTCTGCAACACTTTTGACCTATTTTTAACTTTCATTCACGTAATTTTTTTATTTATTTATGTTTAGGCGTATGCCTAATTTTAAATGTTTAGAATTGTAAGCCTAGTGGAATCATGACTGCTTGTATTTACAGTACATCCAGTGTTGCTCTGAGTGGGAAACAGTGAATTGGTGAAAAAGCAAGTTGAAGGGAAGGGAGGAGGGGGAAGAAGGGGCGTCAGGAGGTTGAGGCTGGGATGGAACGGAGTTCTGAAATCTCAGTGTTTTAGTTTTAAAGTTCCTATGAGTATAGGCTGTGCATGGCTTTTCATGCTTTCTCAATGCTCCTGCATACTTCTCTGTTGCGAAAGAGTGCCATGTTTTGGCAACAGCTCCACAGCTATAGTTTAGCAGTTCAGGGTTGTTAGAGTGTAGCAGATCTGAAAAAAAAATTTTGTTGTAAATGAAACAACAAAACGTGACTTTTTCCTAACGGTCCCAGCCCCTTTCCTTTCGTCCCTCTTTCTCGCCCGTCTCCCTGGGCTGTGCTTGTGACCTACATATTTAGAAGAAAATCCCCCTTTCCCACTTCCTTCTGCTACGTCGTGCAGAACCATCAGGCTACAAATGCTACAGCTGAAATATTAACTCCATGCTTTGTTTTTGTCTTTTGTTAATAGATACATCAGGGGTGGAGTTCGACACGCACTCCAAAATGGTCATGTCCCAAGGAGGAACATTTGAAAGGATGAAAGAAAAGGTAATTCATAAATTTTTTCTCTTTATCATTATCTGGGATGGATGACCTGATAAGTGGCATTGCTGAAGCCAATAATATTTTTTTTAGTGTGTGTGTGTCTGTGTGTGAGCGCGCAGCTTCGGTTTAGTTCCTCTGCTGTTTTTCTCCTGCCTAACTAGGTTTCATGGCCATTTTATCTAGGGAGTAGCTTTCTAAGCATGATTGTGCCTAAATAAGGTAAAATAATAAAAACAAGATTCAAAGATAAGATAAAAGAATATAAGACACAAATTTTGTCTTTATCATATCTTTTGCTAAAAGATGTAGATGTGGTCACATTTTTATATTTTCTAGTGCATTGTACGTGGCAGTTCCTTACAGTATTGTCCTGAATTATGTAATATAATTGGAGGTGTGACACATTTTTTGAATGTCCTGAGTGAAAGTCTGCCCACACCCGCATGCACACAAGGGAATGCATGTTAGTAAAAAAAGTCATTCAGGTATTTCCTTGTATTAAAAATGAAAACTATAGTTTTAGTGGAGGATTGTAACATGGACAAGGACTGACATGTCTTCCAAAATGTGTATTACTTTCAGTTTTTTTTTCCTTATGTGTATTATTGCTCACACACACATGTATCAATCACTTTAATTTAATTTCCCATTTGACTGTTTCCCATCAGATCAATGCAGTGAGAGCAGTTGTTCCTAACAAGAGCAATAATGAGATCGCCCTTGTCCTGCAGCACTTTGAGAACAGCGTGGATCGGGCTGTACAGGCCTTTGTCGAAGGTAAGACTCATTCCACAGCACAGCATAATTAGGGTTGTGGAAGTGGAACGTGAACATTGTTGACGCAGGTGGAATGAACTTAAAGACTTTTGCTTAAAGTGTTGCTAGTAGCAAGATGACACACTTTTAACCTTTCTGTGCTCCTAACACGCCCGAATCATTGTAATGTGTCATAATAATCTGCTGAAATGGATTACGAGTGTAGAAAAAGGAATGTCTTTTAAAGGAAGTTGAAATGGTTTCTTAAAATTGCTCGAACAGCAAGATAACAAATCTTCTGGATACACCATAAGCTGCAGTATTGTGCAACAACAATGTCTGACGTATTTAGCCAAAGTAGTGATTGTTGTGTTGTGTATACCATGTTTCATCATCTACAACTGACCTTATAACCAGGCATTGTTTTTTCGTCTTCTTTCTCTACCCTCAGGCAGTGCTGTAGAGATCCTGAAGGAATGGAATGTCACCGGTAAAAAGAAGGTGCGTGTGTGCGCGTGTAATGACGCAGACCGAATGCCTGCGTCACAGCATTGCTCTAAAACTCTTGAGCTAAATTTAGCACTAAAGGAAGTGGTTTTGCTAGAACTGGAGTGTTGATGCTAAATAAACCATAAGTTGTGGAGGACGGTTAGTATTTATGTGTCATATATGTTAGTAAGTTTATTAATTAATCAAATTGTGACTTAACAGCCTAAGAAGAAAAAGAAGCCCAAACCCCAGCCGGAAGCCACGGTAGATCCTGCCCCTTCTGAATCCGTCTCGTCCCCAGAAACGGAGTGTGCAGGGGCTGTTAACGGTTTCCATGCCAACGGTTCAGCTGGTGCTGATGGTGAGTCTCTGGATTCGTTGAGCGAACAGCTGGACTCGGCTTCGTTGGACGCAGCTGAGCTCGAGTTGGAACCTGCTACAACTGCGCTCCCCATCACAAGTAAGCATACACTTCTGGTTTGTAGGCAGGCTGTAAAATATAGCAGTCATGCATATAATAGTATTATCACAGCTCGGTGCTGTTCTTGAATCTAATTGGTTAAATGGCATGGAGTAATTTTTAGATTACAGCCCTGATCGTGATTTCGACTGTAATTTGTATCACATGTTTGTCAGTGAACTCATTCTAATGCAGTGTTTCTATGGTAACCGCTCATTCAAATGGAATTGTATGGTAGATGCGCCACATCATCTAATGGTAATAATGAAGTTATTTAACATGTATTGAAGTAAGAATAAACACTTGTATGGTGACCATACAAGCTGCCGCTTTTGTTCATTTTCAGGAAAGTGGGAAAAAAGACATAAAAACTTTTTTATATCAGTTATGAGTGAAGTAATAACAGGAACTACTTGTCTCCCGGGTGTTCCATATCATTTATATGTATAAGCAGATACAAAGCATCACTTGGTGTTTGGTAATAAATGTAAAATTGTAGGCATATGAGGGGAATAAAACACTTTTCTGTTTTTGGAAAGTCAGCTATGTTGTAGTAACCTTGCTCCATCCATTATTCATTTTTATTTTCATAATTTTTAAAAATTATTATTATTTATTAAAGCAAGTCAATAATGTTAGCATTATTATTTGACATTTAACATCTTTTATTTGACATTTAACATCTTTTATTTGATGTTTTCTTGTCTCTGTATCTCTCGTATATTAAATAATTAACACAAGCTGCAGAGAGAATTTTCTGAACTGTTCATGCATCATGGTGAAAACCGAAATTTGGGCTGAATCTGAGAAAAGAAAATGTACCCTTCCTGGGGCCAATTTGGGAAACAGGTGTATCCTTTCATCATTTGTTTATGTTGGTATGTTTTTGTTTTATTTTTTATTTGCTTATCATACAGGAGGAGAAGCAGACTCTCAAAAAAGCTTAGCCCCAGCTCCAAGTCCCGCACCCCAGCAAAACACTCGACAGAATCAACATGGTTCTCGAAGCAACAAATCTCGCCCAAGACCTTCTACCAACTCTCATAATGCATCTCTGGCTCCTCTTTTTCCTCTTGATGACGGCCAAGGTTCATCTTCAGGCAAAAAGATTGGTAAGAGTGCTGCCATCCAGGCAGATTGAGTGAGATTTGAAAGACATCTCGCCTCAGTTTTCTCCCATTTTCAGACACAAAGAAAGATTTGTGGTAAGGTTAAAAAAGATTTACTTGTCAGTACAGTGAAATTATTATTTTTGTCTACATCTGCCAGTTAGGAATCTAAAGTCAGAATGCAGGGTCAGCGCCCCTAAACCATACAGGGTTAAAGGCCTTGCTCAAGGGCTCAACAGTGGCATCTGGGCAGTGGAGAATATATATACACATCTAGTTAGTTTATTTATTTATTTTTTCAGATGCAATTTTTTTGTAAAAACACAGTGTGTAGTGACTAAAAACAGACTTAAAGGTTACAGTGTTAATCTCAGTGCTGAGCAACCAAAACTGAGAATCATTCAATGTTATGAGTTTGCATAATTTCAGTTCTATTAATAGATATTTTGTTTGCTTAAGGTCTTTCTGTGCTCCCTGATCTCTGATTTGAGCTGTCTGATCTATGTTGTTGCTTTCATGTTTGATGTATGCAGTGTTACTGTTTTGGTCACATTTTCAGGCACTTGATGCTGGTTGCGAACCTCCTTAACAAAAAAAAAAATTCCAAACCTTTTATTTTCCCTTCCCTCAGACATGCTGAAAACATCTTTAAACTCCAGAAAAGTGGTGTGTTTCAGAAAAGCAAACCACCACCCTACATTTATTACACCACCCTACATGTAAGAATCTGATATTCTGTCTAAAATATCAGATTGGCAGTGTCAGGCTGTTTTTTATTTTTTTATTTTTATTTATTTTTTTTAGACAAGTCTCACTGTAATGCTATGTAGTTGTCATGAAATATTCCAAACCAAAAGCTGTCTTTTCTTGTTGTCAATCCAGAGCCATAGTATTTACAGTTGAACTCCAAGATAGATGCTCCGATAGATGTCTACAGGTAGAAAAAAAACCCAATACTACTGGAATATTGTATACACAAAATCCTTTAATCATTGGGTACTGTCTGCTTCGCTCTAAAACCAATTGTTCTGTGTCTCAGATTATCGCATGGAAGGCAATTTAAAAAAACAGTAACACTTTAATAATTGCTCCTTGTAAACTTTCTATCGAACGTGACTGTTCTTACTTACCTAGCTGTTTTCTGAAGCTATAATGAACCTTATTCAGTTGGATACAGTGATTATTGCATGTTTAGAATACTCTCACTGTCCAGTACAGGCAATCTCATAGTGAGAAAGTCCTGACATAAAACCCTAAATTCTGGCGAGCGAATGAGTAATAGGAAAAGTCGAAACTGCACAAAAAGTACATTTATTTTCTTTGTTTTGGCACTGGATGTCAGTGTTTTTGTTTCCTCCCCAATGCCAAAGCATGATGGCTTTGGGAACCAATGTAAATTAAAAAAATATGAAAATGAAACAAACAAATAAGCAGGGTTAAGGAGTTTAACCATCTACAGGGTTAAAGAGATCAGAAATTAAGACTGCATAGCATTATGCATAAAAACAAATACACTTTTTTGTTTGTTTGTTTGTTTTTAACTGAGGTATAAATTAGATTAAAAAAAGTTTTATACAGTTTCTCGTTTATAATATTTTGGTAAACATACCAATAATACCTGGCCTCGAACATTGTAAGTTTCTGAGATGTTGATATTCTGTGACCTTAGTAGTGGTGGGAAGACGAACAAGTTTGTATCTGATAGATAAGCAAAAACATATTTGTAAAATATCCTAAACTAAAGCATTGTTGTTGGGCAAAATAAGTAACAATACACTTGATGTCTTTGCTGTTTAGACTCCTTTTCCACAGAGTCATCTCTCTCTCTCTCTCTCTCTCTCTCCATGTCCTTGTACAGGTCTGTTTTTGGACTTTGTTTCTACCATTTCTTGTAAATTGCGAGATATTTGCTTTATTACTCAATTTTGATCAAACAGAAGCAGTGGATATTCAGGTCGTTGCACTTGTTGTTACACAGGATTAATCTTGTACCTGTTACTAAAATACACTGGTCATAGACGTGAGGTTACTTCAGGAGCGTGTTTACTGATTTGCAGCAGTTGAAGCTTTTGACGCCATGAGACCAGGTGTTGGTGTGCTTCTATTATTCACTACACACCTCAGCCAAGAGACTGTACTGCTCTCATGAGAGAGAGAGGGAGAGAGAGACTGCACTTCAACAAGAGTCGCGGAGAGCAGTAGAGATGAAGGAAAGCATTCTTTTAGCATAAGCGCCACAGTTTGTCAACACCCAGACCCACCGGCACGTTGCACAAGGGATCTCTGCTTCACAACAGGGAGTTGAACATCTCCTAATGGGTTCTATCTCTTTTTAACCTCATGGATAAATGTGTGCTTTTAATTGTGGTCTTTTATGTGTGATTGACTCGTCCCTGCCTGACACAGTAAACAGACCTGATTTCCATCCGGGCCTGGGTATCCTTGTGGACCTGCTATGTTGTTCCCTCCCATGCTTTTCACTCACTTTAGTAGGCAATGTGTTCGTATTGCTATGTGTATAACTTACAGTTTAGTGAGCAAATTCCAGTCTAATCAGTTTTTAAAAGGCCACAAGCTCCTTATATTTTATAATTCTAATCCAGTTTAACTGGAATCCCTGTACGCCATCACTTGGCAATCATGTGACTGCAGTGCATGAAACTCTAAACCCGTGCAACTATAGGTTATAAGCTTTAGTTAAAGATTACCTCGGGCATCAAAACGGGGAAAGTTTTCAGTTATTTGTGGAAAGATGTTTGTGCCAGATGGGCTAGTTTGAGTATTTCTGGACATGCCGATCTCAAGAGATTCAGTCTTAGAATTGTACAGAGGGGAAAAAACCCTCCAGTCAGCAGCAGTTGTGCAGGAGGAAAGTTTTTGCTGATGAGAGAGGTCAAATGAGAATGACCACTCAAGCACAAGCTGGTAGTAAGGTGACAGTAACTCAAGTAATCATTCTTTACAACTGTGAAGTAGTTGTGAGTAGAAAAGCATCTCAGTACAGCAGCACTATGGGTAGGTTATAACAGCAGCAGATTAAAATGTTGGATAAGAATAGAATTTCTGGCTGGGTGCAGTCTCTCTGGAAATGAAAGTAGTCAGGACAAACATCACCTGCTCTGATTGATTTATTATGTTTTTTGTTTTTTAATAAAATGAACAGTAAGTGTACTGTGATTATATGCACGAGTTACTATACAAGTCAGCCATACAAGGTGCATCAGCAAAATATATCTAACAAACATGTTCTGATATCTGTTCCCTGTTTTTCCTTTTGCTTTCTTTCTCAGCACCGAACATTGACCGCTCAGTGAAGGATCTCCAGCGGTGTACAGCATCTCTGACACGATATAGAGTGGTAGTGAAGGAGGAGATGGATTCCTCTATCAAGAGGATGAAACAAACCTTTGCTGAGCTCCAGAGCTGGTAAGTTTCTGTCTTCCACACATCACACACGAGAATATCTCCTGGTGTGATCAGGAAGTCTGGGTCATCTAGTTGTGCTCACAAGGATTTCTGTCTCACTCTGCCATTTGTACTGTCAGTGAAAGTGAACGATTTTTAAATACACACACACAACCTTTTTGTTTGTGGGTCATGTCAAGATGTCTGTTAACTGTATGTGAGCAAGAACATTTAATAACTAACTATTCAGTAGCGAGAATGGTCAGAGCTGTTGGATTGCCCTTTATTTCTTGAGCAAAGGATTTTATTCATGCTGGTAAAAAAGAAGAATTGCATCATTAGAGGAAGCATGCATTATGAAATTTCACATTTTTTTTTATATAATTTTTTTTTATAATTAATTAATACTTGAAAAGTATTTTAATAAATACTTGAAAATACGTGAAATCCTGTTAATTGTCTGTGCTTGCTGTGAAAATTCATAACTTACATATACGTTTTTAAATAATAATGATCAGCCATGGCATATTTATGACTGATTTTACATTTTGAACTTTATTTAGCTGTACTGTCCATTCTCCTGATAACATGACATCGTGTGTTGTGCAAGTCCCGCTCTTTTTTTTTTTTTTTCTTTCTCAAAATAAATACTAATATTGACATTGGTTCTGTTAAATGTTTAATGTTTATATATTCTATCTTGTTACGGTCTAAACACCTGGCCTTCTAGTTGCTGTGTGTGTGTGTGTGTCTGTGGGTTTCTCTCTATATTTATTTTTTTTAACATGATTATGCAGCACAGTCAAACCTCCATGAACTTTAGTAGCACATGGGGATCCCTCTTCATTGTACAGATTTTATATGCTAACCTTGGAGAGGTTTGGTGAGATTCATCTTAACTTTATAAGCTCTGAAGGACCAGTCTATCTTAGATTTATCTTAAAAAGTGGACCAACTGGTAGAACAGTCTAGAATCAATGACTAGCCTGAACACTTTCCTTCACTTGCTGGGAAATGTAAACACTGGTTCCTTTTTTTTCTCTTGCAGTCTTATGGATCGAGAGGTGGCTCTGTTGGCTGAGATGGATAAAGTCAAAGCAGAAGCCAGTGAGTACTGTATATACTTTTACCATTAGGTTTTTTATCTTTGTCTTTTTCTATTAGCACAAGCGATAAAACTATATCTAAAAAACTGAACTTCAGAACACCCTTGTCGATCAATGGGGGGAAAACCCACAAGCAAATAATCCACAATATACTGAACATCTTGTCTGAAAACTTTGGTAGGCAAATATTTCAATTGCATTCAGAGGAAATCCTAAGACCGAAGTCTCCATCAAAAAAAACATGCTACTCAGACCTCGTAATGCTTTAAATCTAAGTTGGTATTTAAAGATGTGTTCTTTGGGCTTGATTTGAAGAGAACCAGTGATTCAGCATTTCAGACAGCAGGGTTTCATAAGGGCTTCATAAGGGCCTTCAAGTAGGCACTTTTGATGAATTCCTACGTTCTCATCAAGGTCCGTGTTCACCTGAGTGTAACAGACCTCCTGGTAAAGAAACACTCAAGCCATTCTTTCTCTTAGCCTCCATGCTCTGAAACACAATCAGGTCAGCCCCTAACAGACCTAGTGATGGTTCTGCACTGCTAAGCCACAGTCAGCCACTTCCAATATATTTTTTTTTCCACCATCTGGACTGTGCTATGGACAGTAACGGAAATTAACAGGAGCAGCGCTGCTTAAAAACTAAGACATGATTTATTCAGCATTATTAAAGATGCTTTCACGCACACATATTCCGGTTTATATGACTCGCATGCGTGTTGGTCAGGGGGCAGTGTAGCTGTGCAGGAATGCATACCTCACAAGGAGTCCATTCTCCTGGTCTTTGCCCTGGGAAACACTATCAGGTGTCACGCTTCCCTCAATGGCTCTTTTGTATGTGTTTGCAGTTAGGAAACAGCAGCCTACAGTAATGCGGCTTTCAGCTCCTGTGCTCAGCTCTCTCCTTTCCTTTCCCTTGCTCTCTTGCCAGTCCTTTTCATTAAAGAAAACGAAAATCTTTTGTGTCATTTTACCCGATGTAGAAGTGTGTCAATGTGGGTAATGTGCATGCTCGAGGGCTCATCTTAATATAGTCCTTCCACTGTACAACAGTTTCTCAGACACTTTTCTCAGTGCTGAACGTGCATTTGACCCCTAAGATTGCCCACACATTAAAGTACTCCTGATGTCTTCTTCAGCAGTAAATTGTGGTCGTAATGGATGTCTTTCCACTCTTTTAATACATCAAGCTGTCTTCAAGTTGCTTGAGTGGTCAAACGAAATAGAATGAGGATCAGTGTGGAGTGCATCAAAAGTGCACTTTTCAATGTTTAAAAGTGGTTTTGGACCAAGTGTAGTTTGTATCTAAGAACAAGTGTTTTACAGAAATTATGTGTAGTACTAGTTCTTTACATATTTATTTTTTTAACCCAAGAAATCGGCTCTACCTTCAAGTGGATCGGAGCCACTCAGCGCTTTCCGTTTTCCTAAAGATGCTATGTGTAGTTTTTGTACACCTGTGTAAAAATATATAAATAAAAATTAATTAATGAAACTGATTTTTTTTCCTTTTCCCCCTGTATAGCTTTTTGGTCCAAAAATAGCACTCCTCCCACACCCCCCATCAACGCAGGATTTTTTTTCTTTTTTCTTTTGAGGCATTAATAGTTTGAAGTGCTCTTGAATTGCAGTGTGATTTCCTTCCATATGTTGACATACTTCCTTTTGAAATAGAAAGTCAGGGTGGGAGCCCCTCCTACATCAGACTGAAGAGTGACTTAGCAATTGGAACAAATTTCGAAAGAGCTCGTTTTCTTGCAGTGTTGAATTTCTTTGTCAGTTGGTTCTTTTAGACTTGACGCTTAATGTTGAGTGTCCTAGAACAAAGGTTTCTAATCAGTGTGTCTGGACATCCATTGGTGAACAGCCAACTGGATGTTGTAATGCTAAGCCATCACTATTGATACAGCTGTTATGGGTTTTTTTTTTTTTTTTTTTGCAGTATGTGCTGCAAAAGGGTGAAGGCTCTAAAATTTCCATTCATGATCACCTTTAATACTGAGATCTTTTGGAGGGAAATGGGAAGGCTTATTGCTGACTTCATTGTCTTAAGAGTAGTCAGAATGGCAAAATGCCTCTTAAGTCTTATCAGAATATTATCTGAATAAACCATTTGGTACAGTTACATATTTTTTGCACACTTGAGAATCAAAAAGGTTTACCACAAAGAATGAATAGTGCTAACCTTTGAGTCATACTTGCACTGGCACATTTTAGCTCCACTCTCCAATTCTATGATTGGATTATTGTTCTCATAGTCATATTTCAGGGTGAGAATGAGAAGAAGGGGGGAAAAAAGATTCTTCCTTTCTTCTAGTCTTATTTAAAAGGGCACATGGGGAAGTGGCTTGTTAACAGTGCACGAGTCTAGATGTGTTTTTCCTGCTCAAGGTCAGACTCTCTCAGTTTTTGTGTGATGCTGACTGCTGTGTGTATTCATCTGGCGTAGTGGCTATCCTGGATAAGCGTCAGAAGCGAGCGGAGGAGTTGAGGAGACTCACTGACAAGTCCGCCTCCATGTCTGAGGAGCAGCTAACAGAACTCCGTGCAGACATCAAGGTACGAACGTGCACGTATACACACACGTGGGGACACATACATACAAATGCAATCAACCTGCTTTTCTCTTCTATTTATTTTAGCATTTTGTGAGTGAGAGGAAGTACGATGAAGATCTAGGAAAGGCTGTTAAATTCACTCATGAATTGGAACCTCTGAAAGCCAGCATCATGGCGTTCGGATCAGGTAGGGATTTGATACGTCTGAGAATATGCATGTATGAGAATTCAAAATTTGTTGAATTTCTTATAACCCTACTGCTGTTTTTTTGACTTCCTGTTTAGTGTATCATCCGCAGACTGGCTACTCCAACCGCTCGCGCTGTAGTTCCACTTCTTCTTCTGTCACTAGCTCTGCCCCTGTAGAACCCCCTGCCCCTCCTCAAGCTCAGCCTCAAGCTTCTGGATACACAAGTCGCCCCAACGTTCCACACAAACAGGTAAATCTGCATATATGCAGAGAGAGCAAACACAGAGTGAGAGTCCAGAGTGCAAAATTTGCCCCGCTTTGTTAATGTTAATTGCATTACTTTCTCATGTGTCAATCTAAGGAAAACCGATTTGAAACCGGTGTGAAAACGATGCACAGTTGCTTCGGCTTTATTAACTCTTCATCGCTTTGTGTGTTTTGAAGGTGTTCCAGGGTAACAGACGTATATTTCAAGCTTATCCGGGTCAGCGCCATAATGGCAGCTCCTACTACGATCGCAGTTCCAACCGCACCAACTACCGCTATTCCGGGGACCAGCGTCAACAAGGCGACCGTAGCAACGGCGACCCATCCAATTCTCAGTTCTCAAACAGCATGAAGGGCCCCACCCACCCCTCTGTGTCTTCCTATCAGCAAGACCGCCCCGCCCAGAACGGGCTGCCTCAGAGGCAACCTCGGACTCCCCCAAAAAACCCCTGACACACCCGAAATGCCCCGCTCACTTGTTCTGAATCCCTGCCCCCCCCCAATCTTTCGTCCCTCCCACAGTATCCTTCATCCATTTCCCCTTACCCACATCCTTACCTCTGAACTCCCTTAAAGCCCCAGTTCCCTGATTGCTCAATTGTTCCATAAACATGAAGAATAAAAATCCAAAAAGTTTACATTGCCCCCCCCCCACTCCTCCCACCATAGTAGTGCCACCTCTTCCTTTCCCCCAATATTCACTTGTCCCTTTGTCTTTTATCCCTATCTTCATTCATGCATTCCATGTTCTACCTTGTTCTAGTTTGAATGTTTCTTAAATTCTTAAAAAAAAAAAAAAAAGRAAAAAAATGAAATGGCTGTTTCCGTTGTCATTCTTCTCTCTTTAAGAATTTTTCGTTTTATTTGTTTTCTCATTTGGGAGAGACCTACGAATATTTTGTTATTTCAGTAAAGTCACTAAGAACTTTTACTGATGAACCTTTTTTTTTTTTAATGAGAATTTGTAAACATGTAGTGCACTATTCATATTTCTTATTCATTATTTCTTTTGTGTTACATTTTGCAATTGTTTGATTTCTTTCTATTACGTTTTATATAGTGCGCTAATCATACTTTAAGCTTTTGAGCTTTAATATAAATTCTTTGTTCTTCAAATAGAATTTTTTGTTTTTGTTTTTTTTTGTTGATTAAAATCGAAAAGTATGGTGTTTAGCTGATGGGCTACTAGATTTTGACATTGATTCTGAAGTCAATTGTTAATCGCAGTGTTGAAGGGTAGATATGGTTGTAAAAAGTAGAAACACGACCGTTCTCTGTAGAAATTTAAAGAAGTGCTGCTGACTGAATTAACGTACGGACTGTCCATGCGGCTAAATCTTCTGATCGTAGTCGGTCAGCATTAAGTTCCTACGACCTTATGGCCATGGTAATTGCCTTTTTATTTATTAATTTTTGCTCTTTTTGGCTTTGCCTGCGAGTGCAGCGTTTCACAGACTTGATCACCATTTCACCTCTACGTAAAGGCCACAGTGGTTACAGAGGTTAGATCTGTGTGCCCTGCTCATTCTTCCACAGTATGCATGCGGTGCATCTAATACACCTGCCTTTGATCACAAAACAACCTCACTTTCGTCTTTTTATGAAGCTGTTTGCGCGCAAATACATAAGTATGACTAGTTCTTTCACAAATGCATATGCTGTATTACTATCAGTCTACACGTATACCAAGTAAAGGAATACTCAGCAGTTTGTTTTTCTGACTTTTTTCGAGTGCATGTCATTTGACCCCTTTGAAGGTGCTAAAACCGAAATGTAGGACTTTGTCGCTCTTTATCGCTCTTATACGATTGATATACCTCATACGTCAGCCGTTATAACTCCGATAGTCCATAGAGAAAACCAGGGTCAAGCTTTTTCATTTGGAGTCAAGAAGTGCATTAAAATCTGTCCTGAGGATGTGGCCATGCTGCTATCTTTAGTCAAAGTCTAGTTAAAAAAAAAAAAAAAATGCCCTAATAGCAAGTCCCAAATCACTGCCTTAACAGCTCAACCTGCTACCTGTGTGACCGTCCCCTTTCACCAGGGGTTTTTGTAAAACAACCTCCCCCCCCCCTCCAGTCTGTTTTGATTACATGAAGGGTTGAAACTGTTTCAATTGGCTGAATTTTTTTTTTTTTTTAAACCCTTAATACAGTTACTGAGTGCTTATTAGTACTGTGTTAACAGTTGATTGTTGACATCTGGTCATGCATCCGTGTCACAAATGACAAAACAGCACCACTGTTTTCTTCTGGAGTCTGCTGCACTTTCACCAAAATACCGCTTAAAGATGAACAAGGTGTCTTTTGTCGTCACCTCTCGGATGTGCTGCTCGGAATCCACATAAAACTGGGATTTAGTTCACTTTCTGTGCATGTTTGAATGTACGTGCCAGATACTAAGGAGTTGTTGCTATGGATGAAGTCTGGATAGTCGTTGTTCAACTTCACCCATAAATCCAGCCGTTTAAAAATTTTTTTTTTGTTTTGTTTAAAACTTTTTGCCAAAGAAAATCTTTTTTTTTTTCTGTTTCTAATTTGTGTCTCTTCCTAATGGGTCACCAATTTCAGTTGATTATCGTCCATTCTTCTTTTCCTTCCACAGTTGTATCTGTACATATGTATCTATAATTTTTTTTTGAGTCCCTGCAGTGGGACATATATGAATGTTGTATTGTTAGGCCTATGGTTTACATGCAGTTGTAAAAAATTCTAGTGTAGTTCAATTCTTCCTGATGTATAGAAAACTAAAAAATCCTGTCCTTTTCATTTCTTTGGTTCCAATTGAGACAACTGTAAACTCAAGTGCCTTCTGTAGTTATTTGCCTACATTGTCATTTCCATCCCATCATTTTCAGGTGTGGACCAAAGACATCTTTAGCCCTTTCCAGATTCCAATCTCCACTGTACAGGATCACTCACCTCTCTGGCTACAGTACAAGCAGCACTTGAATAAATCTCCTTCCCCTTTGTCACCGATAGGCACACTTCTCATTGAATAAAAACAACAGGAATTGTTAGCAAATTCATGATTCGTTTCTGATTGTCGAGTGATTTTGTTCTTATGTTCTTTAAATTGCTTAAATTATGTTAAATTCGAAGTCAGCAAACTCAACATAATGATGATGTTTTAGTGTGGAAGAGTGCACAGGGAGGGGAAGAAAAAAAAACTCAAGTGTCACTACTTACTGTGAAATGTGTGATGACCAGTGAAATGTACTTCTTCAAGCAAGATCACACATTTATTTTCATTGTAGTTGTGCTACAGCTGTCGACCACATCAACTCAGGTTCTGGAACACAGAGTTTGCACTGCTGGGACTGATGCACATGTCCTTGATGTCCTTTTTTTACAAAAAAATTGCATTGTGCGAACTTAAATGATTATGGAAAAGGAAATTATTTGATCCTAGGTTTGGGTTAATGTGTGGGATGTTTCACATGTTTTCGTCGTGTCTCACTGGGTTTTCTCTGGGTTTTAGATTACGTCCCACCTCCCCAAAACATACCTGCAGGTGAAATGACTAGCCTCCTTCAACTGCTCGTTGTTGCAAAAATAGGCATGTGTGATGCCCTGTGATGGACTTGTGTCCTGTCCAGGATGTATTTCTGTCTCATATTTGGTGTACCCCGGATGGTCTGACCAGGATAAATCAGTTGCCAAGGTAAAAAAATAAAATAAAATGTTGACGGTGCCGTCTTTTAAAAATATATATTTTTTAATGTAATATGTTTCATTAGTGAGTTAATCTACCTGACTAGGTTAATTGCTATTTATATGGAACAGCAAAATTGATTAGTATAGATTGTATTAAACCATTTTATAATAAATAATAAAATGTTCGAGGACTCGACTTCTTTGATCGACCCTTGCGATGCCTGTGCTGAGTGAAACCTTGGAAAACCTCTGTATGACCCTTGCCACTGTACAGTAACTCCGTACCAATCTTCTTGAAGCATAACCCATCTTTTTGGAGCATAACAATTCAATTTCTCAAATCTGCTGAGGGTTCTTTGACATGAGGTGCCATGTTGGTCATCCAGTGGTCAGTATGAGTGATTTGTAGTCAAAGCATCACAGTTTAAATGCGCTAATCTAAGACACACAAATTTTAATGGTCCCATCAAGCTGACAAACACAAGAACATGATAAATGTGACTTTCCATGGTTAAACAATGTGTATAGACTGTCTGGTCCGATCTCACAGAGAAGCTCATGTTGAACAAATTGCTGAAAAAGATAAAGAACGACAAATGTATCAGAGCTTGCTGTGTATGTCTCGTAGCAGACAGAGAGTTGAAGGTTCTCTAAAGATCTCCATCCCCAGATCTCCATCCTACTGAGCATCCACGGAATGTGCTGGATAACCAAGTCTGATGGGGTCTATTCACGTGCCAGACATCACAGCACACATTCAGTGGTCTTGTAAAGTAATTCCTTGAGGGATCAGAGCTGTTTTGGTGGCACAAGATGAATCTATACAATCTTCTTTCCTCGTCTTCCAGATGTTCCCTTTCAGGAGTCACCATGGCGAATCATCTGGAGAACCCTGCCCTGCACTTTTTAACGATTTTCATTGCTCTAACACAACACATTAGGTGCTCTAAGACCAAAGGATAGGAACAGTCAGAGGCACTGAGGTTGGCAAACTAGACAACAACCTCTATATACCATGGTAACGGAGATGGAGAATCTTGAGGCCTCAGCAATCACAGAAAATGGAGATGTTACTTTCCTTCCTTGTCTACCATTGTGGTACTGATCCTCCAAATAGTGTGCTTTTTTTTTTTTTATACATGCATACACAGAAACTTGAATCTCTTGACCATCTTCATAGGCAAGGTGTTGAGGTACAGTAGGTCGTCAAATCAGTAAAAATAAAAACTCTCTGCTTTTTAATTTTTGGTTTTCATTTGGTATTTATCCCTTTGGTAGATTAGTGATTTTCCATCAATCCACGATCTGTTCGCGCTCTGCTCTTTGTCTTGCTTCATTGCTGTGGTGTCCTCAGCCAACATTACGTATGTAGTTTGCACTGCCATCCTTTACAGTACAGTGATACACCATCAGTGCGACCAACAAGATGGTTCTCCTGAAAGTGATGTTCCCAATACTATACTATACTATATGTTGAATTATGTTGCCTGGGTATATCAAATAACTAAACATCATTCTTACTGTAGATACTGGAAGTAAGAGGTGGAGCAGAGCCAAGTCATGTAGAGTGCAGTATGTATATGCATCACCTGTGAAATGGATAGAGTGATGTGCAAACTGTAGGGAATCCAGTTACATAAGTAGTCATTAGCACCACTTTAAGCTGATTGATGGAAGTACCGCAGGGTGAATCATTAAGCTGGGTCACGGTTGACTTTTTGGCGCTAGAGAATAGCAGCTTGGTTTATGATGAAGAAATCTTTAAAGATATCTACCAATTGCGGATAAAATGAGCTGCTATGCTGTTGGGTTAATTCATTTTGCATTGGTTCCCTCAGAATGGAGCAGCTTCTTAAGAGCAGCTGTGGATAAGCAGAATCATGAATATGACAGGCTTGAATTGACGGGCTACATGATTGGTTCATAATTGCCTATAGTCGAAATAAAGAAATAAATTCCTGTGTAAAAAAGATTCTTAATTTTTTTTTTTCACAATTTGATAACAATGTGCCCGTGCCATCAGGTAAGAAAAAACCCCCCATTGATATACATTCATGTCATCAGCTGACTTCATTTTATTGCCACATAACGTTGCTGAGCCTCGACCTGACCGACTGTAACAACCCCAAATCTTAACACACTGCCCCCACACGCTTGTACAGTGGACACTATGTGTACAATACTTCCCTTCTTACCCCGACGCACACATCACACTGGACAAGCCTCAATCTGAACTCATCAGACCACATGACCTTTCCTTTTCCGTTCCTCTAAAGCTTATTCTTAATGCTCCCTAACAAATCGAAACCATTTTCCTGATTAGTCTCACTTTTGACCACACAGCTGTTTAGTCACATTTCTATTCTCACAACATTGTCATGCATATATGGAAATGCTCTTCCATTAACTATTAAGCATAGCTACAGTATGATACCTGCTGTCGATTTTTTTTTATTAAATAGAGCTATATTGTCTGAAGAAGTGCCTTGCCAGTTTTTTTCAGTTTGTGTGTCAGGTACAGAGTTCATGAGGGACTGTGAGAGTGACTCAGTCACATCTGTCTCTCATGGTTTCTTTCTCCACTTCCCCTTGTCTTGTTTAGAGCCTATGTTCCCCAAGAGTACGTGTCTCTGTAGATCGTAGGACTCAAGCTTCAGTTACCATAAAGATGGTTCTATTGTTCCTTAGCTTCTTGGTCCCTGTACACATCTGTTATAGTTCACAGGAGAACTGACAGAGCCTGTGGCAATACAGCTACATTCATTTGGAAGGTCACGTCCTGTACTGTATATGCTAATGATTAGTTCTCATGTTTGTCAGCGCTACAGGAAATATACATTGCACAAGTATTTATCACAATAATGACGTCTATATATAGATTTTGAAGCTCCATCCAGAATTTCGTGACTTGTTTCATTTTGCAGTACATTATCCGAAGTGTATTCGCCAAAATAATTGGCATTGTCTGGGGAACTGGTGCTGACACACTGGTATTGGGTGTAAAACAAACTAGCTAGTGTAGTTGGCTATTCTGCATGGCTTAGAGCCAACTGATCAAAATAGACCAAAGTGAAACTTGGTTTGTGTGAGAGCTAGATGTGTGAGTTAAATGAGTGAGTTTTATTTGTGTGTGAGACAAGAAGAAACTCTAATGGTGCATGAAGCCCAGCTGCCTGTCAACAGGCCCAGCTGTCTGTCTTCAGGGGAACACAATGTTCTCAAAAGCAAATATAGCTGTAGTCAAGACTCTTTTAAATGTATAAATGCTGACTAGGCAGATACACTGCATCAGCCATAATATTAACAGCATGTTATGGACCAATGTAGCACAAGTCAATTCTGGGCACAACAGAAAGGCATCAGAACACCCACATGGTGCCCAAGTCTGACGACGTGACCTTCAAAGGATCCGCAGCCAACAGTGTGGTACCGGACACCGCAGCACTCCCACAGAAGACCTGCGGAGCCACACCCTGATGTGACCTGGTAGCACATGAGGAGCCCAAAATCTAGGTGATTGTAATGTTAATTGTTTTTAATATTAGAATTGATCGTTGTATAACACTTAACAAGTCTACTGCACTTTTTCATGCAGGGGTTTTAATAAATGGTTTTTATGTGCATGACATATTTGTAAGTTATTTTCTCAAGTTACTTTATAGTTAAACAGTCAAGAAGATGATTCCCTTTAAATGTTAATATTCGATGCATTTACAGTATATCAGCTGTGTACAGTATAATACTTAGTTATCGCAGTCATTAATGTTTTATAATAAAACACAAAATAAAATAAAATAAAAAATGCAGACAATACCGGACAGAGTGATAGTTTGCAATTTTTGAAAATGAAACGAAACACAAATCTAAAGATTGGTCAGTTTTTTAAATTTTATTTTTATAGTATTTCATTTAAAATCCCATTTAACTGTAACTCACTGTGTGCAGAAATACACTTGCCCCACCTGGTGACCTAAAATAAGAACAACAACAGTCAAATAAAATATTTTTTTAATCATTAATATAAAATACCATAATGATCTTGATTAATTACTGTAGATTATATTTATTATTTATTATTCTATCCATTATATTTATAATTAATCATTGCCAAATCTGAGCCCTCTGGATTAAAAATTTGCCTTTCATTACATGGATGTTATTTCAGAAAAGCGCACAAAAAAATCAGTAATCTTTAAATGCTTCGATTTCAGTTATGTTTTTCAAAGCTGTCCGTTTTCTGTGGAAATTAATCGGTTACGTCTCAGTGGTTAGCAATATCACCTTGCACCTCAAGTGTCCGGGTTCGATTCCCGTCTTGGGTCTGTGTGCATGGGGTTTGCATGTTTGCCCCGTGCTTGGTGGGTTTCCTCCCACAGTGGAAAGACATGCAGATTAAGTTAATTGCCAGTAGTGTGTGAAATAAACGTGTACGTGTGTGTATATGTGTGCATATGTGGCATCCTCTCCAGGGTGTACCGCCCCCCCCAACCCCGCCCACCCACGGGTCTATGTGCATGGAGTTTGTATGTTGTCCCTGTGCTTGATGGGTTTCCTCCAAGTACTCCAGTCTCATCCCACACTCCAAAGACATGTAGATGAGATAAACTGGTATTCTGTAGTGTGTTAATGTGTATGCGCCCTGCGATGGATCGTTACCCCGTCCAGGGTGTACACTGTCTTATGCTCTAAATTTCGTGGGATAGGCTCCAGACCTCCATGGCCCTGGACAAGAGTAGAAGATGAATGAAAAATAAAAATGAATGGGCTACTGGTGCTTTGCAACATCAGGGTCATGATGTGTGTGTGTGTGTGTGTGTGTGTGCGTGTGTGAGAGAGAGTGAGTGAGTGAGTGAGAGAAAGTATGATTGATGTTCGGCCCCTGTGGGAAGAGTAGGCCAGAAATGTATGCCTAACTAAACACAGATGTTTCTGTGGTGTACAAACAAAACGTCAATCCATTAGGTGGCGGTAACGTGCGGGTTGTCCGTAACAAGTACACGACGACGAAGAAGAAACAGAACCACAAACACAAATGAGCCGCGGCTGGACAGTAATGCGCGCGTGCACTCATCCTTCTCTGTTCGAGGCGTTTACACTCACTTCCGCGTTTGGTTTAAACGTCAGCTTTGTGAGTATACATCGTTTTCACTCAGTCGTTTAGTTTAAGCGTAAACTTTGTTTATTTTTTGTTCCTTTTAAATAAAATGTTGTGTAAGGGCGTGGTGAAGTTTTGTTATGTATCTATAAAAGCCATTTACACTTATATAGTTTATGGTTTATTTATTGAGGCACAATACAAGACAGAAATAATGGCATTACTGAGCTGCTTCTGTAGTTCCTAATGCTCATAGGATATTTGACATATTCCCTCCACACTCCAGTGATTTATTTAAATATAGGATTCATTAAAACTGCATGAACAGTAGAAGGAATAGAAATGTAAGACATGGCACTGTGGATCAAGATCAGTATTTTATTTTAGAAGTCATTTTGCTTTGATAGGAAAACCTACAATCTACAATCCATCAGTCAATCCATGACATAAGGCAGAACATTACAGGTGGAAACTAAGTAAAGATCACAGTCATTATTCACATATGATTACTGATTCATGTTGAAATTATCTTTTTTTATTTCAAAAACAGTCATTTATTTGTGCTTGAAACTTTAAAACATTTAGTCAAAACAACATCAACATCAATGATGATGATGGTGGAGGAGGAGGGTGTGATCAGAGATGTGTTCAACAGCTACAACAGATATCCTGTTCCTGTGTCTGCCTCCATCACTTCTGAAAAAGGCATCGGGTCTGAAACCAAGAACCAGAACCACACCATAAGCACGGGTAACCATTTCTTATTCTGTGCATTTCAAATGAATGAATGAATGAAACCAAACTGATATTGATCATGGTTTCAATATTTGTGTGTGTATATATTTTCCCTGATTTTCTCCCTAATATAGTCCTATCCAATTCCCACCCGTTTGCTAGGGGTCTCCTACATCAAGGCCGCTATTCAGTCTGGGAGTTAGGAGATTAACACGTGTTCCCTTTGAACCATGTAACGCCAGCCAACTACTCACTCATGAACCGCTTGCGTGAGCTCAAAGATGCCCATGATTGATGGGTAGAGCTGTGATTGATTGATTGATGCTAAGCGCCTCCCATCCAATCCCATCCCATCCCATCCCACCCCGCTGAGAGAGCACCACCAATCAGCTCTCTCCAGGCCCTCAGCTGCGGGAGGCTACAGCATCACTCCAGAATTGGACTACCAATTTTTTAAAATGATTACTTGATCTGTAGCTAACCCAAGCACCTTGAAGTAACCAGGCAAACTATGAGGTGACATCAGGAGTCAGAAGAGTTTGCCTGACTACACACACACATGTTTTTGTGATGTTTCTTTGATTGTGCAGAATAACAGAATACAATTATAAGAGAATAAACTATCTTTATTTCTCTATATAATCCCCTGCAATACTAATGCATTCATGCCAGCGTTTCATTGGTGCTTCAGATGCATCAAGGGAGAACGTTTTCTCAGTACACCAGAGCCATGATCAGACTGCCTGCTTCTTTCCAGGAACTCTGTTAATTTCCCAAACGTGTAGAAATGGCCTGGAGCAATGTCGAGACTGAACGGGACATGTGGCAATAACTCCCAGCCGAATTTGTATAATGTGCAAGTGGTGTTTTTAACAAAAAACTAATTTTTTTTATGATTTTATGCAGAATTCCTACAGACAGATGCACCTCTTCCTCAAGTAGGCAGCCAGTTATCCGTCGGCTTTTAAGGATCAGGCAATTGCTGAATGTTGACCGTAACGACTACAGTAAACTCCAAGCCACCTGGGCTGGGACCATCGTTCCCGAACATGCTGTCTTTTACCCTTCAAGTGTTTAGCTGCAGCTTAGAGTCTCATCATCATACCGTGCTTCAAGTCTTCTGTAAATGTCTATCGATTTTACGGTTTCATTCACAAGAAATTTCATCATTGTGAACTGGTTCATTGGTTTGACTTGAACACCCCTTGTACATGTGACTGAAAGTTTTGTTTTTGTGTCAATGTGTACCATTGACTCTTAAATTACACGGTACAGCTTATCACAGTAGCATGCCTCAGAGAGAGGCGAAGGGAGTAGAATGGCAACCAGGTGGTGAAGGAGCCTCTTTTATTCATAGCCTCTGCTCGATTCCCACTAATCCATTGAACACAACCATGAACACACACTAACAACTCCTCCTGTATATGGTGTCATGTCTTGTTTGACTTTATATCATGGTTCATTATGTGGGAGAGAAAGATCTCACTGGATATTCTCCACTATGTCTTTGAATACCATCAAACCTAATGTGCTTTCTCTCCTTTTTGTCTCGTTCTGTCTGTCATTGTTAAAATCATACATGTCTCTGTTTTCAGAGTGGAGTCAGTGTGATGCTGACAGGGGCATTAGATTGCAATTTAGTCAGCACTGGAATCTTCAGTGTAACGAAAATGTTCTGGAAAAGTCTGTGTGTTTGGGACCCTCTATGAACACCCATGGAGAGTAAGGCGTTGGCACATACGCAACCAAAATCCACAGTGTTTGTGTAGCGTGTGTGACCTTTACAGATCTATTTTAAATAAATAAACATGAATTTGAAATACACACATACAGTATACTATATAAAGTACATATAACACAAAGGATCATATAATTGATTTGTAATCCACATTTCCTATAACTGCAGGCTGCTTAGTAGCCACACCCCCTCCGGAGTGCATAGGGCAGTCGTCCGAGATGGAGTGAAGTGTCAATACCTTGAGGTATTTATAGCCATGCGATTTATAGACTACTAAGCTATTATAGTATGGCTTTTACTTTAAAGCTGTGTTGAATTGTCACTGCTCAGGTATGGGGCTGCAACGGACTGGAGAAGAGCTTCGACCTGACGGCTCTGAACAAACACGGAAGAGTGTATGATGTTGGTATGGAGGCCTTCTTTTGCCTTTTGTTTTGCCGGGAGTTAGTTTAATTTGTTGTATTGGTTTAGATTGGGTGGAATTTGATTGGAAGTCTTTTTGTGTTTAGCACAGTTTGCATGTCTAGTTTGGTCGCCATGTGAGGAAAGGTTACTTTACGTAGCAGAGAAGAAGAGGCCGAGGCCATCAGCCAAAGACAGTGGAAGTGTAGGTGTTCTTGAAGAAGAGGTACGTATATATAAATTATATGCGTGTCTGAAGTAGTTACCAACATATTCTGATCACAATTCTATGACTGTGTTACTGTGTGTTGGCACCCTATCATTAATTCTGTGGTACTTTTTTCTGTGTGTGTGTTCCAGGATAAAAATGTGTATGTGGAGGACTGGGGTGAGGGTCTGGTTGGGAAAAGTGTCCCTGTGCTGTGTGTAGCAAATCTAACTAAAGGAGAAGTGACTGTGTGCCCTGGAGTTCCCTCTCATGTGTCACCTGGGCAGGTAGGACACTCCTGCAGATTTAATCATGTTTATATTAATATTACGGTTGTTTAAATAATTAAAAACATGATTGCTTTTTTGCACATATGTCAATAATGACAATTATATGACACAGTAAACACACATAAGCAAATATCCAGATCAGATTCAGCTGAGTGCTTTAGGAGGTTTCGTTCATGAGTAGTAAGAAAGCAGCCTTTAAATAAATCCGTTGTAAATAGTTGTCATTTTTGGATATTTTTTTATATCCAAAAATCATGACATTGCCTTTATTTTCTGTCGATGGAAGTGGAACAAAATTCAAGATAAACTCAAGTCACTACAAGATAAACCCTTGCATCTTTGTACCCAACGCTACAAAGAAATCCAGTCCTTGCTTGTTTTGACGAAAATCTGCATCACAACTTCAAACGCACTCATTCGCCTATAAAAGCTGAGGAATTGGCTCAATTTGTGTGTGCAGAATTGGCACTGAGAATATGGATACTTTGATTATGTGACTTCGCTTACTTGTAATTGCTGTCACCCAGGCCTTGTGGTCAGGAGACGGCAAGGCTGTGATCTTCGTAGGCTGGTGGCACGAACCCTTCCGACTGGGCCTGAAGTTCTGTTCCAATCGGAGGTGAGGGGACAATGTCCGCAAGTCACATCACTTCTGTAAATGCTAACTATTAACAAGTTTAATCTTGTTTCAGATCAGCTGTCTTCTCCATTGACTTGAAAGGAAATTGTGGTAAGATTGCCTACTGCTTGGACCATATTGTATATGTGGAGTAATAACCTAGACATTCATATTTTACCATACACACTCCACATGTGGTCTCTCTGTGTTACCCTTGACAACCAATAGAGCTCCTCTCAGGTGATTCCGGCTCGGTGATGAGTCCTCGGCTGAGTCCAGACTCTCAGTGGCTGGTCTATCTGCAGGGAAAAGTGTTCGGCCCACATCGACAGTGTCTCCTCATGATGCTGGTAAACAAACGGAAGTTTTCTTTTGTATGCCTCGTCTGTTCTGTATTCTAATAAATTATTTCCAGCATACACGCTTTTCGGCAAAGTCTGGTCAGAAAAATAGATTACTGTTGTTATGAGAAAGGAAATGAAGTACTTTTGACAACAAGACAGACAGTTGCCGAAGTGTGTTTTACAGTCCAGTATTAAATTCCCGCCTCACAGTAAACCCTTGTCTTGTATTTTCACTTGAAAGATAAACTCTATTAATGTACAGTTTGGACACATCATCTAACTCTGTCCTTTCTTGATTTTAAAAAAAAATCAAGTGTAAAAAAAAAAAAAAAATCAAAAATCAAATTTTCTACAGTGTAAAACAGTGCTAAAGGCATCCAAAATATCCATTAATGTCCTTTGAACAGTTGATATCAGTATGCTGGTAACTCTAAATGAACTTCTCCACTGCAGCAGAGGGTTTTGCAAATGAACTTGACAATACTGTTCTTGCAAAACCTATTCCAGAACAGCTGCCCTTCATGACTTAAAATAAGAAAATAACTTCCTTGTTGTTGTTACTTATTTACCTAATGCAGGGGTCTCAAACTCAGTTCCTGGAGGGCCGCAGCCCCACAGAGTTTTGTTCCAACCATAATTAAAAACACCTGATCCAACTAAACAAGTCATTATTTGAAAACTACATGGTATGTATGTTGGAGCAGGGTTGGAACAAAACTCTGTAGGGCTGCGGCCCTCCAGGAACTGAGTTTGAGACCCCTGACCTAATATCATACGTGTTATTCCATAGTTTTGAAAAAAATCCAGTATTGCTCTAGAATGTTGAAAATAAATCCAAACTCTACTTGTATTTTATTTAATTTATTATTTATTCATTAGAGATATGGAATGAACATCAGTTAGCTATAATTATTAGTGAATTTTCTAAAAAAAAATTATGGTTTTCACAAAAAGTGTCAAATCTAACAGTTTGCAAATACTTCTAATGGAAATGATCATTAGAAGAGGATGAAATTTGCTTTTCTGTTGTGGTAGAAATGTCTGTTATGGTAAACCCTGAGTATCTTTACAGGTTTTATTTTTTTAACATTTAAAAAAATGTTATTAAACATATCTCCGACATGATTTCTCATTTCTCGGATAGTTGATATGCGTGGAATACACCGGTATGTAAAATGCAGACAAATGCAGTTCTCTCTTTCTCTCCCTCTTTCAGTATGACATGAAGAACAGAACTACCTCTGTGTTGGTGGATGTAGTGAGGAGAGCAGAGAACGGTACTGTATCTACACACAAGCTGATCTCTCTCTCTCTCTCATTCCTCTTCTCTACCTTTCACTATGTTCTTTAAATTAATTTTTTTAATACTGTGAGATCAATATGTATACATGTGTATATGTGCAGATCAGTTTATGGGTGTTTATGATCCACTTCCCCACCATTGCTGGTCTTCAGACAGTGACAGAATCCTCTTCAGCAGTGGCTGTGAAAACAGGAAGGTACAGACACGAGCTCAGAAATATCCAGGAATATGCATATTATCTCAGCAATATTGTTGTAAAATCAGCCCATGCTTTGTCCTCTGCTAGTTACTGTTTTCTGTGGAGAGACGAACTGGAAGGGTAACACCTGTGCAGGACACTGCCTGTATGTATGTGTATTGTTTATGCTGTGTGTGCACTTAGGTTACTGATGGTGACTATTCATTTTATTTTATTTATTTTTCTTCAGGGAAAGAGTTTGGGAGTATCAAGCTTTTAGCAGTAATGAAAGACCTGATGGTGCTGTCCTGCTCTTCTCCCAATCACCCCCCTAGTTTGGTAAACACGCATAAACACACACCCCTGCCTGTTTTTAGGAATTCTTGTGTACAATACACACTTTTCTATGGCAGTTGTATCCGGGTCGTTCCAGTCAAAATGGGATGTGTGACGACATTTCTGATGAAACCTATTGACATGTACAGAAGAATTCAAGACACAGTACGGTGATGAGACTCTTGAAGATGATGAGAAGCATTTGAATAGTGCAAACGTACATCCTTGAATGATTATCACGGATAAAGTGGCTCGGAGCCCCCTTCAGTTGTTCTTGTAAACATTTAGCAAGTGCAGTGATTTCAGAAGAGAACGGCATGGCTTGATCACCGTTCTTTTCTTTTAAGCATAGTTCATGACCTCCTGCAGGCCACCTCATCACTCGTACAGGAACCTGGCTGGGAGTTATTGCCGCGTCCCAGAATTTCAATCGTGGCTCTGCCGTACTGAGAGAACTTCATACCTTGATGGTATCCAAGTAATAGTGAAACCACAGGATAAATGCATTAGTGTAGCAGCTTGTTAGTAGAGTGGGTGTGATTGCACATAATTGCATGCTATAGCTTGGATAACATTTTTTCCTTTACTGCATAGACACGCAAGACCTAAAAGACACAATAGTTTAAGATTACATATATGCACCAAAATTTGCAACATTTTAAAGTGAGCAATGTTTAGCTGATTTTATAAATTTTGTTTATTTCTTCTAGCTTTATTGACTTTCACCAACTGCACTTAGGTGTTGATTATAATTGAGATTTTAGTAAATAGGTTTCTTGTCTTTTTTTAAAAAAAAAAAAAAGTATTGTTTTTTTTTTTTTTACAATAATAAAGGTTTACACCATGGCAGTTGTCCACTCTTTGTCTGTCTGTGTGCATGGATAGAAAGTAGGGTTTGTACCTGATGGGAAGGACCCGGAGAGTATACAGTGGTCTCACCTGGGCGGAGCTAATACATACGAATGCTTTGACTGGGAGTCACTGATGATCACTCCTACACCAGAAGAGGAAAACCATCAGTTCTGTGAGTGACATGTTTGTATGTACAGTATGAAGCTCTTCAGACATGAGATGTGTAACATTTTTCGGCTTTACCATCCATAAAAAATAGGATTGTAGTTCTTTTGCATATATATACCTCACTTTGGTTTGATTGCACTTAAGTACCAAGTAAATAAGCCTGAGTCTGGAGCTCAGCTGAATCTCTTCGTCTGCCCGCTGAGCCATAATTACACAGTAGCGTCTCACGGAGACATGTTTTGTGGATTTTAAATGCGCTCATCTTGTAAAATGTCTAACAAGTTGTTGACAGCGTTTGTGTGTGACATGTTGCATAAGCAGCTGTCCTTATTGTGTTTCACATTGTTTTTAGTTGGCATGGATGGATTTTTTTTTCTCAGCTTTGCATATAGTGGTTAAGCCTTTAGCACTGAGTAAGTTACACAATGAGCTCTGTGCATAATCATTAAGGAATGCTCTTGAAGACCATTTAAGTGAGTACTGCTTTCTAGGGGTGCTCCAAATCAGGGTTTTTGGCGATCTTGATCGTTGAAATAACCGCTCCAGCAGTTGTTTTAGATTTAGAAAGATTTAGCTGCATATAGTAAACTTTTGCTGATAACTTTTCATACTCCAATTATTCATGCTGCGATGCTCTTAAGTGGCAAATAAGGTCTGTTGTGTTAAAGCTCATGACAGACGTTTCCCCCTGTGGTTTTGCTTTGGAAAAAAATCTTTGCATATTGCAAGTTGGATGTGTTTTAAGGAGACTTGATAATATTCCCAGACTGGCGACAACATGATGATGTGTCTGTGGATTCATGTATTTTGCTTCATTATGACAATATTGGTTTAAATGATCACGAAACAACTGATCAGAAAAAAAAAGTTTATTAGCCAATTCCGATCAGTGGCCGATGGATCAGGGCTACCGTACTACTTTCAACATTTAAAAAGTCTATTTTTTTTCATTACCTGCGCTAGACCCATTTTCAACCACAAGATACAGAGATACAGAACAGTTAAACCTGTTAAATCTGGCAGCATCGCTTTACAGCATCATTCTCTAGACCGCTGTGATTGGTTGGCTCACTTTTTTGTTTTACATTCCACATAGTCGGTTCATCGCAGCCATGTGTGCCTATCTGTAAATGTTCCATGCATTTCAGCCTTCTTCTGGGTTGACGGTCATCTATAAAAGTTAATGGGACTGATCTAGTAAGATTTTCAGGCTTATTTTTTATTTTTTTTATATTATTTATTTATTTATTTGGCGGGACCTCTTAAACTTTAGTAAAACTTATCGGAAGAGGTGCATGTCTGATAATGGCTTAATAAACCTACAGGTCTTGCATTACAGTAGTTCACAGTAGCCTAAGTCTGTCTGTCTCTCTCTCTCTCTCCCTCTCTCCTTCCTTCTTTCTTTCTTTCTTTTTCATTAGCTGGCCTGAGATTTGGTGCCATACTGTTGAAACCAGCAAGCTCTCTCAAGGCTGTGAAGTTTCCTCTGGTCATCTTCATACATGGTGCATGCAAATACATTTTAGAAAACCTTTATGTATATAAAATATTTATTTATTTCCATGATGCCTTACCATTAAATAATGCTCCGTGAATTGTTTCAGTACTAGATCTTTGTGTGTATGTGTGCACGCAGGAGGGCCTCATTCTCTGTTTGCAGCTGAATGGAACGTCACTGCTGCAGCTTTGACTAAACTCGGTTTTGCTGTGCTAATGGGTCAGTGTTTAATTTTTTGAGTGTGTGTGTCCTTGCTATGTAAATATAAATGTAATGAATCTGGCTTGGATAAATCCTTAGATGTATGACCTGAATAATTGCATGTGTAAATAGTAAACTATCGAGGTTCCACTGGTTTTGGTCAAGACAGTATCGATTCTCTCCTTGGAAACATTGGCAGTCAGGACGTCAAAGATGTGCAGGTTTGTTCAGAGACACGTTCTCATCATTAAATACTTTATATGCTAAATACAGTTGTTTCTAGCTAAAATGTCCAGTAGAAGCATCTAGTGAGAAAATCTGTCTAATAGCATTAATAACAATGATTGATATTCTATTAAATATTAAATTGCATTAAATTTTTGTTTTAATTTAATGACCTGGGTAGTTTATTTAAAAACATGATAAAGTTGTAATTAATTGTAATTAAATGATAAAGTTGTAACTTTAATTGTAATTAAAGTCATTGTGATGTTTTTATCTCCTCACCTTTCCCATC
Organism: Clarias batrachus; assembly: GCA_003987875.1. Lineage (NCBI taxonomy): Eukaryota > Metazoa > Chordata > Actinopteri > Siluriformes > Clariidae > Clarias > Clarias batrachus. Next base: position 157,819 of record QMIH01000323.1, read on the forward strand.
CAGAGGGCTGTGCTGCACGCTCTGCAGAGGAACAAGACCCTTGACCCTAATAGAGTGGCTGTAATGGGCGGGTCTCATGGTGGATTCTTGGCCTGTCATCTTATTGGTCAGTATCCAGATTTCTACAGAGCATGTGCAGCACGGAACCCCGTCATCAACGCAGCCACGCTACTCGGGACCAGTGACATCACTGACTGGTAAACGTTTAAGGAGCATGGGAATTCTACATTTTACGTAATAAGAATTGATTTATATCCTGTGAAACAATATTGCAGAAATGACGTGATGGCAACTACAGATATTCAAATATAGATATAAATAAGTAAGCACTTTTTTAAAATCATCTCAAGGCTGTAAAATTATTATAAATATTCATTTGAATATTTTTGGGTTGTTGGACGAGTCATTGGAGTTTCCATTATTTCTTCGTTCCATTATTTCTTCCATTCGTAGTTTAAAGGGCCAGAGACAACATTTCCTACGAGTTTCATTTCTTTAGGTGCAGTTAAGTTTTTTGCCCAATGATGGCAGTGTTTGAAAAGGGGACAGATTTAGTCAAGTGGGTTGGTATGCATCATATTGTATATTTTTGTCAAAGGTGTATGTCACTTTGTCACCTGGAACAGACCACGTTCGTAAGTAAGGGACAACCTGTGCTGCAGTTGTAGTAAATGTAGTGATGTGTGGTCTGCTGCCCCCTACAGGAGATACTCCTCTGTTGGCCTTGAATACAGTTTTGACCAGCTGCCCACTCCGCAAGACCTGACCACCATGCTGGAGAAATCGCCTATAATACATGCAGCACAGGTACACTCACATGGTTGCTAGATGTTTTTACTACTACATTACCGAATGCAATTGTTGCACAGGTGAGGATAAATTATTTCTGTGTGTGTGTGTGTGTGTGTGTGTGTCTGAAGTAGATTCGCACGCCATTGTTGCTTATGTTGGGTGGCAAGGATAAAAGAGTGTCGCCTTATCAAGGTCTGGAGCTTTACAAAGCCCTCAAGAGCAGGAACTCACCTGTCAGGTATACAAACGCACAACCAGATGTAAAGAACAGGTGCACTCTCCTATCAATACACTCTCATATCTCACTCTTTGTCTCTCTTTCTGTCCCCTTCTCTCTCCGTCTGTCTCTCAGGCTCTTGTGGTACGATGATGATGGCCATTCCCTGTCTAAAGTGGAAACTCAGTCAGACTGCTTCCTCAATGTTGCACTGTGGTTTAAACAGCATTTAAACATAAACTGAACTTCATCCAGACTCTATTAAGACATCAACAATTGTTGAAGCTGCTGAAACTGGTAAAACAAAATGCTATTGTGTGCTGCTTGTATAATAACATTTTGTTACAAGTTCCTTCTCCACTGTGAAAATTAATCTGACGATGTTGATGTTTAAGGTTCAAGACTCAAACCTGAGTATATCACATCACTCGTAGCTGGTACGAAGGTGCAGTGAAACGGTGACAAAAACAATAAGTATAAGGTACACATTTACTAAGAATCCAGGGCCACGTTCTACAAACACAATGCCTAAATAGCAGTAACAACATCAGTTTACTAACATGGTATTTGGCAGAGTAGAAGGTGGTTTGGGACAAAGACCATATAATTATTTAAAGACCCACCACACACACGACTAACACTGGCACACTATACTGCCTAACCCACAAAAAAGTTGCATATCATAGATTATTGTTCAACCACCTGAGCTTTGATTACAACACACAACGTGGTGGCTAGTTCATGTGTGAAACTGATTCTTCATGCATCTAGAACCGCTCTCATAATTTGAGTCATGGAATAGACCCGGGCAATCGGAGAAGAAAGAAAAGCATTTATCGTGATAACCTGAATGTACTTAATGACCAGGTTATCAGCTGACGTTTTTTTTTACCACATAACATGGCTGAAACTAGACCCAATACGATTAGACCCATGCACTTCCCTTCATACCCTGATGCACCCTTCACTCTGGAATAAGGTTAATCTGGACTCATTAGATCACATGACCCTTTTTCCATTCCTCCAAAGTCTAATCCTTATGCAAACTGAAGCAGATTGAAGCATTCTTTCCTGATTAGCTTCACTGACAAATGGGTTTCTCATGGTTGTACAGGTATTTAGTCCCAATCCAGTGAGTTCTCATTCCAAATTTTTTGTCTCACTATTAAACATAGCTGTGATTTTATTCATTTTATTTTCAATGCAGAATGTTGATGTAATCTGTGATTATGGTCATGCATGATTTCTGACCACATTTCTTCCTTGAACTTGGTGTACTGCTATTCTTCCAGAATTTAATGCAATTTAAAACAATTTATCCTTGTTTTTTTATTGTGTTCTTTGTTGGATACAGACAAACTTTGACTTTTTTTTTCTTCTTTTTTTTTTGGCCAGGCAGTGTATTTAAAACAGCAGTTAGATAAAAAATCCATAACTAATTGCACTCACTAAACAGGTGTGAAAGTTTTTATTACCTCTCACTGACTATAAATGACTTAGCAAAAGAAAAGTCTGGTTACCCACTAACTGTCTGCTGTAGAACAAATGAAAAAATGGGCAAAAATCTGCCAAAATTACACACACCAAGTTTTGCTTAAATTGTATATACTGAATCAGCAAAAATACACAGAACTTTTTAATTCCTTTCGATCCTCTATTTGGCTATCCTACAGTAAGTTCTGTGGTTTTGTTAGAGGACAATAAAAATGCCTCAGCTGATGAGCAGTAAAGAAGGTTTAACCCTCAGATCCATTTTCCTTTTATAGTGTAGTATTGGTTTCTCTCTCTCTAGCCGTGCCTAAAGTTAGGATTTTATGATGTCTGCCAAATCTGAGCTGAAGTATAACAAATTTCGTGTCAGATATGACCCCACCCCACTTGCACAGCTCTGACTATTAATTACTTGTATGAGATGTCAGGGTGACTTGCAAAATCTTAGAAACAGAATATAGATAATTTGTCTCCTGACAAAATTCATGAATTCTTACTAAATTAATTATTCGTGCTTGTCTCTGGCTCTAACCCTTGCTTTGGTTATCGGGTACTACTGATGCCAACCACTAGGTGGCAGAACTTGTATTCTTTTAACAATTTACTGCAATAATCACTTTGCAAAAGATAAATGCCAGAAAACCTGAGGTTGCTTTAAGATTGCTATAAAGCTAATTTTTAATTAATTTTTACTATTAAATATTAAATGTATTTAAACATATTTAGTGGCAGTGTTCATTTAGTTCATGATAACCAAGATGGGAAACGTTTGTGAAGGCCCTTTTCTCATGAGTAATAACAATAATAACAAAATAAGTATTGTATAATAGTTCAATCGTGTCTGTCTTCGTAATGTTGGCTCATATTCAGTACTAAAACGAATAATACTAACTAGCTAGTATCTATCATCTTCGCCAGTGCACAGCAAAAGATTTACGTAAGAATGGCATTGTGGATACTTAAAGCAAGCTGTTCTTTCATTTCCAGTCTATAAGAGATAATAATAAAATCTTGGGAAATCATTGTATTTCAATTACAGAAACAGTGGAAGTTTGAGAAATAACAAGTCTAGACTACAACTAACTATAGCCAAGTTACTATAACCTTAAAGATTACAAAAATTCCAAATCACCAATCAAAATGTACAATGGGTGGTACCAATACTGCAACACTGGCTAAATAAAAATAGTTTAATGGCAAATGAGCTTTAAACCGCATGAGAAACTGGATAAAGACATTTACAATATTTCAAAAGGACCACCCCACTGGTCTGTTCCAGAAAGACAAACAAACAAGCAAAATAAAACCCCATAATTTAAAATCCAGAGGTTCTTTAACAAAATCTTGTGCCTGTTGATTTATCATTTCCCAGAAAACGGATTACACTTAGTTTAATGAACTCCAGATAGGCTCAATCAGGATTGTGGTCATTTGCAGCCAACTTGAAAATCCCTCAATCAGTCAAGGCCTGAGAATGTGATTGATTTGTAAAATCACATGCCCCTGCCTTCAGTACCACCAGGACAGGCAGTGAGATTATAAAGCATTGTGAGATGTTAATCAGCATTAACGCTGTGTTTTAGCATGTTTTAATGAGTCACCCTTTCTCCTTTTTGGGAGAACATAATGAAATAGGCAGGTTATCCATTTCACAACGATTTTTCTCTCTCTTTTTTTTTTTCTTACCAGGTTTTTCTTAATTGCATTGAAGGTTTTCAAACTTGTTTCCCATCAAGCAAAGTCCCTGATTAAATTTAAGGAAATGTAAGCTAACCACAGTTGCCATAATGATATGTCATGAAAAATGCTGTGTTGAGTCTAGACAGCAGCTTTTTCTCTCAAGAAAGTTGTTTGCTATGACCGTTGGAATCATCATTAAAAAAAAAAAAAAGAGCGGTGAGTTTTACAGGCTCCCACATGCTTGAGCTTTAGAACTAAGCTTCTAATTTTTGCCAAAAAAAAAAAGGAAATTTACAAAGGTGTGAGTGAATTTCTGATCATCACCACCTCGCCTGGTCATTATTCACTCTTCTTAACCATGCTATAAAACTTAGATGGTTTTAAGTACATTGTAATTTGTCTTTGTTGGATGTATCTGTAATCAGGAAAAATTTCAGATGACTTTCTGATCATGTGTCATTTTCAAATATTAAAATTGGCTTCTGCAGCATCTTTAAATTTAGAGGCATACAGTGCAAATGTTGTAAGTCACCCACATTTCTTCATATTTTGTTAGTCAGAATATGTCAGATTTAATAGTCAGACTTGCTTGACTTTTTATATGTAGTCTTGCCCTATAAATCATTGAAGCATTAAATAAATAAACAAATAAATAAATAATCAACTTATGGCATGAACTGTTGAGGAACAGGCACAGATGATGACCGTTGAAACTAAAGGTGATTAGCTTATGGCTAATGCTGAATGGTTAAAACAGATAAAGGAAGAAATGAGGTTCCTGTTCAGATTATTACATGAACAAGCAATTTTTAATTGGTACCTTTTAGGCACTTTCCAGCCTGTTGCAGTAAAACATTTGTTTCCATTTATTTAATTTCATCTACATCATTTAATTTAATATACAGAAATGAGGCTTAAGACTTTTGCAAAGTACTGTACAAGTATAACATTTAAAAACACTTGGATATGACATGAAGACTCATCACATGTAGCTTTATTGTCTGTCTGAACAATGATTGAGATCAAATGTATCTACAGGATCATGACGCTATTAAACTATTATTAAGCTTAAATGTTAGTATATTAGGCTTCAATATGAAGTGGCTAGCAAATGCACCCATTTTGGATGTAATTTTAAATGATGATGATTGATGTATTGTATATCGATTGTTGATCAGCAGTGTTTTATGACAAGAATAAATGTACAGCTATTTTACTTTCCTCCAAAGCAGTGTCAGCTGTGAAATACTTTCAAACTAGCCCAAACAATGCTACCGGTGGACGACTTCTTTAACCTTGCAACCTTTTTCTCTTTGTCAGCAATGATAGTTCAGTGGTTCATGGCCCTGAGTTACTAATCAGAAGGTCGCAGGTTCAAACCCCAACCCCACTTTTTAGGTTCTGATCGCCCTGTGCTCATGGGTGCTATATCATGGCTGACCCTGCGCTCTGATCCCAACTTCTTAACGAGCTGTGAAGAAAACAAATTCACCAGGCTGTACTGTGTGAGACAACTTAAGCCGCAGCCGCCTTTTAAAAACTGCTACCCTGGCAACCCTGGTGTCAATGACACCTTATTGTATAACAGTAAGCTGTGCAGATCGGCTGTGTTTTATGTTCTGCATTTATTCTGCTAAAATAATATCATTGTGATTTTTTAAATTTATTTATTTGTTTTTGTACTCTAGAGTTGCTCATTTCAGTGGCACATACTTTTTTGCTTGTCCATCACGATAGTTAGTATATACAGTATTCTCATGTTTTATTTTCGGAGTACTTTTTTCTCCAGTGTAATTTGCTAATGTGTTTGACTTTACAGTGTTCAATTTCTCTGCCATCATTCTGAAGATGACATGTAGTATTATAATACTGTAGTTCTGACTCTGCCATAGCCATGCAAGTGGTTTTACTGTAAATAACTGTTCTTACATCTGCTGCCAATTAACTTCTCTCTGTGTCTGTGACTCTTGCCTGAAATGTTTTCAATACAGTTGTTTATCTATTCATATTTGGAATCTTTTCTGGCCTTCTTGCTGAAATGGAGTAAATCTTTTCTTGCTTTTACATTTGAAGTAAAATGATCTTTGCTTTTTATTAGAGAAATATTTAAATCGTCACATCAAGTCACATGGTGGAGCAGTAAGTAACATCACTGCCTCACCGTTTCAGGGTTCAACCTTATAATCTTGGGGTTACTAAGGTATTTGTGCACATTCTCGTTTTGTGTCTGAGGGTATATTTTGGTTAGTCTGGTTTCCTCCCAGAAAAATATGCTGGGAGGCATGTTGGATGTGCTAAACAACCTATGTAAGATTTGTGATTATGCTGATGTGATTTATAATTTGGGGCACATCCCATGTCCAGTGATATTCAAAATATATTTTACTTAAAAAGGGGAGTATGTCATAATATATATCGCACATATATGCATCCTATACTTCACTTTGCTTGAAATGTTCATGTCATAATGTTGCCAAATTCCTTTTTTTTCTTTCTTTTTGGCATTTGAGGGTTTCTTGGATTCAAAATAATGACTAAAAACCATTAGAATTAACAAAAATATTTATTCATGAAAATGATTTCCTTGTTTAAATAATTAATATATTAAATAAATGTATATCTGCAAAATTTCTGCCGATTAGGTTACTAGATTTTATCCCAATGCTGAGTGACATCAATTGAAGCCATTTTTGTGTCATACATTCTAAACACGCTATGGTAAGCGTTCACTCATTCTATAAATAATTATCTATGGTAGCTCATTGTTATGTGCACTGTTATGGTTTACAGATTCAAATATGACATAAAGACATTAAAGAGTAGTCCAGCTACTGAAATTATGGGTCAAAATGACCTGCTGATGCTGGTTTTCCATCGCTTCTCATCCTGTTGGACGTGTCTTCGGCATTCTTCTTCACAGACAACGTCACACTGTTGGACTCTCTGACTCTCTTTACAACTGGTTCTCATCTTATTTTAAAGAACGGAGCATGTTGCCCTGGGAGAGGCTAAATCCATTACATACAATGTCACCTGTGGTGTTCCTCAAGACTCTGTGCTAGGCCCCATTTTGTTTATATTTTATATGCTTCCTTTTTGGAACTGTTTCATCAGCACGCATGGTATTTTATTTCATTGCTATGCTGATGATACTCAGCTTTACCACAGGATAAATTCAACCTCCTCGTCTACTCTGCCATCATCCACTTTGACCATCTTCATGAAGGAGATAAAGCAAAATTTCCTGCAGCTGAATAGCTCTAAGACTGAAACTATTTTAGTAGGCACCCCCCACCAGGTTAGGACATAGAACATCACTAGTATTACCTTCTGCTCAGGATATTTCATTGTCAACATCTGTTAATAACCTTGGGGTTAAAATGGACTCATTTGACGTATGAGGCTCATATCAAACATCTGTGTAAGCCGTCTTATTTTCACCTCAGGAACATTGCAAAACTGAATCCAGCACTCACTTTTGCAGATGCAGAAAAGTTAGTCCATGCGTTTGTCTCCTCCAGGCTGGACTTCTGCAATGCACTTCTCATTGGGACTACTGTAAAAATCCTTCAAAAGCTGCAGTGAAAACAGTGCTGCTAGGATCCTAATGAGAGGGCACAAATACAGTAGAACCATATTGCGCCCATTCTTAAATCTCTTCACTGGCTCTCTTTCAATCAGAATTGATTACAAGTTCGCCCTTCTTATTTATGGGGATGCCCCATCCTACCTCAAAGAACTTTTTACCTCACATACGTCCACACGCAACCTCCGCTCTGCGTCAGTACATATTTTGAAACCTCCTAAGACTAATCTTTATACTATGGGAGCTCAGACTTTTTGCTCAGCTGCACCTAGACTGTGCAATGCTCTCCCAGATGTTACAGACTGTTGATGCTTTTAAATATGGTCTTAAAACGTATCTTTTAATCAGAGCTTTCGGGTCAAATTAATTTGTAGCACTTTGAGATTTGCTTAAAATATAAAGTGCATTATAAATAAAATGCATTATTATTATAAAAATAAGGAAATTGTCACCTATGTTACATGTCAGTTATGATACTGAGTAGTCAGGGATGGATAAACAAACTGAAGATTATTATTTTTTTTTTTTTACTCATGTGAAATGTACCTCAACTCACAATTGCTGGAAATTCCTTCCTGTTGACCAGTACTTTTGGGAAAAGGCTTTGGATAAAGTGATTTAAGTTGAATGGATATTTAAATTAAGACAAAAAAGATGCTTTGTTTTCAGCTCATACACACTTCCATACTAAAGATACAAAACGATATCCATTAATAACCACAGTTTTATCATTATTTATGGAAAAAAAAGAAAAATTATGTAGAAGAACATTGATCAGAGCTGGAATGTTGTCAGTAATGGCATGGTAAAAAATGTTTTTATGATGAGAGTTATTTATGAGAGGGGTAATGGCATGTGGTTTGAGTTAGTGCTGTACTTTTGGGCTTTGTACTATAGGTTTGTTTCATTACAGAACATGATGCTGATGTTTCTGGTCAACAGATGATGATTTCTGGCATGAATGCATCACTGTTGGTTATTCAACACAACGTTACAGATGAATAGCTGCACGGTGTCAGCACATAGAGAACTATTGTTAAAAATATATACTTACGGCAAAGTTGGCTCATTTGTGTTAGCTCTGAAAGTTGCAAGTGTATTGTTTGCATCCTGTGTCAGATGAGACAGTCATGGATTAGAGATGTAGATTCTGAGCGTGAATTTGGTATTGATTTGTGATAATATAATATAATATAATATGATATAATATAATGTTCTGTGGCATATATCTTATACAGTACAGTATATGACTAGGAAAGAAACCAGATTGCAGGTTTGCACAATGTTGCACAACTAACATTGTGACTGCTAAGATCACCACTGCTCAAGTGTTTGCCTGGATGGATTCTGTGTATCCATGTGTCTCACGGTGTTTATTTATTCTTGTCTTGAAATCAAGACTTGTGTATGCTTGAGGTTTGCTTTAACATCATCATTGGGTAAGAGAGTTGGCGGATGTTGTGCTAGTGTTTACTGTATAATGTACGAAGATCTCAGTGGTGGTTCAGATGACACAAATGATTTTATATTGCTCTCCCTAATCATCACATCAATTATTTCTAAAGAAACCAACGAATTAAATAACGTTGCTGATTAAAAACTACACACTTACTGAAGGAGTTCTTCTACACAACTGGAAATGTGACCATTAACAGGAGTGAGGTAAACTTTGGGAAGGAAGGTGAAAGTAACTAGTATGGAATGGAAAAATCCTCAATCCTCAAACCAAGAAAAAGTTCAAAAAGCAACCATCAATTGGAAAAATCGATGCTTTCATTTTTGCTTAGATTCTCAACGCCCAGTATTGGAACATTATCAGGGAAAAGGTTCAACAATCATCATGACAAAGCACATCCACAAAAAGACAGTTCTAACATTGAACATGACCAGTGGTTTTGTGTAAAGCCAATATTATAACATGCATGTCTTAACAAATTGTCATGGGAAATAATAACATTTTTGTTTTTCAGTTCATTGATGTAAACAGACCATTTCCACATGTCTATGTAGCAGTTATGTTTCCATGGTAGCAGAGCTGTTCGCTACAACAAGCTCCAACCTAGTAGTTCCTTCTCCTCGACTCTTTGTGTTACCTTTAAAGCAGAAACTAAAACGGTTCATTTATCTTTGAGCCAGAATCTTACTCAGCAGTGCTTCCTCTGGTGGAACAGTGGAAATGCATCTGAGGTTCTTCAGAATGCACGTTAGATGTCTAGGGAACAACCCAGAGTATCCGATTGCTAATCTTTATCAGATGTTGTACACAGGAACACATAAATCTGTCTCACCTGTAGAAGAACCTCAGATCTGACCCTAACACTTGCCCAGAGTCATCACCTTTTAAGCACCATCACATTCTCACTTTCTTCCTCATAAAATTCCACTGGGTATATGGAAAGAGTAATAGGATGCAATGTTGATAAATTGCAAGAATGAGAGGCAAAGGACGGCGTGAAAGAGGTGCTGAGAGAGAAATAATGTAATGACTTATAAACACGGGTAATGAGAGGTGGGGAATGATGGGCTGAGAGAGCAAGAGGAGAAGACGGAGATGGAGCGTTATAATTGAAGCTGTGTGTATGTGTGTGTGTTTGAGAGCGAACAAGCAAGAAAGAGAGATGGAATAGATACAGTAAAGCTGGTACTTGCATGAGAGCTTGCACATCTTGAACATTTCCATATTTCGTAGTGTTACAATCTGGAGCTGAAATGGACCAGGTAAGTTATTGTTAAGGAAGAGCCTAAATCCACACAAAATAGTGCATAAGTATTCACTCATATAGCTGTGAAATCTCTAAACTAGTTCTGGTGCAACCATTAACAATCAAAAATCACTCAATGTCACATGTTCCTGGCAGACCCTGGTGTGTGTTTTTTTTTAGATTACATACACTACAACAGTGTCAGAAAGCTAAACAGCTTGAAAAAATATACATCAGAATTTTATATATTGCATGTTTTTATCATGTTTTACCTTCCAGCAGGACAAAAGCGGTATCCTAAGCACACTGCCAACAAAGTAGTAATAGTTCTAATGTAAAAACCTGAATGGCCCAGTCAAATCCCTGCCCTCAAAAAAGTTGCAAATATCAATTCTAGACCTAGGTGCTAGATTTGAAAAATGCTGTTTACAAATATTTTGACCAAACTTGAGCAAATTTGCTGAGAAGAATGGGGAATATGAGAATCCAGACGTTCAGTGTTGATAGTTGTGGCATAGTCTAGAAGACAGAAGCTGTAAGAAAAGCCAGAGGTGGCTCTAGGGGGAGGGGGGGGGGGTGTACACTTATGAAACCAAAAAGTGCTTGCTTTTTTTTTTCTTCATTTTTAAAAAAAAATCACCTTCATGTCAGTCTAATGCATTTATTTGTTTTTATCTTCAAATGCAAAATTAGAAGTAACAAATCTGATTAGGTCCATTTTGTTTCCAAAGGGGGAGTGAATACTAAGACACAGTTTGTTGATTTAAAAGAAGAAGAAAAAAACCCTCCAAATGTAGTATCATGTGTAGCAAAATAATATGGCACAAATCTGGTACTTAAAATTAGAGATTCCCTTCGGTAAATAATATTTAAGTAAAAGTAGTAGTTAAAATATGATTGAGTTTAAGTATCCAAAGTACAGGTCTTGCATTAGTTCACAGTAGCTGGAGTCTCTCTCTCTCTCTCCCATCTCCCTCTGTCCCAATTGTGAAAATCTTGTTTTCGTCACTGTCGGCAACCAGCTCTGCTTCTGATTTTAAAAACACCTGATATGTTATTAGGCAACTGCGTTATCAGGCGAAGGAAAGGCAAGTCACGTAATTACTGTATGCATAATAATCATGTTGTTTTGAGTAGAGTAAAAGTAAAAGGTATCCTCTGACACAATTACTCAAGTATAGATACATGAAACTTTTGTAAGCACAGTAACAAAGTACATGTACTCAGTTATGTACTACCTCTGAGAAAAACGTTGGTGTTCCTGTCATATAATGAATGTGTGCCTTTTCAGAGGGCAATAAGTACAACACACTTGTGCTTTGGGTAATTGGAAAAGGAAAAGGTCTCCCCTGTTCTGTCACATGGAGGTTGATCTGTAACCTCCAACCCAAACGTAACAGTAATGGATGAGTCCACTCGATGCCCTTGTAGGGAAAGGTCATTGCTCAGTGTCTGACCTGTTTGAAAAAAAAAAAAAAAGCTTATCCATTATTCAACAACTTTAACCAATCTCCTCACCACTTCCTGTGATAATGTTCTAATGATAAACTCTTAGTTTCCCCCTTTTTCTATTCTGTTATGGGAATCAAAATACTACAGATGTCTATAGTTGCGACTACAGGATTGAACAGACTTCCTTTTTTGAATACCTCTAGAGCGAAACTGGGTGGTGAAATGCTGTGTGTGGGTGTGTTCTGCAAAGAATAACAAACCGTGTAATGTTATCAACTTCTAGTTTATAGCCAGAACCATAAACAGAACCCACTGAGTCGATGAAGGAAAGCGATTTTCTGTGGTTACGGTCTTTCTGCAGTTTAAAGCACAATGAATGCTGAATAGAGACTGATGTACTGCAGATACTGTATATCTAGGTTATAACAATATGGGCCTCAACTTGTCCTATTGTGTGTTTTTTTTTATATAAAGCAGAAAATCAGGAGAGGGAGCCAAAAATCATGTTCAAGTGAAAGTTTGAGTAACATTATGGAAACTCAGAAAAATTAGACAATGTAAATAGATTGTTTAAATGTGTATGTTGATATGTAACATTATACAGAAAGCAAAAAGATCAGAACACCCATATTTACTATAGCTTTCCAGTTGAGGGACATGGTTAATGTTAGCTGCATTAGAGCGTTTAGATTCCTACACAATGTGTTCCTGTTGCATAAACATGTTGAACATTTTCACAGACAAAGGAAAACATTTTCAAACAAATCAATTCATTCATTGATTTTCTGTAAAACTGCTTTATCCTTATCAGGGTTGCTCTGCATCCATAGCAGGAATGCACCCTGACTTGGTCATTCCACTGCAGGATACACATTCACAGGCTCTTTTCACAGACATTGGGGCACATTACTGCTGGAATAGTGGTTAACACAAGGGTTCAAGAATGTTCTCCCCCCAGCTTGGTGGGTTTCCTCCAGGTACTCTGTTTTTCTCCCACAATCCAAAGACATGCAGAGTATCCCGATTGACTCTTCCAAATTCCCTGTATTGTGTGAGCGTGTGTGTGCTTGAGTGTACCTCACCTTATGCCCTGAGTCTCCTGGGATAGGCTCCAGGCTTCCCATGATCTTGTACGGGATAAGCAGTATAGAGAATGAGTGAGAGAGGATCCACCTGCTGGCATGTTGTTGGGAGCAGACGTAGAGACACTGGAGCTGATCTAATCTGCATCTCTTTGAACTGTGCGATGAAAATGAGTACTTGAAGGAAACCCGCCAATGAAAATTCGCACACGTACCCAAGACGGGACCTGAACCGTCGACCCAGGAGGTGTGAGGCCTCAGTGCCAGCAGTATTCATAAATACCATCACAAAAAAAATCTCTTAAAATATATCACAAGTTACTTCCTCACTAATGCTTTGAACTACATAACAATAGTGATGAAATGACTGCCTCACTCATTCTCTATACCTACAGTACTGTATATACAGTACAGATCAAAAGTTTGGACACACTTTCTCATTCAAAAAGGTTGAATTTGTATTATGGCAAGAAAAAAGCAGCTAAGTGAAGAAAAAAATGAGTGGCCACCATTAATGAAGGTCAGTCAGTCCGAAAAATTGGCAAAACTTTGAAAGTGTCCCCAAACCATCAAGCTCTACAAAGAAACTGGCTCACCTGCAGACCGCCCCAGGAAAGGAAGACCAAGAGTCACCTCTGCAGCGGAGGATAAGTTCATCCGAGTCACCAGCCTCAGAAATCGCAGGTTAACAGCAGCTCAGATCAGAGAGCAGGTCAATGCCACACAGAGTTCTAGCAGCAGATACATCTCTAGAACAACTGTTAAGAGGAGACTGTGTGAATCAGGCCTTCATGGTAGAATATCTGCTAGGAAACCACTGCTAAGGACAGACAACAAGCAGAAGAGACGCGTTTGGGCTGGAGAACACAATAAAGAAAAGTCTTTGAATGAGAAGGTGTGTCCAAACTTTTGGTCTGTACTGTATCTACAAACAGAACCTTGCACTGCAGTAGAATATTTATTTTGGGATACATTATGAAACCTAATTCCAAGGGGTACAGTAAAACTGAGACCGGTACAGTTTAGTGAAATGTGTGTTGATTTTGATTTTGTATTTCTCAGTAGGACAAGGTATCTTGACAACTGACGACCTGTCCAAAATTGTAATACATATTTCATTTAAAAAAAATAATTAAAAAAAGTTAAAGATCAGTTCTATTTTGTATGGTGAAAAACACAATTTCTGTAAATTACTTGTAAAATGCTCTATATCCAAAGTAAAACAAGAGTGCCTAAATCATAGCCTTGGGGGATACCATATTGTAAATTTTAGGCCCTGATGAGTTCCTAAAATTTTTAAGGCAAAATATGAGTAAATATTCTATATGGAGTTAATGAATAAAAGCATAATTATGTTTAAGTTGGCATATATAATGATATGTCAAAAGATCACAAAGTAATGCTTCAAAAAAGTTCACAGAATTGCAATATGTAACTTGTACATTAACTTTAACTTGTTTAGTTACATCTAGTAAAGGTTTAATAAAATCTTAAGGGTGAGCCTACTTATTCTTGTAAACACTAATAATTTGTTCAGGGTTTTTGTTCACTTTTATGTTCAGAGTCCCTTATGTATACACCAGCTATACTCTGCCACATGTAAAAACATTTATAATTTAGCTTGTAAAGTCTGTACACTTATGTCCCGGAGCTTTTTTCTCAAACAATCTTAAGCTGTTAAAATAAACGTAAAATAAACACGTTCTGACACGTGCACCGCTATTGTACATAATATTTACCACCTGCTGTCTGTGCAGCGTTAAACTGTTTTACAGACAGAGATTAAGTCTTCCATACCAAAGGTTACATTTTTAATTTGTAGATTGCTGTGCTCCTGTCCATTACTATTTGCAAGGGGAAAATGCTGAGCAATGAAAATGTGCCAGATGTGATCCAAATTGGAGTTGAAAAATGCCTTAGAAAACGATGGGACGTATTTTTGCTACTAACTTTGGGCTGGTTTAAAGCTATAAGTGGATTTTAATCTATAAATGAATGTGAAAAACAGGTTTAATGCAGATGTTGGAGAAAAAGAAAAACCATTCATACTCAAGTTCAATACCTGTACAGCACTTACTGTGTTTAGTGCTGTTGGTGCCTCACAGCTCCAGGGTTCAGGGGTGAACTCTTAGATTGGATTACTGCTTGTTTAGAGTTTCACATGTTCTCCCTCTTTTATGGTGGGTTTTCCCGGGTTCTCCAGTTTCATCACACCTCCTGAATATGTGCCAGTAGGTACATCATGAGTGAGTGTGGATGTACAGTATGGGCAGTGGATCCCATCCATTGTCTCCAGGATGAATTCGGATCCATTTCAGCCCTGACCAGAAAATTTTTAAGATTATTTGTTAAATGTTAAGATACTACAAAAGACTAGATAAACATTGATCAATGAAATATATTAATTTGCCAGATGTTTTTATTTATGGTACCCTTGTATTGAAAGGGGATACAATATCCGGTATGTAGCTAAGAAGTTCAGGGTTATAGCCTTGCTCAGGGCCATTCACAACAGTAGCTCTTTGACTATACTTAAATTTAATGTACAGCGCAGAAAAGTGACTGCTGCAGCTCCACTACCCTAAAAAACATCATCTTAAAATATCACTGACTAAACGGAAAACAGGCAATTTCTGTAATGAGTTTAACAACGCAAAAAAAAAAAAAAAAAAAAAGTCCAAAAATGAATGACATCCTTATACTGGACTGTTATTTGTTGCTGGCACAATATCAGAGATGGCTGATATTCAATTCTGTTAAGCACATACTGTAACAGTGGCATCTAAAGACAGAAAGAAAACTTTATTGACTAGACTTATTTCAAAGAATGTGAATGCTGGAGTGGTTTCTTAATACTGTGG
This sequence comes from Clarias batrachus, assembly GCA_003987875.1. NCBI lineage: Eukaryota > Metazoa > Chordata > Actinopteri > Siluriformes > Clariidae > Clarias > Clarias batrachus. The sequence goes on from QMIH01000323.1 coordinate 173,682, forward strand.
CAAGAAGCCAGCCTCCTGCAGCAATCATTTCACCAATACACCTCTTTAATCCCTTTCTGCTTCTGTACCTACTGTTTTTTTATTTTTATTTTTTTAAGAGCCATTATGTGTAACCAATAAAGACCATTGTGTGAGCAAATTCAAAAAGATCTGCAGTTTGAAATCCAACCAGGCCCTCTGGCATCATGAATCATGTCATGCCACATTTTTTCCCCTTTGATGTGAACATTGACTGACACTCTTGATCTGTATCATATTGTGCTGCTGTCACATGATTGGCAGATTGGTTAACTTCATGAATGAAATGTTAAGTAGATGTAAAGGAGTTGCCAGATATCATGCCCTTTTTTTTTACAGCGAGCTTGAACACATGCGAGATTTCTAAAAGCTTAAGCAATGTTGTAACATTTATTTCCGTCCAGAGTTGCATTAATTTTTGGCTAAGACTTTGTATTAATGGCAGATGAGTCAAACAACTCCATAAAGCCACCCCAAAAGCTTCAACTGTGGCCAATTATGTGTGCAAATAATTCCTCATTGTGGTCTATGGAATATACTCATGTCTTCGGGAAATAATAATAATAAAAAAAATACGATGTGATAACCTGGTCATTCAGTACATTCAGGTACTGTAGTCAGTTGACTTCATTTTATTACATCATATGATGTTGCTCAGCCTAGACGTGACCAACTGAGGCAATCCCACATTATAACACTGCCTCCAGAGACTTGTACAGTGGGCACTATGCATAATGGGTGCATCGCTTCCAGAACTTCTTACCCATCTTACCTGGTGCACCCAACTCTCTGGAATATACATTTAGAAAATTTTCCCACACACCTATTTTATTACAATCCCGTGTGTTCTTGTTGCATTGAGTGTGTATATTGAGAGTGTGTTGCATTGACTATTTAACATAGATGGTTTATTATTACCCTTTCAGGTTTTAATTATGCATTGTGCAATCGAACCCAATTTCAACACTTTACACAATCTCTTTAGTTGTTTTCTTTGCTTTATGCAAAACAATAATTTGACTCAATATAATACAAAAATATCTTTTTCCATGACCACAGGATAGGATTTTTGATTTTTGAATATTTTTGAATTGCATTTTAACAAAAGAGCAGCTACTCACTGAATCAGTTGGGGATAAAAGAATTGTTTTCAGGTGAAGCATATTAATCATTGCAATAATTATCCAATCACAGGCTAAATCAGCCTAAGGATACGCTTTACTACATTACACTAAATGCTGATTCTGATCCATCTTTGGTGCAACATAAAAAAGCATCTAGACCCTCTACACCACTACACACTGTTTTCTTCATCAGTCTCGCAGCCTGACTGAGGACTGATAAAAAGGAGAGGAAAGACAAGAGGTTGGTAAATGAGTGTTTGAATGTTTAAACGTCTCAGCAGTAGCTGAACTGATTATTATTTTAAGGGGAGTGGGAATGATTGTCCTGGAATGTTTAAACACGTTTAAACAAAGCAAGAGAGGTGGCACATATGTGATGAATATGTGCAGAGTGTGTCTGCTGATTTTTCTTGTGCTATAACATTCATGGTTTTGTTTTCTTCCGCTCTCTAATTCTGTTTCCTCTGTGCATCCTCTCTTTTCAGTGTTGCCTTTTTTGATCTGTAGAGCGCTTTCATCTCTTTCTCTTTCGACAGTCCTTTTTCTTTGCCAGTCGCTCTTTTCCCTCCTTCTTTTTTAATCCATTGTCCCACTCTTTAAAGAGGTGCTTTTCTCAAATGACCTCAGAGGTTCTCTTTTGTCTGTCCCCTTTAACCCATGGTCCATTTTCTCACTCTCCTCTTAGAACGGCTTTTCTCTAATCAGCACCAAAGCGTCTGTTTTCCCCCCATTATAACTCTGTTAATTAAATTTCTATGGGAGAAGGGAAAACTAATATCTTTGGCAAACAGGTGAAGCATCTAAAATGTTCAGTATATTCAGCATGTTTAAAATGATTGGTAGTTTTTATGACTGTACTGTATATCAGTCACCTTTACGATTCAAACCCAATCTTACAATGGTGCAGTAACAGCACTGAAGCAAAGTGGCAATGAAGTGAGCATTTAGGACATTCCTGACTGTCCTCAAGTCTTCATCACATTACTGCACTTTATGTTGGCTGTTCAGCTTAAAACTTTTTGTTGTGACTTGCTATTTAGTGACTTCTGGAAAGAGGAACAAATTCCTCCCTCAAACACTTGACCTCTTGCTGTGATGATGAGTGAAGTATTTCCTAGATCCCATTTAGAGCCTTATGAGGCATTTGCTTCACCAAAACACAAATTGCACAAGATCAGACTAAAAATGAAAATACTTTGAAGTCATGTGTAACTTTCTCTTAAGAGTCCAGTACTTTTTATCATTAAATGTGGCATAGTTTCACAATAAAAGGCCATAGGACTGACGTTGCAAATGACCAACAATGTTTGCTCACTGCTACAGCAGTGTCCTCGGAGACGTTGCCGGGGTTGAAAACTGGAATAGAACCAAAAAAAAAAAAAAATCATTTAGCCATCTTTAACAGAACATAAAGCCTTCATTTTAAACTTTAGCCTAAGCCAATTTTATGCATAGATAAGTCTGAAAAAAAAAAAAAGATGTCTAAAACATTAATAGCTAAGTGTGATTTTCTCACACAGTGAAGTGCTGAAATTTCACATTATGAATGACTTTCCCAGGCTACCATAGAGATGTCAAACAAAAAGTTTTAAATAGGTCAGGGGTAGCTCAGTGGTTAAGGCATTGCACTATGATTCGGAAGGTCCCAGGTTCAAATCCCACTACCACCACGTTGTCCCTGTTGGGCCCTTGAGCAAGGCCCTTAACCCCAACTGCTCAGATGTATAATGAGATAAAAATGTAAGTTGCTCTGGATAAGTGCGTCTGCCAAATGCGTAGATGTAAATTCTTGGAAAGGTACATTGATATCTGGTATACATAGATCAGCATACAGATCAACACTAAATTGAACACCAGAAAAATTGAATATTAATTATATACTAGTAAACTGGTGTCATCTATGCCGGTGGGTACCAAGGGCCAACCTGTCTGGTCTTGTCCCACAGAATAGCCAATGTAGCACAAATTGCTTTGACAAAAGGTCAAAGCTGGGTGTGATAGAAGGGTATCAGAATATTCACAGCTTGTTGTGGTTGGAGCTTAGCAGGTTGTTGATCTGGCCTCCAAATTCCCCAGACCCTAATCTGAAAGAGCATCCATGGAATGCACCCAAAGGATCATCCGCTAACATCCTGGTGCCAGACACTACAGCACACCCAAAGGTGTTGTGGAGTTATGCCCCAAGGGGTCCATGGCGGCTCTAGTGGCACAATGGGAAACTACCCAATATTGAGCTTAATGTTATAGTTAATTGGTATAAGTGGTGCAGTGAATAATAAATAGGATACGCTGAATATGTTTTTTTTTTTTTTTTTGCTGTTCATATGTTTTAAAATCATTGCATTCATCTCGTTGCACTCTGCTGTTCATTTTAATGGGTCTTTTAAAACCTTTTATGAAGTTCCTGCTATAGTCCCTAGAGTTATTGAAAGTTGTACAAACGTAAACATGACTAGGAAGTCATGAAATACTGCTGGATAACTCCAACCTATGCAGTGCTTTTAACGAGTCACGGACTAGCTTTTACATAATCATTTAATGTTACAGGTACCTGGGGTGAGCTTAATCCTGGTGCGTTATGTATGATGTAAGCAATAACTGCATTTCTGCAGACACACAGGGATCGTCGAATCAGTGGACACTCATTTAACAAAATATGTGTTTGGCTAAATGTTTCCTTACAAGACTACCCTTAGGATACCTTCTAAGTGAGTTTCAAATAAACATATTTTCTACTTTTTTCCCTCAATTCACGGAAAAATTTCTAATTCTAGTCCACGGTAATCACACGTAGACTACACATACATCCTAGTGCTGGGACCTAGGAAATTGTATATTCCATTAGCGAGCTCCCAGAGAGACATCAGACTATATTTTGAAGTATTTAATTGTTTCCATGTTTTCAAATACATCTATCTAATAATTACATTAGAAAGAGAGATATTGAGATTTCATATGATTGAAGAATCATGAATTTGCTGGAGAGGTGACAAAAAGGAAGAGTTGGGAATTAGGGTAATGAAAAATATAATAGAAATTAAAGATGGAAGAGTTGAAAGAAAAAGACAGAAAGTCTGGAATATACAATACGTAGGAGTCTGTATGTTTTCATTTAGCTTGTAAGTGTGGAAGTGAGAGAGAATTCCGAGCAGGCTCAAGAGGGAGAGAAACAGTTTATAAAAGTGTGAAGTGATGGTATGGTGATGTTCTGCTTTGGCTATTCTGAGAGACGTACTCAAAGAAAGACATTTCTGTTCAGAGTATGTGTAGTCTACGTGTGATTACCGTGGACTTACCGGATTAGAAATTTTTCCGTGAACTGAGGGAAAAAAGTGGAAAATATGTTTATTTGAAACTCACTTAGAAGGTATCCTAAGGGTAGTCTTGTAAGGAAACATTTAGCCAAACACATATTTTGTTAAATGAGTTAATGAATGTATAACCTGTACCTTTTGTTTCCTGGGGGTAAAATTGTGGTTATGCAGTATCAACACTGTCAACATAGTGAAACACAGATGTGTGTTAGGGTGCTTTCACATATGCAGTTTGAATCTAGTGCTGGTGTGTTTTATGCCTTAAAGTGGTTTGAACAGATAAAGAAATCGCAGTTGGGTGAGGACCCAAACAATCAGTCTGAAACCAACCAGACATGATGTTTATTTTAGATTTTGGGCAATTTATATATTTATTTTGCTAAAAGTAACTTATATACTGACCTGTGAGACTGAGCTGACAGAGCTGTGGTGCTGCCGGATGTGATTTGCTCCGGATTTAAGCTTGACATGATAAACAAATTCATTCTATATAGCTGTGGTTCCCAACTCTGGTCCTGGACGACCCCCTGTTCTGCTCATTTAAGTATTTTCTCCCAGCACACATGATTTAACTAATTTACTGTTTTTTCCAAATAGAAGTGAGTGTCATAGAGCGGGGAAAACACTAAAATGTGTTCCTCAGGACAAGGGCTGGGAATCAATGGTCGCGGGAAGCCTGGATCCTGCTGTATCTCAGGGGGTTCTGGGCACATAGGGGTGTACATCTTGATGGGGTTGCCAATACATTGCAGGGAACGCTAACACATGTTTTTGGACCATGGGAGGAAACCCACCAAGCACTGGGAGAACATGCAAACTCCATGCACACAGATCAGAGGAAGGAAATGAACTTTTCCCCTGGAGATGCAAGGTTCCACTGCTTATCACTATGCCACCATGATATTGAAATCATTTGATTGATTCTCTCCATACTTAACTGATTGGTTGATTTTTACACACGGTCTGGAAAGGTTTATATCCCTTTGTTGGTCACCGTATTTCAACAAATAGCAGAGATTTATATGTTTTTTTTTTTTAGCCCTTTGTCAAATAAACTACTCAATGTATTTTTCTTGATTTAGGTTTGTTATTCGTTTAAAAAAAAAAAAAAACTTGTCCAAAACAATTAAGTAAAAGTATTTATTTCAGTCTGATTACTTATAGTCCTGTGAGGTTCCATAAAACATACAAACTTTGGTTTGACCTTTTTAAAAAATGTTTGTCTCATTTTAGCAGCTATTGTTAAAACAGCTTTAGGATATCAATTAAGAATTTCAGTTTTCCCAGTTTTTTCTCTGTAAACGGAAACAGGTCACTTATTGTAAATGCACATAGATTACATATGTGATCGAGTTATGCCTCTAAATGTGTAAGTGGCACTGGTGCAAAAATGTAAGCCTCCTTTTCCTCCTCAGTAACTTATTTACATTCCCACACATGCTGATACAGTTGTTAAGAGCAGAAACGTGAAATGTCTGGTGTTTATTCTATTCTTTTCTCTCACCTGTGGTTCCTTTCTTTTCAAACATTCCCAAACTTTTCATTTGAGTTCATCCATCATTTGCTCCCTCACTGAAACCTGCTCATGTGTTGCCTAGGCTGACACAGCGCATTGTAGACCCTATGGTATGCACACACACACACATACACACACTGCATATCTCCATGGAGCGCTGAATGTCAAAGACAAGCTTCAGGGATCACATCTCCATTCAGGTTGTTTTGTGAGAGAAACACCGTCTCACCAGTTCCTGTCTGTGTGAACTGTTTTTTTTTTTTTTTTTATTCACTAGAAAAGAGCACAAGACAAAGACACTTTCTTTTTTTTTAAAAAAAGAAAAACTTCTAAATCTTTATACGTTTTACAACTTTAAAAGTGAATGCTAATCACTGGTGGAAGGTAATATTTATTTCATCTCTGCTAGCTACTGTACAGGAGATGACTGCTGAAAACTAGCTCTAAACTAACTAAATAAACTAAATAAACCTAATTTCACATTAAAGTTTTCATTTAAAGGATCATATTCTAAGAAGAGTCATAGTTTTTGACCAATAACAATATAGGAAAATATATTTACCTTACTATTATGCTTTCTATCTTGTTTAGCTAGCTGCTAATAAACTATCTAGGCTAATTCTGGCTAAATCTGCCAAAATCTACCACAACTATATTATACTATACTATACTATATTACAATAATTATTTATTTATTCATTATAAGTTTAGCTCATTTAGCTAGCTAACTAACGTTTCACACAGTTTCTGAGGGAAAATAAATCCCCCACATCATGTCATCCTGAAGTAATTTGTGACTTTCTAGGTTCACGTTTTGGAGCTGCTATGTTGCAAGTTTCTTTATAAATTATAAAACTTAGAAAGAAAAATTTAACTTTTAAAATATATTCTCTACAAGATAATTTCATTTTTTAAAAACAGATTTCAGTTCTGTTTCTGTACTTAAATCCTCAGATTCGGAAAATGTACTTCACGCAGTCACTTCGCTTCTTTGAAATATGCCGTAATTTTTCCTGGCATACTCGCTCTCTTCTGACACATTAAAAGTCACATTAAACACACTCCAGCCACACGTAAAGCACGCACCATTAGCTCTGCCATCCGGCTAATTTAGTGCATCTCTCATTTGTCTTCCTGTCTGCATGTTAATTCTGTGTCTGTGAGTGTGTATAAGAGAGTGTTCAGTTGTGAATGTATTTGTGAATGTTATGAGGGTAGGTGAAGAGTAATCTTTCCTCAACTTTCCTCAAACCAAATTCCTGAGGAAGTTTTTGTGAATTATGGAAGTGCGCATGAGAAAGAAAGAGACTTATTTCAAGTTGCGCCGGAAAAGACAGAAAGCTTCTTGTATGGTTTATGAAGTGACTATTGAAAGGGTCATGACCTGTGACCTAGGGGCTATCACACTTGTCGTCTCCTCCTTATCCAAATAGAACTGCAGCACTAACTAGCCTTGTCCATAGACCAAGTAAGTGGTGTAGCACTGAGAAATTATAAACTGTAAAAACCTCGAAATACCCAGTATAAAACTACTTGCACACTATATGACTGAGATGTTTATGATAATTGAATAATTGAAGGAAACCTTACTGACTGGAATCACACATCATTTTTCATTTAGACAAAACATAAACATGAGACTCACAACTGATTGGACCTGTAGTTACTGAAAATTATTTTGAGGTTTGAGGAAGATTTTCCAGCTTTTTATTGCAGACACACTTGTATTCCCGCCACTACGCCATTAGTTCGTTCTTCATTGTGAGCACCATTGTAGCTATGAACACCTGTCTTGTTTGTTCCAGATCCAGTTTTGAATCATTGATCAACCTAAACTGACAGACAACACCCAGATTCAGGTTGATAAAATTAAACATTTTATACACTTCTGTTAGCTTTGAACAGCTTGAACCACCAACACATAATGCTCCAGACTTGGGTCCGACTAGCACAAACTGGATCATTGTGTAATTACAATTCCAAAGTCTAAATCATCAGAAACTCTAATAAATCCAAGTCTGGTTTGAATGTCTTCTAAAAAAGAAAAGGAAAGTAGTGGAAAACTGAATAATTAGCTTAAAGTTGAAGCAGATGTTGTAGACCAGAGGAACAATGGTATAGTCGATTCTGAAATGATGAAGGTTAAATGCAAATGTTACCTTTCAATATTCAAGGCTTTTCAAGATTATTATGATTATTATTATTATTTTAAATACCTCAAGTAACATGATCAATTTGCACTTCTCTATGGTGGTGATCACACTTCCCTTACTTTAAAAAATATTATTAAGTGCAATCCATTTGTTCATTTAATCATTTGTCTGTCCGTTCCTTTGTTTATGCATCTTTAGAAACCAATTAGGGACAAATAGAGGCAACAGTGGCTGCAATCCTGTATGCAGTGTGCATACATTTAAAAAAAAAAAAATTTTATCATTTTTTAAGTAACTCGTGGCGGTTAATGCACATTTTTAGCTTTTGTTCCCATCTTAAATCATATGTTAGCAGGTAAATAAGTAGCCTAGAAATGAGCAAAAGGAAACAATTTTCATTCTTTTGAAAATAGAAAGTGACCCGTTATCTGCAATAAAGGTTTTGCAAGGAGCAAGCATTGAATCTGGCCTTTTATAATGCATGCAGTAGAGCAAACAGAGTGTTATGATGGTGTTGTGTTGATAATGTGAAAAAAAAAAAAATCTGTCTCTCTTGCTTACTTACTCACTCGCTGAGTAGTCATATGTGCATGCATTGAAACTACACATTAAAGGCATGTAATAAAGAAGGTTCTTGTGTGTACTATATGAAATATAATCCTGTCAGTGTCCCTGGGTGGGACACAACCAACAAAGGCAACATGCAAAATTTCATATTAACACTAACCAGAACCGGGGGCACTGGAGCTCAGAGCTGTGACCTGTAACGTGTAAATGAAACCAGCACCAATGTGGAACTGTCAAGTTGTGATTAAACATGGTGGTTTTAGATTTCAGGTGTATGGTTGTGCAACCATATATATATATACATTTCATATATGTATGAAAACACAGATTACTTTTCAATTGTTTGTAGGAATATTTCTCTCCATTCAAACATTGCTGGACTGGTTTAAAATTGTGTTTCAATCTTCACGTCTTTGGCAGTCACACAGAAACTTGAGTGTGGAGGTTTTAATCACAAGCAAAGATTGCTTTTGAAGGCTTCTAGTGTAGTCTTGTCAGCATTGAGCAGCATGTGCTCTATCATCTCTGACACGTTTTTCCTCATATTTGCTTCAAAACTCTTTTGAATGTTTGTATTAGTCACTGTGAGGGTTTATTGGTTTCCACAGTGCATGTTCACTGAACTATGCAGTGAAGTGTTGGATTGCTCAATGGTGTTCAACCCCTGGAGCCTCTGACCACATCACAGGGGCTGGCAACGACCCTCAGCGCCAGGCAATGCTCTACGGCAAACGACCTACCGACTTTGAACCTAATGCCAAATACCACCAGGGGAACTTAGTGATTTAGTGAGATAATTATTACATTTATAAGTACATCACAAGGGAGTGATTATTAAGAAAAAGTTAGAGTATGAGGGAAAAGTAAGCTATAAGATAGAATGAAGGAATATTTAAAGGTATACCATAGAAAGACAAGCTGATGAGGGTACACCTCAATACTGATACATCTCTCATTCATTTTTCTTTCCTCTCATCATCCATCTCTCTTCATCCCTTTTCTCTCCCTTTCCCTGTCATACCATCCACCCTCACTCACCACTCTTCCCCTGTCTCTTTCATCACTTTGTCCCTCTTCCCCTCTCCATTTCTGTCCCTTCCTATGCTCTACTGTTTTGTACCTCTTCTTTTCTCCCCATTCCTTCTCTCTTGGCACTCTGTGTCAGGTGTGTGTTGTGATCTTAGTCGGGGACATTGGGCTTCCTTCGTGGAGGTCTGTGGCAAGCGTTGTATAACTACATTTGGGATTTGGGGATTTTGTAAATGCTTGGGTGGTTTGCTAGGAGGGGGAAGGCTGCGGTATGAAGAGAAAGTCATGGGTGGCTGGGGTTTTTGGGCTGAACACATTTTGGGGACTGACCTACTCAAACACTGAGAGAATACAGTAATTTTAGTATATTGTTCCATTTGAGCAGTTGTATCTGGGTTTGTATAGAATCTCTTTTTAATGGCAAGCCTACTCCATATTCAGTGGTAGAAGCATTAAAGACGTAATCGCTAAAACTTTGTCTATCTATCACTTATTTAAAAAATCTCTAAAAACATTATAATTTTATTATATTTTATTATTTGCCTTACTTTACCAAGGAAATAATTCTGGGATTATCCTCTTTAGTTGTCTTCTGTGGTCTTCTAACTCTCTCTCTTAGGTTTTTAATTCAGTCTAATGACGACATCCTTTATGGCATCTCTTTGAACTGGATTTTGAGCAGCTCTATACCAAATGCAAACTCAACACTAACCGATCTCCTTTGAATTCAGTGACCCATCATGTGAAAGTAAATCAAATTCTCAATATTTGAGTATTCAATGATAAATACCTTATTTTCCTGTCCCTCTAACAGAACACATTGTTTTAAAGCACTTTAATGAACACCCTCCAAGTTGGTTACCCCAGCTGTGATAAAAGATGTGCATTTGTTTCTATAAACCTGCACTGCTGGTTTTTTATAACTCAAAAAAAAAAAGCATTTGGCAGACACTCTTATCCAGAAGAGCATAATTTTTAGGGGTAACAGAGACTCCCTGGTATCATAATGAGGTTGAGGCTTCTTATTACATCACAGAATTCTCATTTAAATATTCTAAAAATAAGATGTAGGTAGCCCTCCTTGTAACCAAACCCACATTATACTCACCCATACTGTACTGTAGGTCATCAACCAAATATGATGCATTGATAAACTTGGTATGAAAATGGAGCAGGAATCTGTAAATTAAAATCACCTAAAATGTGACTCAATACATGATTTGATGTGATGTATCGCTTTGTCATAAAAATGATGAACCATACCTGGTTTATTTTTGCATAATATTTTTCAGTAAAAATACTTATAAAGTGGAACCTTGGATTACGAGCATAATTCGTTCTGGAAGTGGGCTCGTGTTCCAAAACACTCATAAACCAAATAATCATTTCCCATAAGAAATAATGAAAACTCAAATTATTCATTCCACAGCCTCCAAAAAATAAATACAGAAAAATAATTAATACAATCTATAAAATGAAAATAAAATAAATTAATCTGCACTTTACCTTTAAAAAAAAGTACAAATAAATCCCGACAAATTGGTTGGTGCACGCAGGCGCCGTGTGTGTATGTGTGTGTGTGTGTGTGTGTGTGTGTGTGTGTGTGTGTGTGTGTGTGTGTGTGTGTGTGTGTGTGTGTGTGTGTGTGGAATTAGCCCCTTCCCTCACCTCGTTTTACACAGTAACACTCCTCCTCCCTCTCCCCACCTCACTTATTCACAACAAACACATACGCGCACACACACACACACACACACACGCACGCACACACACACAATGGAAACACTGTTTTAACAGGAAAAAAAGAAATCTCTCTGACACTGGCATGAGCGTATATTAACAGAATCACTTTTTAAGTTTCACAACAATCGCATAAACACAGCGGAAACACTGTTTTAACAGGGAAAAAAGAAATCTCTCTGACCTCTCGTGCGCGCATACTAAAAACAAACAAACAAATGAACCAGCACCTTACCTTTGAAAACAATCGCGAGAGAGCTGAGTTTCTGTGTGTTTGTGAAGCCGGGGACGGGGTGAAAAGGCGGGAGATCGTCTGTGCGTGTGTATGTGTGTGAGACGAGCAGAGTTTCTGTGTGTTTGCGAAGCGGTGGGGGAAGAGGGGGGTGAAAAGGTGAGAGAGTGACGCTCAGTGTCAAAATAAGAGTCGCATGCGTGATACATGATACTCGGCGCTCGTAAACTAATACTTGCTTAAAAATTTATTAAAAATCTTTGCTCGGTTTGCAGAACACTCATAAACCATGTTACTCGCAATCCGAGGTTCCACTGTATACAATAATTTTATAATTGCCTTTATATAAGTACTATCTATACATATAATAAAACTGTGAAGTTAACATCTCTGTACATTTGAATATATTTGCAAAAAAAATTATAATTTTGGGGGGACATAAGATGAGTATTAGAACACATCAAGAAATTATAGGAATTTTTGTCTGTCTGTTTGAGCACGCAACATGTAAAAACTACTGAACTAATTTTAATGGGGTTTCACAGGTGTATTAAGCCGAGCTTGAGGTAACATCTCGCAGGACATCATTCCGCGCACTTCATGGTACAGTAGTATGTAAAAAATTTTATTTCATTCCAATATTCAACAGATGGATTTTTAAAAACTCGCTTATGAGTGTGCAATTAAATTCCATGAGAATGAACTTGTGGGCAGATCTAGTGTAATAATATTATAACTGTGTTTATGCAAGAACTATTTAGTTTTTATTTATTGCAATGGCTGGTTGTTACTTTATTAAGCCAAAATTTATATGTTTTTACTAAGGTATTATTATTATTATTATTATAAACACATTTTAAACAGACTTAAACATATCTGTATAGCTTTTTTTACTATTAACGCTTCTTTCTTCATCAGTCAAATACAGTCCCTATTTGAAGTAGATTATTAAATCTGGCATATGACTGTTCATAACATCACTTTTACTCAACATGATTTTTAACAGTGTGCTCTCAGTTTGGGTATTTTACACACCCTCACCTCAGACTGCTGTGGACATGTTTGCTCTAGAGCCATGTTTTATCTCATAATGGAGCTTCACATTACTGCTTTTTATTAGCACAATTGTTTTGGAACATATGAGACAAACTAGCCTTACACTTCTCGCAGGAAGAATTGATCTGTCCAAAAATCTTTGACTGTTCAGTTTTCATAGTCTACTTACCTTTTTTGGAGTAAGCCATTCTGTGTCAGGCATTCGTTTGTGTTGATTTTGCACCTTATACTGTAGGTGCATCTCGGTAATTTCTGTGTCTTCTTCATACTCTGAGCATCTATCGCGTTGATTGGCTCTGTTGAATGACAACTTATAGCCATGCCCACCTCGACGGAAAAAGCCATATTCGTCCAAATCAGTGTTGGATGCTGGGACTTAATCTGGCAAATAACTGCTCAGAATGTCCGTTCTACTGAACATCCTTCTGAGACTGGTTTTGGGTCCTCCAATGTATGTACATAAAGATACTGTATCATTGAAAGAGCGAGTTCTTAACAATGTACAGACAAAACCTTTCTTTTATTTATATCGATACGGTCTATGCTTACTGAATAGGGTATAACAAATGCTGTTACGGTGTCTTCACAGTAAAATATGGGACTTCAATAAATGCCTGCTGGAAACTGTTACCCAAGAACATGTAATGTAATACAGTGCAAGACAAAGGGTTTATTTTTTTCAGATTATTCAAAAGCTGATACATAATAATAATTTAAAAATGGCCTAAATGTCCACCTTTCCTTTTTTTGCTTAAAAAAAGTTTGAGAAGGTACTTTACATACAGGATATCAGGCTATCAAAAGTAAAACATGAAATAAAAAAAATATGTCAGACATAAGAAATGTCTTTTCCTGTTCCTTTCTTAGTAGTATTTGGGCAGTATCATGAAATTCATTTAGACAGCAATAATGCTAATTTGCCATTGCAGATTTCGTTTATTTCTACATTAATTCAAGCATGCACAAAAATGTCTCTCTCTTTTTCTGCATCACCCAGATGTGCATACAGGCTACAAACAGCTGGCTCTGCTTAGGATCCTGGGTTAAGCCAAAAACTGTCCCCTAAGAGAGATGTCTTCTCTGCCTCATATACTTTCCGTGGCAGAAGTGAGAAAAGTGTATAAGCGTGTTTTACATGCAGAAAAGGGCTTTATTCAGTTCCACTTCTAAAGGCTTGATTTGTATGTGATTGTGCCTTAGGATCAAGATGTTTTTTACCAAACCCAATGTGGTGTGTTCCACTCTCTGAAAATACATTTCATCAGCTTAGTTATATATGAAATTTTTCTTTGGATGTCTTGGTCCTTTTTACTGGAAACAAATGCTTATGACCTGCAATGGAAACTTTCATTAACAGTAAATGTTTTTTTTTCTTTCTGTTCATTGCCAAGTGTAAGGCTGTGGTTTGAACACTAATTTGTAGTAAAGCTCAGGCAGCAGGGGTCACTACATCCAAGTTCAATGTACCATCACCAGGACAGTTGTGTAAGTGAACCATTAAGTATGACGAGACACAATGTTTGAATTCAAACTGTCCGTTCAGCACAGTCCTCTAATTGGTGGAATGGGGTCATTTAGAGGACCTGTGAGGTCAGACTGAAAGGTCATTGAGCAGGTGAACTCTGAATGATGTCACGTGGCAGAGAAAGTGATCGATGTGTGAGGAAAGTGTTATTAATTTGGTAAGAGAGAATAGAGGAATGTGAGGGTTAAAAAAAGGAAAGGGGGAGATGCTCAGGGTCACACACATGTTTGCCATGTGTGCCTTGATGGATGTGTGCATATAAGTGTAGCAGACATTCGTGTAAATATCCAGACGTTTGTATTAATGCAAGGTAGGACAACTGCTCAAAATGCCAAAAAAAATAT
>QMIH01000323.1:188426-220599 GCA_003987875.1 Clarias batrachus
TATATATATATATAGTGGAGGTTTTGTGTAAAATAGGTGCCAGCACAAACTACAAACTATTGGTACTCTGGTGGATCCAGCAGCTTTTAAATAAAAAATGTAATAATAATAAAATAAAAAAAACAAGCTTTTTTATTTTGCTCAACGTCAATAAATATTTCGTTAGTGTGGAGCCAAACCAGCACTTAAAAAAAAAAAAAAAAAAATTCAACTTCCCATAATACTTGTGTTTCTTTCTCAAATAGGTTTTTGCAATTATAGCTGCAAGTCCTCTGGGACATGTCGCTGTCAGCTTTGCACATCTGGATCCTGACAATGTTGCCCGTTGTTCTTGGCAAAATTGCTCTGTGATTTTGGATGGAGATCTTTGGTGAAAGGCAATTTTTAAATCTTGCCGCAGATTCTCAATCATATTGAGGCATGGGCATGTATTCTAACACATTCACCTTGGGTTTTAAATCACTCAGGTGTAACTTTGACTTTGTGCTTTACATCTTGGTCATGTTGTGAATTGAACCTTACAAATCTTTTGCAGACTGGAACTGATTTTCTTCTTGGATTGTCCTGTATTTGGCTCCATGCAACTTGAAAGGCTTCTACACTGTTATGCTACCACCAGCATGCTTTACTGTGAGCATTGTGTTCTCATGGGGATGAGGAGTGTTTGGTTTTTGCTAAATACAGTGCTTTATGCCAATACCAAAATGTTTAACTTTGGACTCTTAAGACCAGTAAACCTTTTTCCACATTTGCTCAGCTTCCAGTATGACTAAAATCTAATTTCCATAAAAATACAGGACTCCTTTAAAGTAAAATTTTATTAGTGTGTGTTCAGTTTAATGATGTCTTAAAGGCTGGCTTTGTGATTTTTAAGCTCTGTGTTTATAAACGGATTAACAAAAGAAAGAGCGAGAGAGACAGAGAAAGAGAGAGGGGAGACTTTGTGTCTGTGGAATGCACTGTGCTGTCATTACAGGTGCAGTCTTTTCCCTGAACGGCCCTCTACTCCATGACTACATGATGTCATGATAGCATCAGTGCGCCTATCAGTCTACTGTTTCCTGTCTTTTAACCCTGGGTGAAGCGGAGACACTGGAACCGCTCGGACAGCCCACCTAATTAACCTGCTTGTTAACCTGCTCATTATCTGCCAGTCATCCAGAAAAAAATCAGGGTTAAGTGCACATACACCCATCACCCATCACCCCCCCATATACCCATGTCCGCGCGCACGCACACACACACACACGCATGCGCGCGCGCACGCACACACACACACACACACACACACACACACACACACACACACACACACACACACACACACACACACAAAAGGGTGGCACTAACGATTCAGTAATTACAGCCATTTTTATACACACACACACACCCATTTTGGGTCATATATAATGGAACAAAATCACATAATTACAAACATGAGGGTTGCCTTTAAATCCTGCATGAAAGTCTGAAGTCTGGAGCCCATGAACATAACCAAATGTTGAGTTTTCTCCCTTGAGATGCTTTGCCAGCCCATCACAGCCCTTTAGCTGTGGTGTTCTATCAGTTTTGTGGCATGTGGCTGAATCTAAG
Organism: Clarias batrachus; assembly: GCA_003987875.1. Taxonomy (NCBI): domain Eukaryota; kingdom Metazoa; phylum Chordata; class Actinopteri; order Siluriformes; family Clariidae; genus Clarias; species Clarias batrachus. Next base: position 190,020 of record QMIH01000323.1, read on the forward strand.
CAGATGATCTAGCCCTTTACAGTTTGGAATTCATCCTGTTACTTTTATCAGTTAGATCATCGATAAACACCAGTGACCTAGTTCCACTGGCAGCCATACACGCTTATGCCATAGCACTGTCTCCTTCATGTCTGATGGATGATGTGACATGCTTTGGATCATGAGCTATTCCTTTCTTTTTCTATACAGTGGAACCTCGGACTTGTGATTCCATTAGTATGCGCTGTTAGAGAGATTTCATTTTTTCCTGTTAAAACGGTGTGTGTGTGTGTGTGTATGTGTGTGTGTGTGTGTGTGTGTGTTTGTTGTGAAACTTAGAAAGCGAGGTCGGGAAAGGAAGGTTGGAGGAGTGTTACTGTGTAAAACGAGGCAAGGGAAGGGGCTAATTCCACACACACACACACACACACACACACACACACACACACACGGTGCCTGTACTTTTTTTAAAGGTAAAGTGCAGATTAATTTGTTTTATTTTTATTTTATAGATTGTATTAATAATTTTTGGGGCTGTGGAACAAATAATTTGAGTTTTCATTATTTCTTACGGGAAAATGATGATTTGGTTTACGAGCGTTTTGGAACACGAGCCCACTTCCGGAACGAATTATCCTCGTAATCCAAGGTTCCACTGTATTTCTCTTACCATTATTCTGGTGCAAGTTTATTTTTGTTTCATTAGTCCGAAGATATGCAGATTAGGCAGATTGGTGTTCCTATTGGAGTTCCCATAGTGTGTGTGTGTGTGTGTGTGTGTGTGTGTCCAAAGAATTTGGCATGGTTTTCTAGTCATGTCTGTTCTTGAGCCTTACCAGTGGTTTGCACCTTGTTCTTCTGGTTCTTCATCACCATGGACTAAATTCTGTTTTAGTTGCCTTAGTGGTCTTCCAAGACTTTTGCTGTTGCTCGGTTTCCCAGTTAATTCCTTCTTTTTAAGAATGTATTGGCAACTCCCAGTGTTTTTGCTATCTCACTGATGGGTTTATTTTTATTTATTGAACTTCTTCCCAGCCTAATAATGACTCCTTCTCCTGCATAGACACCTCATGTTGGGAGTTTGAGTGAATGGTGTGTAAAACCAATTTAAATGGAACACTCAGAACCACCTCCAGGTCTTTTATCTGCTTGGTTAGTCATGCATTAAGGATGGAACAGGCCACATCTGGCCCATGCAACTCCATTTGTTCCATTATTTACTACCCCTCCTAAAACGTGTGTGTGTATGTGTGTGTGTGTGTGTATCAAAAAAGTCTATAATTCTTGATTAGTTGATGAGACATTTTTTGACAAACTCCTTTGAATTAAAGTTGCAAGTCTTGACATCACTCACATGTTGAATGTTTCTTTTCAAAGTCAATGCCGTGGTATACAGACACCAAAAGCTGCGTACTGTATTTAGTGTCTTTAACAAAGTCTTTGTATCAGCTTCATCAGTACAGAGAGGAAAGGCTGCAGGCAGATAGCTCTTAAGTTTTGTGTGTGTGTGTGTGTGTGTGTGTGTGTGCACTAGTGTGTGCACACGTATGGCTGTGTTTTTGTGTGTTTGTGTGCACACTCCCATTCACACACAAAAAAGGAGCCCAAAGTTTGTTTAACTATGTGGTTAAACAAGGCTGCCAAGTCAGACCAACATAAATCTCAAACAAACCACAAACCTCAGACCACTTACAATGACAATGAGAAAGAAGTGTGTGTGTGTGTGTGTGTGTGTGTGTGTGTGTGTGTGTGTGTGTGTGTGTGTGCATGCTCTCTAAATCAACGTAAAGTTTTTGGTACATTTTTGTAAGACTTATGGGAATGTAAGGAAACAGTACAATTTCTCATTTTCTACACACACCGAGTTAATTGTTACAAGTGAAAACAGTGAAAAGTGTATTTGAATCGAGTATGCGGTATTCCTGGCCTTTATTCATTGTTAAACTCCTCACCTCTCACAATCACGAGAAGTTTAACCATCTATAACACACACAGATGAAATATACAGAACAGTAGTGCAGGGAATGTGAAAGATGAAAAACTAGTTTCGGTCAGAATGAAAACCATGTGTATCTGCGTGTGTGTGTGTGTGTGTGTGTGTGTGTGTGTGTGTGTGTGGTCCAGGTTAATTCAGTGTTTCATTTGATTTGTATAGAAGATATTTTTCAACAACACACCAGCACAGAAGCTTTGCTGAATTCCAAAGTCTAACGAGACAGACTGTGGTCATCCAGTGATACGCTCACACAACACAACCCAAACCAAACCCATATCATGCTGTTTTGAGGTCCTTGGCTACGGATTAAAGTACGCAGTCAGTGGTTATTGTACGATCTGTGTATATTGTGTAATTTGGATTTACATTAGTCGATTTTCTTGACCTTGTTTTCTTTTCCCCTTCTGATGTTTGGGCTGTTTTGTTTACATGTGCATGTGTGTGTCAAGTATTTTTCTTCAAATTTTGCAAGATATCTGCTTCATCCTGCGAGAGAGAGAGAGAGAGAGAGAGAGAGAGAGAGAGATAGTGTGGTGGTGATGATGAGGTTTTGATGTTTGCTGTTCATGGCTGAGTTGCTCTGAGCCTGAATGAATGAGATGGTGATAGAACGGAAGTATCTGAAAGAAAGGATGATAAAAGAGAAATAGAGGTTTGTCACAATGGTGCTCGTTATGCACTATAAAAAAGTGAACATTAGTGGCAATTAGGCTTTACACATGGATGGGCTGAGCAGGATTAAATAGGAAAGCAACAAATGTGCACCAAAAGAAAAGAGGAAATGTTTAAGAAAAAAGATGACATTGAGGATATAGGAGAACTATAGAGAAGTCATCTTATGCTTATTATAAAAACCTAGGATTTCTAAAATATGCATGAGTAAAGTAAATGAAAGATATAATACAACTTGAAATTAACAAATGGATAACAATGAGAAAAACACAGTTGGACTTGATTCTGATTGGTCAGAAGATGTTGATTAATAGTGCACAAAAGCATGACTCCCAGCTGCAAGTTTTACATGAATGCATTTACATTAATTACGTTAATATAGTAGGCGACATGGTGGCTTAGTGGTTTGCACTGTTGCTTTGCATCTCCAGGATCCGGGTTCGCGTCCCATCTCTGTATGCATGGAGTTTGCATGCTCTCCCTGTGTTTGTGTTTTGGTTTCCTCTCACAGTCCAAAGACATGCAGATTAGGCATTCCCAAATTGCATTCCCAAATTGCTTGGAGTACATACATGTGTGTGTGCCCTGCGATGGGTTGGCACCCTGTCCAGGTGTCCAGGGTGTACCCCGCCTTGTGCAATAAGTCTCCTGGGATTAGCTCCAGGTCCCCCTGTGACCCCAAATACAGGAAAAAGCGGTATCGACAATGATGGAACATTAATGTATTTTTTTGGCATTTGGCCTCTGCACACCACCGTATTGAATTTGAAATGAAAGCGTCAAGATAACGAAACCGTCAAGTCGAGACTTTCAGCTTTAAATTACAGGGTTTGGTAAAGTAATTTTCACGCATGTTTCTGCTTTGAGCATTATCTTCAATAAGGGGAAAACATGCTCTGTTGGCATGACTCAGTTGGCCAGTGAGGAATATTCCATTTCTTTGCCTTGAGAAACTTTTTTGGTACTGTAGCTTTCACTGTATTTGGGGGGAATTATTCATTTGCAATATGAATCTGAGTTCTACTAGTTTTGTAGCATTTGACTGACTCTGACCAGGGAGTATGATGCCCTGTCGACTTTCAATTCAATTCAATTCAATTCAATTCAATTTTATTTCTATAGCGCTTTTAACAATGATCATTGTCTCAAAGTAGCTTCACAAAAATGAAAAGAAAATTTATGGAAATGTGTATGTGTGAGAAAAATGTGTCTAGATAATGAGATTGTCCCTGATGAGCAAGCCAAGTGTGATGGCGACAGTGGCAAGGAAAAACTCCCTGAGATGGCAATAGGAAGAAACCTTGAGGGGAACCAGACTCAACAGGGAACCCATCCTTATTTGGGTGATAACAGATAACAGGAATTATGTGTGTTATGCAGCTGAAAGTTCGATATAACAGAAGCTATTTAAATTAACATGAAGTCCAGTTCAGCACATGGATGAGTCAGCAGGTGCAGTGGACAGATGGGGTCTGGATCAGTGGGAGCTCAGGAGCAACATCCAGGTGTAGCTCCAAACCATCATGAAGCAGAATCCAGCTGGAGCTGGTCATTCTCTGCATGTCTCAGGGTCCTCGCAGTATTGGTCTCTGTCAATGGGTTGGGTAGAAAAATAAAGAGCAGATTTGTCAAATGTCATGGTGTCTTGTTGCTTTCTATGTTTTCCATACATATATTGTTTTCCATCCAAGTTCCTGAAATGTACAAGTGGTGTTGGTGAATGATTGTGTGTACTGTACAAATTCACACAGACAGATGCGTCTTTTTCAATGTTTCAAGTTTCATTGTTCAGAGCAACGACTGCAGTGCGCTCTGAGCCACCTCGGCCGGATCGTAATTCCTGGAGCAACCTTCTTTAAAAACTTTTCACCATTCAAATGTTTTACTGCGGCTAAGAGTTTCATCACCATGCTGTCGTTGAAGTCTTCTGTAAATGTCAATCGGATTCACGCCTTCAAGTCTCCTGTACTTAAAACTGTGACTTTAAAGTAGAGTTCTGTGACGACATGCAATACAGTAAATCTAATTTTAAATAGACAAGTCATATGACATCTTTCTATAATGCTTAAAAATAGTAGTATTGACGAATTGCTGTCCGATTAAAGGAACAAAATACGTTTGGACATTAACCATGTTCTGTTTCAAATTGTTATAACTGAATAATTTCCTATATCAACATGTTCCATCTTGTTTTATTTGTTACTTTATCTAATGTTCAAACAATGCAATAGAAAGCAATTACACTTTACCTAATCTTTCCCAGTGGTTTTCTGGTTTCATACAACTATGTTGAAAAAGCCTTGAAGGGACTAATTACACTGAGTTATAACTCACGTAAAGTTTTTTCCTTTTACTGAGGAATTCATCAGCGAGGTCTCCAATAATACATGTTTCACTCAAGTGTTATCGAACTGCCTCAATAACTGCCATAATAGTTCCAGTAAACAGATTTTTCATGCATTTATTTATCAGGAAAATGTGTCATTAGCTTAATAGTTGCTGGAGAATTTCTTTCAAATAATAGACGTGCACTCAGTGGGAAGTGAGAGAATTATAAAGGGAAGATAAGATGCTGGACCAAAGTGGAACTAAAGAGAAGTGCAGAGCCTGTTGGCAGCTTGATGCACCTGGGGCAAGTGGGAGAAATGCCTTTCTGTAGTTTGTACCCCAATTTTGAGTAGCTACTCCAGACCCGGGGCTTTGATTTAGCCTGCACCAATTTGTGTGCAGGGCCTGGGAAAGGTCGGGTGTGTCGAATCACGTAGTCCACTTCATCGTCCTCTGTTAGAGGCCAAGGAAAGACCCGTCCTCAGTCCCAGCCTTTCAGCATGCACTGTTGAGTGAAGGGGAATATGCCCAGCAACACACACCACTCTGGTGATATTAACATCAAGCCTAATCAGCCTAATAATGAATAACTCACTCAGGATATATAATAATTACTGTTCAAAGAGAAATCAGAATAAAGTAGGTTAAAAGAAAGTGTTACATGCTGGGATGATTTCTATCAGTTCTGATACATTAAGAAATGTTCAATGATCTTGTATTTTGCATATACAAAAGTGCAGTAAAGTCAGAGACTCCACAAAACCTCGGTGGTGTCTGGTATCAGGACTTGGCAGAGAACTTTTTGGATGCTGTAGGTTGCAGGGTGGGACCTTAGTGGATCAGACATGTTGAGATTTAGGGAAGTTAGAGGCTCGGTCAGTGGCCTTGGGCTCATTCCTACCGGGCACTGTGAGTGGTACAGTAGGCTAAATTTTTTTCCATGGTAAGCATTGACTTTTTTCATTGATTTGTTCTGCAGTGCCTTTTCTCTGGAATCGGACCAGATGGGCTAGCCTTTGGTCACCAGTCACCATTTTGCTGGTGTGTACTGTAGTCGAAAACATGATAAAGTGCCTTCTAGGATGCTGAGATGTGTGAGATGTGTGATGACGTGTCAGATAAGGTGCCCTTTCATTTAGCAAATCATGATCAAATGCCCTTCGCTGTGCACTTACATTGAGGTATTTTCCTGTAGGTTGACTGACCTGCAAAAATGTGATGAAGTGCCTTCTAGGTGTTTCTACATGTGACAAAAAAAAAAAAAAAAATCATGGTGGTTCTGTAATGGAAAAAACATACCTTTCTTTCTTTTTTTTTTTCTTTTAAAATACATGCAGTACAGTATAATCACCGCATATGTCTACTCCCATCTCCCACTCTAGAGTAAGTTACAAGGTCATTGAACACTCGGACAGGACTCAAAAACGGTTGTTGCTATGGTAACAAGGACAGTTAATCCTGGTCCTTCCATACACCTCAATACGATTTAACAGAGAAGGCCAAGTTCAGAATGAATGCAAACGCAACATAAATGTGTTAATTCAAATTGACCCTAAAAACAATAATAATAATAATAATAATAATAATAATAATAATAATAAAAATTTAGCCTTTGACTTTTGTCTGTACTAGTACAAGATTTTGGAAATTGTAAGTCTGTATTTGAAAGGACTCTTTCTCTGTTTTAGGAAAATCTGTGTCAGTTGAAGAGCCAAGTGAAATATGTTAAACAGCCAAGTCCATCAGCACACACACCCGAACCAGCATGGTGGATCCGTCCCCATGACTCCACCGCTTTCTGTTACAGCTTGTTTACATGAAAGCGAGCAGAAGACATGGATTAGGCTCAGATGAATTTTAGCCTGTTTCATATAAAAACCCAATTTGAATAGGGCCTGAGAGGAAATGAAAAATGACATGGACCTCAAATGCCTCACATGACTGTATTAAATGCATGACTTATTTTTTATTTGTATTATTAATATGTTTTAAGCTTGAAACAAATGCATAGCAGGTCATACAGGGGGTGACTTAAAATGTTTTTATAAGGTATAGGTGCAATTTATTTATTCTTTTCTTGTATATATACTGTATATATATATAATATTTTTATAATATATAATATTATATAATATTTTTTAATAGTCTATTCTTTTTTGTTATACAACAGTGTGTGTATGTGTGTTTGTGTGCGTTTGTGGTTTGTGTATGACATTTTTGTTGTACTTCCTGGGTACTAAAGTCCCCCACAAGGATAGCAATATCCACATATTTTGACCTTGTAGTTTTCCTTCCCATTAGTTCTTTCTTTCTTTTTTTTTAAAGAAAAGTTTCCACTCTGTACTGAGCATAAGGTTTGGGTTAATATTAAGCTTCCTTATACTTTTAGATTAAATTGCTGCATTATAAATGTAGTGTGTGTGTGTGTGTGTGTGTGTGTGTGAGAGAGAGAGAGAGAGGTTTGAGGTAAACAGTTATGGCCAAGAGTCTTGATTACAAACAGATCCATGAGCGAACAATGGACAGTGGATGGAACTGGAGCAGCACCAACATACACACACACACATACGCACACACACACACACACACACAAAATAGAACACAGTTAGCCAGAAAAAACTGACACACCCAATGAGAAGGCCAGAATGACCCCTCTATCTGTCCCACTGTTTCTCTCCCTCTCACCTTCTTTCACTTTACGAAAATGCAAATTGATCCATGACCATAACCATTACGTTTTTCCATCCAAAACACGTCGTCTGTGGGTTTTTTTTTTTTGCGTACGTAGACTGCTGAAAGCGAGGAGGAAAGGACGGGACAATAGAACTATAAATAATTGTTATTGTGTGTCTGTTTATTGGGATCATTTCCTCAGTTATTCTGATTATCGGTGTAAACAGGCTAATCTCTTTACCATCAGTGTTATCAAGGTCAAAGAACTGAGCTGTGTGTGTGTGTGTTTGTGTGTGTGCAGAGGGAGCTTTATTTCCAGTTTATTCTCTCTTCCAGTTACTGGTGTCTGGGTGCAGTCCAGCCTTCCCCTGAGTGTCCTCTGGATGAACTCTTAATCAGAGCAATCAGGAATGAAAATGAAATGAATCCAGAACTCAAAAGGTGTCGAACAAAGATTTTTTTCTCCATCAAAGAGTGTTTTTCCAATTGTTAAATACCATGCAACAACTCATCCTCATCTTCATCTTCAGTAACCTTTATCCTGGTCAGGGTTGTGTTACCTACCTGTAAACTGTTTTCTTTCCCAAAATATGGAGATTGTAAAAACCTCTGTGTAGAATGATGGTTAATAATATCTGGTATAAGAGTCAGAATTACAAATGATCTGAACTAAATGAAAAAAGGACCTTGCATCAGTTCTGGTGGTGGTTGTTTAATGTTGTGGGGAATGCTTTCTTAGCCCATATTAGGAGTTTTAGGATGGATTTAGTGGCTTCAATTTAGTGGCAGATATTTCCAGCAGGGTTTCTTATACACACTATCTAAAGTTAGGTCAAGTTGGACCTGGGAACACACACAAACCTTTTCTCACACAATTCTCATCTATGCACAATTCAGTATAATCTCTCAGCATATTATTTATACAGTTTATTCTGTGAGTTAGATGACATAAGAGAACCTGGTTGAAACCCGCATATTCTTCATGTTCGCAGGGAGAACATGAAGAATAACCGGGGGTAGCTGTGGTGCTGCACCATGTCTGCTTTTTTTTTTGTTCCTCTAGTCTTATATTTTTGGTCTATAGTGCGGTTACTAACACTTTCTGCCAACTTCAGGTCACTAGTATGGTTTTAGTATCCAGTGGACACACAGACTAGCCCTCAGCCATCTGTAGAAGGTCTTTAAAACCCAACACTACTTAAGAGGTCTTCAGATTGTCTTCACAAAAATAAGTTATTACCAATTACTCCTATAGACCATTCAGTATGAGTAATTTAATAAACATGTTCTGAAGATGCCTGGGGTGTGAACATATTTATGGCTTTAATGTGTCCTGAAGACATCACCAATAAGTCTCTAGTTTGTATGCTCCCAAAAATGTCCTGCAGTCCTCCTGTGCCCACTAGTGATGGGTCGTTCATGAACGATGAATAAGTCTTTAACGTGACTCAGAAGAACAAGAAGTCTCGGATAGTGATTAGTTCATTTTCTACTGGGCGTGTATGCACAAAGCGAAACCTCCGTAGGTTATGTACAGGAAACAGAAATGAGTAGTTACCTTTAAGTCTTTGGTCTGAATCGTTTGTCCTTTTGTCCCGTGATTCCCATAGACGCTATGCAGTGCAATAGATTCAAAAGAACGAACGACTTGGACCAGAAAATATGAGCATAAAATGAGCAGCTCACCTCAGCTGCTCATTCTATGCTCATTTTATGCTCATATTTTAATTACTGAAACTATAGCTAAAATGTGTGTATGTAGACGTGTTGGGGGTCTGTTTATTGAAAATGTACCATTTTATTTTTCTTTCTGATCAAAAGAACGAAATGAACTAAATAACTCAAAAAAAAAAGATTCATTCATTTTGATGAATGAGATTCAAAGAACCGAGTCACTAAAATGATTCAAACTTCCCAGCACTAGTGCCCTCTGTGCCATTGTACCGACATATGCACGGCAATCAGAATTGGAATTTTAATAGTTTGCAGGGGGATTTTTTTTTTTTACTCATGTATGATAAGAGAGAGCAGTCTTGAGAGAGCAGCTCCAATGCAAAGGGAAAGAAAACAGTGAGCACGGCATAATTTACTTTCTAAACCACACACATATTTTCAGAACGTTAGCACTACAACTTAGATTTTAATTGGCTGAGATAAGTGGAATGAACAAGTTGAGAGAAGATAAGATATTCAGATTGGGAGGCTTTATGTGTCATGAGCTGTTGAATTTGTTTTTACCAGCTGTATATGTAAGAGAGTGTGCGCTGTCATGTGTATGTGGGTAGGCATGAAATCCATTCATTTGTACATTTTTAGAGGATTATTACTACTAAATGACTGTAGGCATGTGAGTACATGTGATTAATTTTTAAAATGATGCTGTTCGTGAGCGCATGCGGAGCAATGATGTGTGTGTGTGTGTGTGCGTGTGTGTGTGTGTTCGTGCTTGTGGGATGAAGGGAGTGCTGAAAGACTGACAGCTCTCATTTATCATTCAGAATAGTTTAATTATAGGCGCGATTCCTCTATTTATCTATCATCAACCTTTACTAATCCCCTCTCCTCTATTTTTCTGTCTTTTGCTAATCCCTCTCTCCTCCTCCAGAGAGAAATCCTCATGTTTGATAGACACACCCACCTCTTTTCCAGGGAGAGGTCTAGGAATGAGGAGGAGTGTGTGCGTGTGTGTGTGTGTGTGTGTGTGTGTGTGTGTGTGTGCGTGCGTGTGTGTGTGTATATGTGTCTTCTTTGGTGATTTTGCATGAGTAGGCTGCAAAATACTCATGTATTCATGGTTTTATATGAGAGAGACACTGAATGTTGGACAGTGCTGTACATCATCTTTAATTTAAAGTGACATATCTATATATTTGAATTATATGTACACAAATCAACATTATCGTTAGTCATTTAAAGTTATGCTGCGGCATCTTGTAGGTTAAATGACATTTTTAAATTGTTTGTGTGTGTGTGTGTGTGTGTGTGTGTGTGTGTGTGTGTGTGTGTGTGTGTGCCCTGAGATCATTTGGCACCCCGTTGAGGGTGTTCCCCGCTCTGTGACCCGAGTCCCCTGGGACAGGCTCCAGGCCTCCATCATAAACAGAGTAAGCGGTATAGAGAATGAGCAAGTGAACAATTCCTTGCTGCAAATCCACTGCAACCGATGGAAAAAAATGTGCAGTCTATTGACTTTAGAAAATATTTTGGATTATTTCTAAATGTTTCCAGGCCTGCAGTTTGCTATTTCCTTTTTTTCCTTTTTTTGTCTTCATTTAGCCTTTGGTGCTTTATTTGGATGGTCAAGAACAATTCAATTTTGTTTTGCAATTTACTAAACCAATAGGCTAATTGGTAATTTGGTGTGTGCGTGTGTTTGTGTGTGTGTGTGTGTGTGTGTGTGTGTGTGTGTGTGTCCTGTGATGGATTGACACCCTTCCCAGGGTGTACCATGCTTCGTTCCCTAAGTCTCCTGGGTTAGGCTCCAGGCCCCCCCATGACCCTGAATACAGGATAAAGTGGTATAGACGATGATGACAATGACGTCATTTCATGACGATGAAATGCTTCCCAGAAGACTGGAGGTTATTGTACTGTAATATTAAAGGGAAGATGCAACTTATGGAATGTTGAAAAAAGCACTTCTGGGTATGATTTGTCAGGTGTCCACAAACTTTTTTTTTCCCCCCCAATTTTCTCCCGTAATTTAGTCGCGTCCAATTCGTCCCCGTCACTAGGGGGCTCCCACATTAAGCTACTACAACCACTCAGCCGGGAGGGCCAAGGACTATCACGTGTTTCCTCCGAACAACGTGATGCCAGCCGACCGCATCTTTTCGAACTACACTGTGGAACACACTCGGAGGACAACGCTATCCGCTCCTTCTGTTGCGCAAGCTCACAGACGCCCCTGACTGGCTGTAGAGCCGTGATTAATGCGGGAGCACTAAGTCCCTCTCATCCTTCCCCTCTGAGAGAGCTCGGCCAATCAGCTCTCTCTAGACCTCCGGCTGCGAGAGGTTACAGAATCATCCGGGATTCGAACTGGCGATCTCCGGATGATAGGGCGAGCGCTTTTACCACTGCGCCACTTCGGAGGCCCGTCCACAAACCTTTGACCATGCAATTCAAATATAAATGTACTGGAGCTTTCATTTCTTCAATCATTTATAGTATGAGTATATTCATTTATCTTTGACCAGGTCATACTCTCTTGCTAAACTCACAAGAAACACCACAGTTCTTAACAATGTTACAAACAATAAGTGTATTGTCTTGGATGCTTGAATTCCATGGTGGTCTGCATTACTGGCACTGGCACTTATTTGGTCCTTATGCTGAGAGAAAAACATCAAAAGCATCTTTATCCAAAAGCCACATCTAACACAAATTAGTGTGGGAATCTAGCTGATGCATCACAGCTGGCCAGGGAAGCCTCCACAGCAAGCTTTTTCCTGATTTAGTCATTTAAATTGGCACACTATAAAAACAATACAAATATAATTTTTTATATTAAAAATATATATAAATATGAAATTCATGAAATATGAATTTTCTATACATGTCCTCAAATTAAAGCTTTGACTCACAGGAGTAATTGCTTGAGACTCAAATATGCAATCAGTTAAGTACTGCTGCTGTTCAGACCAAGTATCAGAATGGGAAAGAAATACTTTGACAGTGGAATAATTGTTGGCCTCAACCAGCATCGTTTGCATTTCTGCATATTGCAAACTTTTGACTGGCATTATCATGAACAACTGTGTCTAAAGTTTGCAGAGAGTAATTGATTCACTCCTTCTTTTATTTTCAGTAGCCACTGCATCCTGGTCATGATTAGATGAACCTGGTGCTTATTTTAAGAACATGCACTGGGAATGCACAATTGAATTTTGTCCATTTCATGGTAACTGAAGATCCACTGAAGATGGCCTTCAAAAAATTTTTTTTTTTCATAATTCGGTTTAAACTGTCTATGTTCAGCCTACCTAACTCATCCATACAATTAAAGGGGTGCATGGGGGCTGGAGCCTATGCCAGGGGATTACAAGGTGGCATACACCCTGGACAGGATGCCAGTCCATCACAGGGCACAAGCACACACATACTCACACACTATGGGCAATTTTGAAATGCCAGTTAGTCTAATATGTATGTGTTTGAACTATGGGTTGAAATCAAGGATCCCAGTGGAAATCCACCAGAACATGCAGACTTCAAAGGTAGGATTTGAACCCTCTACCCTGGAGTGAAATGCCACAGTGTTAACCATTACATCACCAATAACTCAAATTTTTTTTATTGTTTCCACTGACCTGATTTTTCTACAAAGAATCAACTTAATCATTTCTTGGACGTGAGTTATCATTGTGATATTTATTTTTAAAAGGGTAAGAGAGATTCTCTTTCCTCTTTTCTTTCACACAGCTCTATCCAAGAAATTCACCGGACAGCTAAAACAACATTTTACATTGTGTCTAAAAATATATATTAAATTAATACTTAATTTTTTTTTTTCTGTCCATCTTTTCTTTGTTGCTGTTATAACCATATCCAGCCATGTCAGTTTCAGTTCAGGGGTTGAAATACTTAGCAAAATGTGTCAGTGAAATGTGTGTGACTAAATCCCAAACAAAGTAAAAAACAAAAAAAAAAAAAACAAAAAACCATCTAGAGATATAATGACAAATTTGACAGCTTTCATCTGAAGATCCCAACTCTCAGAACCTGGGATTCTGCAAATGGATAATTCAGCTATTATCTGTTAAAATATCAAATGTATCCATTAATACAGTAAATGGATTTTATAGCTATTGAAATACACTGCTTAACCAAAAAAAAAAAAAAGTTGCCCCGCTGTTAGCTTTGATTAAATGCGCATTAGCCGTGACATAGTGTTGATAACATTATGCAAAAGATATTTTTTATCTTCTTTATTCTTGGTCATCTGAGCCCTGTTCTGGCTGATTGGTGAGTGAAAAGGATTGTATTTACCCACACAAGTGAGTTCTGAATTATACCCATGTCATCAGAGCGAATAAAACCCAATGATGTGATACCTTGGTCTTTCAGTAAATTCAGGTCATTAGCTGACTTCATTGTACAGTATTTCCACATAATGTTGCGAAGTCTAAACCTGACCAACTGAAGCAATCCCAGGTCATAACACTGCCTCCAGAGGTTCAAGGTCAATCTGAAATCATCAGACCACATGGCCAAATTTTTGTGATTAATCTCACAAGTTGTTTATTATTATTATTATTAATTTATTTTTTAATGGCCACACAGCCATTTACTTCCAATCCCGTTCCTGAGTTCTTGTTTTGTAATTTTTTTTAAACCACATTTTTTGAAAATTGACAGTTTTTCACCATCTCCATAGGTTTTAATAATGCCTTTTACAATTTTGTAATTGCCCAATTCCTGTAATTTCAACACCCTATTAAGTTGTTTTCTTTGCTTGGTGAAGGCCAATAATTTGACCCTTCTAAAACACAGTAACATCATTTTTTTTTCACGACCACAGGATATGTCTCCTGACCTGTTTGTTTAAGGAATGAGAAATTGAATCCATTAGGATTAAAAGAATTATTACCAGTTGAAACATTTATAACTGCAGTAATTATCCAATGATTTCCTTATTTAAATCCAAGTGGTGACTTTATTTCTTGGCTGAGCAGTGTAATAATAGTTTTTGGATCTCTTTTGTGAATATTACCAGGGGCATATACTTAATGGTCTCATCTCTCTTTTTTTATTTTAAGAATTTGTAATGCAAACTAATTTTGGAGAGATTATACACACATCACAAAAAAAATGTACTAGTGCTGAAAATACATATGGTGATTTTTTATTTTAATTAAGAATTTATACGGTTTTAGTGTACACTATATTTGTTTCCAAGGTAACTGGGTAAAGTGTTTAGCCAGTGGGAATGTAATAGATTTAATGAAGCATAATAGCTTGCCTTTAAACAGCCTATAGTAGAAGATAAGGAGCAGGTGAAATTTAAAACCATGCACTTCGAGTAAGGTCTGAATGAGATTATAAGGAAATGGATGCTTATCTTACGGACAACTGCACATACAAACACACACACACACACACACACACACACACACACACACACACACACACACACACACACACACACACACATTACACACATATACACACACATACATACACACATATTACACACACATATTACACACACATACAGTACAGAGCAAAAGTTTGGACACCGCTTCTCATTCAGCGAGTTTTCTTTCTTGTGTTCTTTCTTGTGTTCTTTAGCCCAAACGCGTCTCTTCTGCTTGNTATCTTACGGACAACTGCACATACAAACACACACACACACACACACACACACACACACACACACACACACACACACACACACACACACACACACACACACACATTTTCCCTCAGGAGAGCATAGGGATTGTAAAGGACTTCTAAGTTATTAAAGGGACAATTCAAACAAGCTTTGTGATGGAATCTGAAAAGGAAATGAGCCAAACATTTTTTTTTCTGTGATGATCAGAGTAAGCTGTTGTTAATATGCTGTACTTTTACTTGACATCATTCTCTCCCCACTTGTTTGAGTGTCTGTGGGGGGCTTGTTTTATTACTTTTTTGTTTTGTGTACCACGCTGGAATAGGATCAAGAGTTCCATTTCTCCAAACCATTGACCTTGCAACACACTGTACACTTTCTCCAGAGTGCATGAGAGCTGTTTCGGTGGTTTATCCTCTCCCCTCTGTACTTCTTGAGCATCAGAGCATCTGTTTTAAACATTAAACATCCTTAGCTAAGATGCAATTCTGAGTCATTCTGGGGAAGTAAAAAAAAAATCAGTATTCTTACATTTTTGCCCGTGGTATTACATTTGTGTTCTGCAATATATGTTTGTATATGGCATATTATAGAGAATAGAGAAAGTTCAAATGAAATGATCCTTTTTTCTAGATTAATGACACACCATATAAAGCATTTCCTCCTTTCCTTTTCATTGTTAGATAGAAATCATAAAAACTACACTAAATTGTTTCATTTTTATCAGCTTCTTTTCCTTTTATTTGTGTTTTCGCCCCAGGAATAGAGTGATTCATGAAGTTCATTACTTTGTACTTTTACTGTATGTGTGCTAACGTTTAGGGGTGTACTCCAGTGCTCCAGTTAAACAATGCAAGCGGACGTGCGTAGGAAGTTTCCCTGCCCTCACAGTCTGAAAATCCTAGACAATACAAGCTTGAACTTTGAACCTTATATAGTCACACATTGCAAGAGGAAACTATTGGCTGTCTGCTCAAACATGCAATAGGTCACGATTCACGAACAGGAAGTGTGCTAAGATGCTGAGCATTTATCAAGTCATTAAAAAAAAATGTACACCTGTCATCTTACCTCTAGTAAGATCTAGTAAGCATTACTTTTTATTTATCCACTAAAGTAAAGCTCAGGCAAATGTATAAAAAAATATATACAGTAGGTCCCCTACATACGAACATTCGAGTTATGAACTTTTGCATCCCAGAATGTCTGGAAGCAACTGTTAAAGCAGTATGATAAAGCTAGTACTGATAAGATGTGCATAGCAATAACGATGGAGACAAAAGTGAAAATAATTGAGAAAATGGAGCGAGATGAAACAAATTAACGTGAATTGTTCAACCATCGGCATGATTATAAAGAACAAGGACAAGATCACGGAACATCTTAGTTTTATACTATGTATGTGCAATTGAGTTAGTATCCCAGTATCTAGACAATGTTGGACTTATGAACAAATAGCACTTACGAACGAGCTCTCAGAATGGAGCTCGTTTGTATGTTGTATATTATGATGAGTCCCATTCCCATGTCAAAACCCTCAAACTAAAGTATGGTTGAAATTTTCATTTATAACACTCTTTTGTGCACCTTCTACAATTTTCTCAAAATGTAAACTAGATCAAAGTAAAATAATTAAAGTTATGTAAACTACAGCAATGTAAATTGATAAAGAGGTAAGTAAGAATTTGCAGCAAATCTTAATAAAACACAATCAAGTCTGTGATTAAACAAAATGGTCATATAAGTAACAAACTATACTAAGTGGTCATACAATTAAATGTAAAAGTGAATAACATTGATTATCTAGTTACAGTAGCTCTTGAAAACATTGGAACTTGGAAAAATTGAACAGGCAGTTAATGTTAGAAGCAGGGAAAATGGCCAAGCATGAGGACCTGAGCTACTTTCCGAATCAGGATGTTCTTGGTTGGAATAGTCAAAGGTAGGACAATCTGTGAAGTGGGGTGCATGAGCTTCATTGTTATGCATTGGGAGAGAAGGCCAGTCCATCTGGTCCGATCTCCCATAACTACTGTAAGGCAAGGCAAGTTTATTTGTTTATTTGCACATTTCATGCACAATGGTAATGCAAAGTGCTTTACATATAAGAGAAGCAGATAATCATGAAATGAAATAGAAAATAATAGCAATACAACTTTTTAAATTATTTAAAATTTTATTTGTAATCAAAATAAAACAGTTAAAAATATGAGATAAACATAAAATACAGTGCAGTCAGTTCAGACGTAGCGTAGTGCTCATTCCATAAATTCACAGCTAAACAGATGAGTTTTAAGTCTAGATTTAAATGTGACTAATGTTTTTGCACATCTGATCTCTTCTGGAAGCTGGTTCCAATTGCGGTCGGCATAATAGCTAAAAGTGGACTCCCCTTGTTTTGTGTTGACCCTTGGTATTTCTAACTGACTCGATCCTAATGATCTGAGGTTGTCTGTTAGGTTTATACTCGGTGAGCATATCTGCAATGTATTTAGGTCCCAGGCCATTGAGTGATTTATAAACAAGTAAAAGTACTTTAAAATCTATCCTAAATGTTACAGGAAGCCAGTGTAAGGACCTGAGGACTGGTGTGATCTGCTCAGTTTTTCTGGTTCTAGTCAGAATTCTGGCAGCAGCGTTCTGGATGAGCTACAGCTGTCTAATGGTCTTCTTGGGAAGGCCGGTGAGGAGATCATTACAATAATCCACCCTGCTAGTGATAAAGACATAGACATGTTTCTCCAAGTCATGATTGGAAACAAAAAATCTAATTCTTGCAATGTTTTTGAAATGATTAGTATGCTGATTTGATATGGCTACTGAAACTAAGGTCTTCAGTTTAAAGTGAAGGTACTGTATGCAGTCACCATCAGAGCTTCTTTGTTTCCAAATGCAATGACCTCAGTTGCACTGTTGAAAAAGTTCAAGCTGGCTATGATAGAAATAAGCTGGGTCTGTTGAATCATGTTTTCTTGCGTGTGTGTGCATCACTTACAGCAGGGGTGTCCAAATCCAGTCCTGGAGGGCCAGTGTCCAACACAGTTTGATGCTTCTTCTTCTCAAACACAGCTGATTTAACTAAACTGTTAATTACTAGGTTCAGTGGGTGTGTTTAGGTGTTGGTGAATTACAAACTGTACTGGTCACTGGCCCTCCAGGACTGGATTTGGACACCCCTGACTTACAGTAACTGTGAAGGAGATAGCACCAGAATGCACTATGCAATAAAGGCAAGCCATTGGAGACAGTGTGATGCACTGGGGAATGTTCTTCTGGTAAACCTTGTGTCCTGGCATTCATGTGGTTGTTACTTTCTACCTAAACATTGTTACAGGACTTAAAGGGGTCAGGTGTCAATGTCTTGGTGCCAGATATCACAGAATGTTCAGAGATATTGTGGACTGCATGCCTTGATGGGTCAGAACTGTTTTGGCAGAAACTGTGCATTACTATGGCTGATCGGTGTATTTTAGCAAGTTAAACTATCTTGAACATGGGCAATTCTAATTATTATTTTACCACTGAAAATATTCCCAACTGATCTACATTTACATATATTTAAGCTTGTCATTTTTATGGCAGTGATTTTGCATATTTAAGTGATTGCCTGTTTCTAGGAAGAAGTAAACTGTATCTGCTAATCTGAACTTTTTATAGACAATTATAAGCCTGAAATCTGTCAAATGAAATGAAATGTGACTAGAAAGTCTACAGGCTTAATTTTTTTGTGTTATTTAGCTAAGAATCTCACTCACTTACTCACTAACTCATCTTCTATACCGCTTTATCGTGTATTCACCTATCGAAGGAGGCAAGGCGGGGTACATCCTGGACAAGGTGCCAATCCATCACAGGACACACACACATACGCTCACTCACACACTCATTCACACACTACGGGCAATCTGGGAACGCCAATTAGCCTAATCTGCATGTCTTTGGACTGCGGGAGGAAACCAGAGTACCATGAGGAAGCCCACCAAGCACGGGGAGAACATGCAAACTCCATGTGCACAGAGACGGGAATCGAGCCTGGCAGAGAATCAAACCCAGAGCCAAGAATCATTTTGAATATACTTTTAATCATTCAATTTTCCTTCATTCCACTTTTTTCACTTGTTAAAATATAATTTTATAGTATATAGAAGAATAAACAAGAAAATGTGCTAGGATATTGATATCTTTTTTTTTTTTTTAGATGGATCAAGATGGTTTCATAGCATAGTCTGTGCACCTTTGCACCCAATGGAAAAACGATAAAGCATTATTTTCTTGCTTGGCAAAAGTCTTGGGAGTACAACTCCAGCATGATATATGTACCTGTATGCAGAGACTTAGATTTTAGATAAGCCTGTACATACAGATTTTGGACTGTGAGAGACAAAACTTAGAAATGTCTGCAGAGCACTATTTTCTCAACTAGAGTTATGAGTTCCTAAAATATATATGAGGTATAAAGCATGCATCACGTCTGACGCATCGTCAGACACTGAGGAGTATTGCTTTTTGTTGGATTTTTTTAACATTTGCGGAAAGATAAAAGCAGTGTAAAAAAATAATAAAAATTTTAAACTTTATGAATAGAAAGAAAAAGAGCAAGACAGAGACGGAAAGAATGAATAAACAACAAAAAAAGTTACCTAAAGTCAGGAACGAAGAAAATGTATAACAAAAATAGCTATCAAAGATAACGTTTTATGTAATCATCCATATATTTAATCTCTAAGAAATTTGGCAAACTGAGAAACGAAACAAGTAGGTTTAAAAAAAAAAAAAAGTCAGTAAGTAATGGCAGAATTAAAACGCATTTTCTCCCCCCTTGCCAATTTGCAAACTTGGCAAGTACAACAGCAATAGAATTAACTGTATTTATATACTGGTATGGTCAGGGGTAGCTCAGTGGTTAAGGCATTGGACGGTTCGGAAGGTCCCAGGTTCAAGTCCCACTACCACCAAGTTGTCCCTGTTGGGCCCTTGAGCAAGGCCCTTAACCCCAACTGCTCAGATGTATAATGAGATAAAAATGTAAGTCGCTCTAGATAAGGACATCTGCCAAATGCCTAGATGTAGAGAGAGATCTATAAAATAAATAAATGAATCCTCTCTTTAAGCAGTTCATCAGGAATATCAGTAAGATCTCATTTTGTCACTGTATTCGAACCATCAGTTTTTTCATTTTTATGGGGAAAAAACAATTACTGTTCAAGTAGTAAAAGTAATTTATATCAGGGGAAGTGTGAAAAATAAAATTCTGTGTTTGACTTGTAGACAATTTTTTCTAAGTAATACTAAATTACTAAATAATTCTAAGTAACTACTGTAAAATGAAGTTTCTTTAAGAAGGTTAGATTCTTAAATAACCAATATAAATTATATAAGGAAGTAAATAAATGTTTGTAAAGTGAGCAAATAAAATAAATAAATAAGGAAGATATAGTAAAGGAAGTAAAGGGGCGTTCAAGTCAAACCGGGACTTGTATTGAAATTTCTCACTAACGATACAACAATACAACCGGTAGCCATTTACAGAAGTGTTGAAGCACAGTACGGTGATAATACTGTTATTACATTTTAAAGGAGGCCATAGGTCTGTGAATGACGATCCCGGTGGAGGAGGCTTGGAGCTCCACTGCAGTTGTTTCCACCTACAGTACATTCAGCGAGTGGAATGCCTGATCATTTAAAATAGACAGATAACTTGTTGCCAACTTGCAGAATAGACTGGTCTGTCTGTGGGATCTGTCCACACGACCACTTGCACATTACAGGAACTCATCTAGGAATTTTCGCCACTTCCTCCGCACAATCCTGACCTCGCTCCAAGTGATTTCCACATGTTCAGGCCATTAAAGGAGTTCCTGGGAGGCCAGCATTTCAGACATTAAGCAGACAGTCTGATCTGGCTCTGGTGTACTGAGAAAACTTTCCACCTTGATGGTATCCAAGCACTAGTGGGATAAGTGCATTAGTGTCACAGGGGATTATATAGAGAACAGATGTGAATCGTCCAAGGACATGATGTTATTAGAAAATGAAATAGCTAGTGCAAATGCTACCTAATAATAAAAAGGTGAAGGTTTGGTCAAATTCCCATGAATTGTCTCGGAGAAGAAAAGGTTTGCCGCAGACGACGCTGATGTGAGACGAAGGATATTCCCTGTGTGTTGTCTGTGCTTTGCAGGCAGGTGACATAATCAAGACAGATTTTACTCTCATAACTGTGCAGTCGAAAGACCTGGTTTGAGCGAGATGTGGGAAAACTATAAGGCATACTCTTTTCTGTTGCTATATTACGAACTTGGCAGTAAAACGGCAACATACAGTATGTACCTATATGAAGAGACATAAATCAGTCTTCACTTCTTTTACTTATGAATAGGGAAACCCTCTAATACACTTTATTGTCACTGTATGTGAGAATAATGTCCTTCGGTGTGAGAAGAAACATCAAAGGTGTGATTTATTCAGCAATCAGTTTCTCATAAAAATGAAACATTTTGTTCATATGTTGTACTCGTAACTCAAATACAGTGACAATGTATTTGAGTCCTTCCACAAGGAATAGAAATATATCTGGATGTCTCAGTCACCATAACATTTAATATTTTATGGAGAGCTCCAGGTTGTACAGTATGCAACCAGTATTTTTCCATGCTGGCCTAATATCCCAAGATTCATTGATTTTCTGTTCCTGTGTATGATTTATGTTCTATTACATCACGAAATTGGCAAGTTTCAGACCTTTGTTTTGGAAAGTACTAGACACAGGGCAATTTTTATTTTTTTGAAACTTACACAATCGGTTGTCCACAATAGCATTTCTAGCGTAAAAAGATTGTCATGTTTAATTGACAGTGTCAGTATTTCACACCTTCTCTCCCCCCTCCAGTAAATCACCCTCCACTATAGCGAGATTTCTGATCGTCAAAACTCAACAGTCATTTGATCATTTGATTCCATCCAGATTCCTCTGTAATTTTATAACAGATGTGGCTTGTGTTGGAAAAGATTCTGCTACCATGTGCCATATTTAATTATCCTAGCTTATACATGCAACTCATTTTTAAATCATTTTGACTACAAAATGATGGAAATTTTAGACTTGCTTTGGTTCCTGTTGCTTTGTCTTTAAGCATATCTTTCTCTCTCTCTTTTTTTTTTTTTTACCAACTTTCCATTTGAGTACAATATCAGGTATGTAATCATAGGTATAGTATTTTTATGTATTCGTTTCTCATGTTTTAGCCATCTTGGTTCACAGCATTGCCATGGGCATCACCACATGTCAGTGCACCGCTCTTGATGCTGAATCACCCAACATTGTTACCTCATTTCCTGCCTACATGCTCTGCTTCCCTGCCCGTCTTATAGTGTCACTTTGCCTCTTTGCCATTCTGAAAGCCTCTCTCCGCCTTACTGCTCTACATCTAACGTTGCTGCATCACCCGGTCCAGCTGAGAACATCCCTCCATCTCCCCACCTTACCTTCAGAAGGATGTTACCCTGCCTTGGCTTACAGTATATGGCAACTTAAATGATAAATTATGACTTATCAGTACCGTCTTTGGACTTTGTTTTTTGCATGCTGGGAGCCATGCACTATACAGTAGAGACGGTTTTCATCAGCGAACACCAAGGAGGTCCAAGGACTACAGTACAGCTCCCATCAACCACTGCAAACCATGTTTGCCATCACATTCAATGTATCACTGTGGTACAGTACAGTATGTTCTGTGTATTTAAGTTTCAGTTTTCAGTTTCATATTGCTTTATGTAGTTACCTGTTGTTGTCCGGAATGTGATTCACGTTTTGAGTATTGCTCATGGTCGTCGTGTTTTTGCCACAGATTCTACAAGTAGTTACCTGGTTAGGGTGGTTTCACATTCTGTATTGTTGCCTTTACATCTTTGTCTCTGCCCTTACCAAATTTGCGATTTCTGAAGGAACTAGACATATTGGGGAATTTATAAAAGAACAGGACAAAACTGGACATTTTTGAAAAGAATTGACAAAATGGTGCATTTTTAAATAATTGGAAATACCACAGCGTTACTTATTAAAGGGAGAAGAAAAAAAAAATAAAGAATTCATTTCAACAGTTCAATTTACCAAACAAGCTGTCACACAAACCTGGGATAAGCAAAAATAAGAAACCTGGGACAAATTCTGGTTAAACAAACTTGTGGCTCCAGTGGCGCAATCGGTTAGCGCGCGGTACTTATAAGGCAGTACGTGTGAAGCAATGCCGAGGTTGTGAGTTCGAGCCTCACCTGGAGCATGGGTTTTAAACCCATCAATATGTTTCTGCCAAGAAATGTTTTGCCCACGAAAAACATTACAAGTCAGGAATTTCATCTGTGAACAAAACTCTTTCTTTGTCAGGGGTAGCTCAGTGGTTAAAGCATTGGACTATGACTTGGAAGGTCCCAGGTTCAAATCCCACAACTGCCACGTTGTCCCTGTTAGGGCTTCAAGCAAGGCCTTTAACCCGCAACTGCTCAGATGGCTAATGAGATAAAAATGCAAGTCGCTCTGAATAAGGGTGTCTGCCAAATGCAGGGCTTGCTGGAAGTCAGAAGCGTACGATCAGACCGAAAAAACAATCAGGGTAATAACTGGAGGTAAACAACACAGAAGGTAAACTACACAGAGAGAATGAATGTCCTTTTGTGCTGCAGCAGTGAGTGGGTCTGTAATTAAGTTCAGGTGCTTAGTCAGAAATGAGGTGAACTTGACTAGACTGTGGGAGTTGGGAGATGTGGCTGGAGCATAGTGCTCTGGGATGATCAGGATGGGGTGAAAATTGGACATTTAAAAAAAAAGAAGGAACAAAAATAGGCAATTAAAAAAATAAAGAGTATATAATAAGGAGCAAAGAAAAAATTGGGGGAAAAAGTAATAAGAAAAAAGCCTCACATTCTGTATTTCTAAATCAACATGGCATATTTAGGCACAACAAAATTGCATTTGAACTTTTATGAAAGTAAACTGAATAATAAAACACAAAATGATGGAAACATCCAGTCGTCAAGATTAAATGGTTACTTATTCTGTCTAAACTAAGAACCCGCTAATCTGTCTGTCCACTTTTCCTGTCTCTTCTCACACACTTACACAGAGCATATTGAAGCCGTGCTTACTCACTAGACACACGATGTGCCTCCAGCAGCAGAAGCGGCAAATTACTTCCAGACAAAAATAATCTATTTAGCAGGGAGAATAGCCGTCAGATACATTGCTGTGTGAGAAAAGGGGAAAGAGTGTGTTTATTTATATCATGTGTATAATAGATGTGTGGGGTGCTTCCTGTGTGTGTGTGTGTGTGTGTGTGTGTGTGTGTGTGTGTGTGTGTGTGTGTGTGTGTATGTGTTTTGTAGATTGTAAATGGATCTGTCTTTTTGGTTGGTCATCATTATAAGTGGCTACCAAATAGCTTAAATATACATTCTCTCATATATGTTTTTCTATCTTCCAGCCTGACATACCTACACTGACGCCATGCTGGAAGGATAACGATCAGTAATTAAAGCGCTGGCCCTTCTGCATATCTGGTGCCATGATGAATAAACTCACTAGTGGTTTCTTTTCTCAGGTATTACGGGATATGAGCGCATGTGCGTGTGTGTATGCATGTTAATGTGAATGGCTCTGCGAATGCCTGTAGACGCCCTCTCTTTATTTTTCACTGGTAAACTGGTAGTGGTGGGAATCGGTAGGGGGAATCGGGTGCAGACGTATGCTAAAGAATCATTTATCTGTCGACCTCTCACCCGCTTCTCTGTTTTTACATGGAAAAGATTGATGAGCACAAAATAAATCAAAGCAATGAAGAAAAATGAGCAAAGCCACTTAGGCAACACACACAAACACAGCACATGAAAAACAGCTCACTGATCTTATACAGATGGGAACCTATTTGTTCAGATGTCATTTTCCACGTTGTGACCATACGTCTGTACGCGTTCATTTACACCGCTATTGTGGCAAACTCTCAAATCGGACTAGTGTTGATTAATGTTCAGTAAATGTAACTGTAATGATGGTGCTGATTTTAATTTAAACCTCACACTTATGTACTACAGTATATAATAATGCGCTTTTTCTGGTATGTTATTGTTTCTATAGTAACAACTCATTCACAGGGGCCTGAATGGAAGATCGCTGATAAAAAATATTATTTCAAGTCAGGTAGGCTTTTATTGCCATTTCAACCACATACAGTTCATTACACAGTGAAACAAAACAACCTTCCTCCAGGACCAGGGTGCTACATTCATACATGCAAACGACAAGTAACTAGATATGTAAAATTACCTACGTAATTAGTTGACTTGCTAAAACAAGACAGATTAGCATAATAAATGAACAAAACTATCTGTACTATGTAAAAGACAGCAAATAGAGAACATAAAGTGCCTGTGCAAACAAGAGTGACAACACGACATCAGCATGACACAATGCAATACTCCGTCGTAATAAGTTGATAGATGATGGATGAAACAGTAAACATTTTTAGTTAAAGATAGAAAAGAGTTCTTATAAAGCTAATAAATGTTGTGCAAAAAATCCAACTGCAGGTTGGTGTGTGAAATTGCTACTGTAGATAGTGTTTGAGTGTGTGTTTTAAAAAAAAAAAAAATTAAATCACATTGTATTGAGGTGATTATGTTTTTAATTGTTATATGGGAATCTAACATATGTTCTATACCATCTCGGACCGCAAATAGGAAGGTCGGCCGAGAAGATCATCGGGGTTGCTCTTCCCTCTATCACAGGCATCTATACCACACGCTGCATCCGCAAAGCCACCAGCACTGATCAGACACACCCCTCACACTCCTCATACCATCATTGTGGCTGATCAGGCACAGCCCTCACACTCACTCTTCACCCTCCTGCCATCTGGAAAAAGGTACCGAAGCATTCAGACCCCTTTCGTGAGCATTCGTGACTGTGTGTGTGTGCATGTGTGTGTGTGTGTGTGTGTGTCCTTTTATCGAGGAGACGGATGGCATGTGGGAAGAAGCTGTTACACAGTCTGAATGCTTCGGTACCTTTTTCCAGATGGCAGGAGGGTGAAGAGTGAATGTGAGAGGTGTGTCTGATCAGCCACAATGATGGTATGATAGACATCACTATCACTATCCCCTGTAGGGTCTTGCGGTGTGGAATGGCTCAATTCCCATATAACATTGCTAAAATTGATAAGGTGATAAGGTCATTTGTATATATTATACAGACTCCATATTTACAGAGTTCAGGTCAGAAGGTTTGCATTTTCTTGGGAACATGACAAGCAGTCTTATTAAAGGAATAATTCAGTTTTGTTCAAGTTTATCCTAAATCAAAATTGAGGTGCAAAAAGTACGTTACAACAAATACAATTTTCCTCCTCTGCACATCAACGTGAAGTTTGTGACCCGGAACACAAGTACAATGTAAGTACTGTAACTGGGGCCAAATTCCACAACCCTTACCAAAGTTCAGTTGAGACTCATATGAAGCTTCTGCAGTCTCATGGAGATAATTCAAGCTGGCATCTTTCAAAGTTACAGTGTATTTAGCACTATTTTATTTCTATACGGTTAGTGCCGGTTAGACATATGACTATTTCCCGGGAAAAAAAATGTGCTAAATGCAGTTCAACTTAGTTCAGTGGGACAACAGAAGCTTCATTTGAGTTTCAGCTGAAATTTTTGCATGGATTAAGGTTTGTGGAGTTTGGCCCTGATTACTTTTGTTGTACTTGTGTTCTGGGTGAAAACTTCACAATCTGTGGTTGGAGCAGGAGAATTTATACCAGCAAACCTCGATTGTAATGTACTTATAGACACCTCGATTTAGACTTTGTCTCTTAGACATGCTATTCATGGTTAACAGTGTGACATCTAATTATAATTATAATTATATTAGAAATACATTTTTAAAAATTGCTGGCACGTTATGGTATGGCTGTGGAATAAGAAATAAAACACTTCAGGACATTCTGACAATGGAAAATAAGCTTCATGACAGCACAAGACTTTCTTCCTTATTTAAACTTTTGCATGGATCAAACAACTTTTTTCGAGCTTGCTAAAGGATAGAGATAACATGTTTATTGATGTGTTAAACTTTTGGCAGTGTTCGTGTTGATGTTGGGAACACCTAGTGTTAATGTTGCAGAGATGCTCCAGCTAATGGATTTTCAAAAAGCAAAAAGAGAAGAAAGGGAAGATCAAAGAAATTTCGAAAAGAGGAAAGCACCTCCTCTGTACCCGCAGTGCCTTTAAATCACTTGCTTTGTGCAAGAGAAGATTTCATTTTTTTCCCCCCCTTCCAGTTGTCCACTAGCTGCACATATGAGGAATGAGCTTGACAGGCACAGTTCAAAGGGCAGGGACTTTGGAATCAGGAGGTGCGTGTGTGAGTCTGAGTAGGATTAGTCTAAACGGCCAAGTGAGGACACATCCATTCCTAAATCGCTCCCTAGTGTAGACACATTTACAATAGCAAGCCACCAGAAAGGGAGATTTGTGAGTCCTCCTGGGGATTCGGTGGAATCTGGCAAGCTTTGCTTTGGTGCTCTCTTTATGAGGTTACACACAGGAGATCACCTCAAACACAACATAAATCGCATACACTTATTCTGTGTTGATTTTTCCACATACTTTATACTACAGTGCATAAACGGACTCTGTATTTTGACAAAAACTGTGATGCAAGCAATGGAAAACTTATTAGGCGTATAAACTGAATCCATTTGAAATTATGTCATTCTGCAAGAATCTCTGCAATTTTCTGACATTTCTGGACATACGATCTGTAGTAGTATTGGTGTATTTGATGAATACATAAAGGGTTTCACACACTTTATGTGTGAAGTTTTACTTTGACCTGCTTCTCATGAACTCATCCTGCCCTCTGGACATTGTACTGTTGGAGCAGGAGAATTTATACCAGCAAACCTCGATTGTAATGTACTTATAGACACCTCCTTTGTGCTTCCTCATGCATGTGGAAATTGTGCCATGTACTTTTGCTTTGCTTTATGTTTCATGCTGTTTCCTTGGAACTCAAAATTTTCACACACTGGAATTAATACATACTTGTTTAAGCTATTTGAACTCTTGTAATGGCAAGAAAATGTCTTAGGCAAACTTAAACAATGGCAGAAAATTCTTATTTACAGCATAACGGATTTGTTGTCACTAGTTTCCCCTATTTTGTCCTTTAATTTGTCCCTTCTGTACCTATTGTGACATCTCATTTCTCAACAGTTTCATTTCTCAATTCTGCCTGGGGTAAGATTTTTGCATGAACAATTTTTTTTTCTTCTGTCATTAATGGGAAACACGTTACACAAGTGACAGGCATTCAACAATGGTATGCTACCATTTTTGCTTTGGAACATTTTGTCTGATTTGCCCTGACAGGAATCTTTTGTTCACCAAGTAGTCAAGCGAGCACTTTTCTAGCATCTTATTCCTTATCAGTTAGTTTACAGATGGACGCTAGAGTTTTGCTAAAATCAAATATGCATATGTGATTATGAATATAAGATAAATACTGATAATGCGACTAGCTGATTTAGTTAGGGTCTATGTCTGTGCACTTACAATAAATGACAATGACAGATAAAAGTTATTTAATAAAGTTCTTATGTTTTCCTATATACAGTAACTGCTAGTTTGAATAAATATAAAAGGCTATAAGAGTTAAAAAGAAGATTCTTTTTTGCTATTTTAATTCAAACAAAGGGTTTTATGCTATTTAGTTATGCCTAGGCAAAACAAAAAGGAAACTTTAGAAAATGCTAATAATTGATTAAGGTATAACAAACATATATATATATATATATATATATACCTCGATGATCCCTAGTTGGACTCGTAGATGGATGGATGGTTGGAACCATCCATCCATCTAGGAGTCCAACTAGGGACCTTCAAGGCCAGTGGTAGTGTTGGGGGACATTATATTTTAAAGTAACTAATTACATTACAAAATTACTGTGATTAAAAAGTAATCTGTCACATTACAGCGTTACTTTCTGATAAAAGTAACTAGTTAGAGTACTTTTCTATTCCATCCATTCACAACTCCTTTGTGCTTCCTCATGCATGTTGTTTTAGTCAAGACCTTTTATAATTATTCYAYCATCATCACWKAGCGAAGTTTGGCCCATAATCTGTTAACTACTAATACCCCTATCTCACCTACGTGGTTTCGCGCGGTGGCCGTAAGTACGGTCCATCTTGATTCACTGCGAGTTTTGGCGCTGTGGTTAGGTTTCCATCTTTCCGCGCGTCAGTCCTTGTGATATAACAGCAGGAATAACAGAGGGGGGCGGGTTATCGGAGGCGGGGCTTGTAGGATGGCTTCCTCTCACACACCCACTAATGGATTGGGAATGACTGTCTGGCTCACTGGACTGTTGGAGGAAACCGGAGCACCCAGATGAAACAAGAGGCCATGAAATCAAGATTCTGTGTTTCAACTGATTGCAACCTAAATCACCTAAACCTCCTAAGCTCTTTCACTCTGTGTCTTTCAGCTCAAACTCCTCATTTCCCTATCTCCATCTCTATAGGTAATGCAACACCCTGAGAGGTGGGTATGTGGGTTTAACCTTTGACTCTCTGACCCTTGTTAGTGGTCACTTTGTTAGCTGGGAAACGAGTGTCTATCTCTGGCTCTATGAAATACTGAGAAATACCAGAAACCCATGGAGTGACCGCTCTTAATGTTTTATAGCCAAGTGTAAGGAGAAATTTCTTTTCCAGGTTTCGCTGGTTGTAATCATGTCAAACTATGAAATGGATACAGAGGATTTTGACTGTGTGCGTGTGTGTGTGTGTGTGTGTGTGTGCGCGCGCGCGTGTGTGTGTGTGTGTGTGTGTGTGTGTGCGTGCATGTGATTGAGTGCTCCTACAATGCATGCATGCACTATAAGCCTGTATGCTCACATGCCATTTTATTGCTTTCATTGACGAATCCATGTATGTTCAGTATGTGGACACATGCCTCACCATATACATCAATTAAATGTGCATGCACCTGTGTGTGCTCCTGTATGTGCACCAATGAGTGTTTATGTGCGCTATAAAATTAAATAAAATTTAGTGGCTGGTGTAACTTGGTAATTGGCGGTAAATAGCTGGTCAATTGTTTGGCAGCATAAAGGGCAATTATGTTCTCAAATCCATAAACGTTCATGCCAGCAGGTTAACTGTTTGTGCCTGTAGTGTGTACCGAGTTCCTTAGTTCTTAGTGTGTGTGTGTGTGTATACCTTCTAGGGAGTCAGCGCTGGAGGATTAAGCCCAGGCGCCACATGGAAATGGGAAATTAGCTTAGGGTTGTAAAGTGTTTGTGCATGTGTGTGTATGTGTGTGAATGTGAGCATGCCCAGGGGGCTTCAGTTAAAGTATCCTGGTGTTTGCATTGAGATGTTGGGGCTATAAGCCCAGATTTCTGACAGGAAGCAGGCTAATGGCAAGCTGGAGAGTGTAGGTGTGTGTCGGGGGAAATAATGCAGGGATTTATATAGATTGTCGTGTTTTTTAAGACTTCTTTTGCCACTACATTGTGGATCTGCTATATATATATATA
>QMIH01000323.1:220835-236450 GCA_003987875.1 Clarias batrachus
AAACCATGGACGTTCTGCCTGAAAGCTGAATACACTGAATGTGTAAAACTGAATTGTTATATTAATAAATTATTCAGTAAACCTCTTTGCTAGCTTAGCTAACATATTTAGGTGTCATTTTCCTATAGCTATGTTAGGTTTTGGCACAAATAAAAAAATAAAAAAGTCAAGCCTAACAGTGGCAAACTGGTGGAGTGAACCTCAAATCTTTAGGTTCAAATCAGTAACTCAGTGCCTTAGCCCTCTGAACTACCACTGCATTGATTGTCAATGAATCGACCATTAACCATCAGCAGGAAAATTAATGCTTACAGTTTTTTGAGTTTCCCAAGAGCCTGTATTGGAAGATTATCAGAAAAAAACATCAACAATCAATAGTGCTAATTACAGTGTAAATGCATTTTAAAGAGCTGAAGCTTAAACTTACTGTGATTAAATGCTATCCAAGGGTGTTGTGATCTTGCATGACGATGCATGTCTGTACACTTGTTGAAACTCTGCAAAAATTTCATTGCTCCATCAGACATTTCCCTGTTTGGTCCCCTGAAAGCAGTTCAAAGATTCACAAAGCTCGTTAACTGATTGACAAAATGTATTGTAAAGAAAGTTGAAAGGGATGAAGTATGTTTCTTTCCTGGGATAAGGACAGGATTATGCTAAGATCTGTGCATTTGGATCTTCAGATATAGTACGTCATGGAGAACCAAAATTTGAATTTCTTTCATAACACTAATTGTTATAGTACAATAGTGGTACTTTTGAGCACTAATCTGAGAATAACCTCACAAAAATGTTCAACTCACAAAATTCTCACATGTTTATTAGTCACGCAAACAATTGGAAACCATAAAAACACATGATCATATGTGTCTATAGTATTTATTTGCCTATGTTGTGACTCATTGATTATGCACTGTATTTAGGATAAACGGTATAGAACAATGAATTAATGAAATTTTATGTAAATAGTTAAATAAATAATGCATTTATCATATAATTAAAAAAAAGTATATTACACTCTATATTGCACTTTAAGCCAGTATATATTAATTAAAATGTGGGAATGCAAAAAAAAAAAAAAAAAATGGCTAAAATGCTCTCAGTTTTAAAGCTTAAGAGCAGTTTAGACCTTGTCTGGGATAAGGACTAAAGCAGTTTTGACCAATTTAAGGGCTAAACCATAATGTAGTGAAGACCTCCATTGATGGTGGTGATATTCTATTACCAAAAATATAATATTAACTCAAAAGGTTACTTCTGATCACACTCCTTTTTCAGAATGGATTTATTTATTTTTTTAAAGTACATATTAATTCATTTAAATACGATTATATTTACGAATACATTTATATTCTTTTGATTTTGTATTCATTTTTTACACCGCGGGTGGTTTAAGTCACTTACCTGCGTGCACATCTGGCTGCAGTGTGGACTCGAGGTGTTAGTGAGGAGTCAGTTTGGGTTATTAAGATACTCTGGAGGCTTGCCATTTGGGATTTGGGGTCGTACTGTGCTTTGGGGAGATTTAGTGGTTGATTGGGAAGGAAAGTGGTCACATCTGGAGAGGTCGGGGAGCCTGGGGGATAGAGGGTGGGGGTGCTGAGGTGGCGCCGTGTTTAAGAGGATTGGTGGATCTAGGGGCAAATATTCATAGTGTGTTTTAATTTAGCAAACATCCAGATTTAAGGAGTTAGACAGTGTCTGTGTTTGAGAGAGCACGAGAGGTGTGAGAAAAAGCAAGAAAGCGTGCGGACAAAAAAGAATTACGGTGCGATCTGTTATTTATCAGAACAGAGGAGGATGATGTGTAAACCTGCTAACACACCCACACACCCACACAGATACCTGGCAGCCAACAGTTATGATGAAAAGGTCTTGAAAGGTAGTTTGATGTCATGTTGATGTTTGGTGAGTCAGCTTCTTTGAACTGGAACCTGGAACCATGCACGCACACAGTCAAACTCAATGAAAGAATGAGAGAGAGAGAGAGAGAGAGAGAGAGCACAGCGAAACAAAGAGCTACTGTCTAATGTTAACCAGTGACCCCTTTAACTGTGTGACTAGTCTAAAATCTGTGAATTATCACACATTCCTACAGTGGGATATTGTTCAGGCCATACAGAATTTCCATACCACATCCTTAATACATCTTACTTACATGTATTGTATGTCTCCTGAATCCTACCATTCTCTTGAAAAATGGACACACACGTGGATATACACTGTGTACTTGTTTCATAAAAGCATACTCATACCATTTATCACCGTAGTAAATGTCATAGAATAGCGACTGTCTGTGTGATATTACTATAAGATATGTGCATTGCAGTTATACACATGTGGGCTGAAGTATAACTCACTATGCTGTTATAATTTAGAGCAAGTGAGAGGGAAAAAAAATCCTTTTTTCTAGACAATCTCTATAAAAATCAAGGAATAGAGTGCGCTTCCTTACCAAACCCCTTTTTCTTACTTACAACACTATCATATACTATATACGGTATATGTAATGTGAGTAAGCTGTAAAGGATTGTTCATGATGCATTTAATATACATGAAAACATGATGCTATGCTTGAGAAAGTGTATGTGTAAGAGAGTGTGTGGGAGAAAAGGAGAAAGATTTTTTCAGAATCTGTTTTATCTTTATTAGGGGTGTGATGGATGAAAAAAAAAACACTTAGAGGGAGCACTTAGTCCTGGTATGAACCATACATACACATACACGGGTGTTCAAGTAAAAAAAAAAAAAAAAGTCCTTAATTCTTTTTGAGTAGTATACTGTACATTAGGCTTAGGATACACCTTCATGTACTTTAGATACATAAAAATTATGAAAATGTTAAAATTATTCCCAGTATAATTCATTTAAATAGCCCTAGAGTGTGTAGAAGAAAATCTGTATACTGTGTGTTGTGCCAACTGTTCAAATGTGCTTGCATTCTAAGATAAAATCCTTAATTCAGAACACCAAAAACAAGTAACATTTGTTGAGAAGTAGGGTGCAAGTGCATAAACTCAGCATCTGCTGTATTCCTTTATTAGGCTGCATCCAGGAGTCATGATCACAGTCCGTAGTAAGAGCAAAACATGGTTGGGAAACGTTAAACTAGTGCAATCCATCATCAAGATTCAAGATTAAAAAGTTGTATTGGTTATGTACTGTGGGAGTTAAACAATAAAGACAACCGTGTTCTGTATAGGGGAATGTGTGTTGGATGTTGGAACGTTGGAAAAATTCCTTTAAGATTCTTGTCCCAGATGAAATGATTGCATGATGCACTTTAATTCTGCAAATCTCTTTCTCTACCTCATTACCAAAATGTTCTACTGGATTCAGGTCCCGCGACTGGAAAGGCCATTGATGAAAAACAAACTCACTGTTATGTTCATGAAATCAGTTTGAGATGAGTTGAGATGAGAGAAGATTGTGGCAATGAAAGGATGCACATGGTCGGCAAAACCCTCACTGTGGTTTTTCTGTGGTTTTCAAGCCATGACTGATGGGTATTAACAGGCCCAAAAGAAAACATTCTTCACAACATTGCACCACCTCCACCAGCCTGGACTGTTGACACAAGGCAGGTTGCTGTTGGTGCCAAATTCTGATCCTACATTCAGCCATACAGAGCTGTGGGAGGCCTGGAGCCTATCCCAGGGAGCTCAGGGGACAAGGTGGAAGATACCCTGGGCTACCCACACACACACACACACACACACTAAGGGCAATTTGGAATTGCCAAATGAACCAAATTTGCATGTATTTGGACTATGAGAAGAAACTGGTGCACCCAGAGGAAACCCAAAACACATAGGGTTCAAACAGATCACAAACAGAACAAAGTTGGGACTTTCAGTGCTAAAACTTACACCACTGTGACACTCATTTACAAATTATATTAAAAAAATTTAACAAAACTATCAAGCAAGAAAGCAAAGGAAATTATGACAGAACCCTAGTGTAGAAAAAACAATTAAAGGTTCTAGTGTATGTAGAACCTTTTACTATTCAGAGAAAAATCCACTTTCATGCTTGTTCAAAATCTGTTTCCCCACTAAATTTCTGCTGGTTTGAAACCAGTCGCGGTGACATCAGACATCGTGTCGAAATTGTGCCATTTATTATTTTTTATGTCATATATTTAATAACTAACATTATTCATATGATTGTGATTAAAATTAGAAAAAAGGGAGTGAGACACCATGTTACTGTCAGTTGTATCAACATGAATATGAGCTACAATGCCAATACTAATAAAACATCCCTGGAACATCAACACACTAATAAATAGCTTAAATAGTTTGAAGAAGAAGAAGAAGAAGGATTTAACTTTGTATGGTAAAATACATTTTTCATTGAGTTATAAAACTGTCCAAATTTGCTAGTATTTAACATTATTCAGTAGTACTGTAAATTCCCACATCTGATTCTGTAACAGTTTGGCATTAACCGTAATTTTTTTTTTTTTTAAGGTCTACTTCTACACTGAACAAGAGCTAACATTGTGCCTGTGTAAAGGATCTGATGTTTAATCTAATCCCGCTAATCTTATAATCTCTATGAGAATTAGGACCGTCTATAAAGTGTATCTTTATATCCAGTATAAAAGCAAGAAAGAGATGAAAAGCATATGGAGTGCAGATTATGGGAGCAAAGCAGCTGTGGAAGTGATATGGGGATGAAAAGAAAAAAGAGAGAATGAAAAAGTAGGAGGAGAAAAACAATTAAGTCTTAATCCTTTCATCTGCTGATATTTCTGGTTGTGGATGTGGAGGAGGTTCTGGATTCTCTTACGGTAGGTTAGAGCAAAGGACAAGGATGAAGGAGAAAACCAAGGAAAGATGTTGGAAAGAGAGAGCGCATTTTTAAAGATTGGGGTTTTGAGTTTACACAGACACACACACAGTGATGTGTGAACAAGGTGGTCCATGAACAAGGTCGGAAATCACATGATAGTTTCTGCTTTGTGTAAAGGAACGATTGATGAACTTAACATAAGAGGTAAAGAGGAAAAGACATCCTGGATGTCAGAAATGATAAATCATAAAAAATATTAGTATTTTTTTTTCAACATCGGTTTTCCAATCGAATGAAAGAAATGCAATCATCAGAAGCATTCTAATCAATTATACATGCACAATTCTAACAAAGATGGAAATACCTACAATGGGGAGAAAACGTCTTTACTTTCATTTATAATGTCTACCAAAGAAAAAAAAAGAAAAAGCAAAACACAAAAGACTGGAGGAAATAGTGGCAAACAATTCTCCTGCTAAAGCACTCCAGTATTAGCAAATACGTGTGTGTGTATGTTTTATACATTACATTTCTGCATGTACATGTTCTATGTAAACTGTAACGACATCTGCATTGTGTATCACGTTCAGTGTTCAATATCAGGGCTGTGCAGCAGGATGTTGTGTGACAGCCCCCTTGATGGTGCTTATTCCTTGTAATGTTTAGCTTTCCTGTTGCTGGAAAATATCTCAGGTTCCCCCAGTAGATATTAGTGTAAGGATCAAGTATTAACATGAACACAGATGCTAGTCTAATGGCTCTGGAATGAAGGAACAGTGGAAGGACTTTCCTCAGCAAAGCGTTTTGAAAAACTGAACTGCAGATAAACTCTTTTGAAAGCTGATCTGTTGCATTATTAGATATGAGCGTTTTCTTATACTGTAAGCTGTGAAAAAGATTAAACAAAATGAGATCTATTCAGTTTACTGATTGTGAAAATGTAGTCAATTCACACATTGCCTACATACACTTGACAAAATTATGTCTGACATTTTGTGGTAAAGGTGTGCTATACATGTATTATTATTATTATTATTGGGCTAATTTATGCTATAGTGAGTATATATCTAGAAGGTCTGTTATGATTAGCAGTCCAGTTCCAGTTCTATAATGCCAAATTCTACAAATGCCACTTATTATCAACAGATTGTAATTTGTTTGTTTCTATAACCAGTTATTTTGCTCTAATAACCAATTTAACCAGTTATTTTATAACTGGAACCGGAACTACCTAACCAAAAGGTATGGAGAATAAAATAAACCATTGAGGTGATGGACAGTCCTGTAAATCTTCTAAGTTGCTCTTTATGTCTCCGCTTATTCTGCTTAAGCTTTTAGTCTCAGCACTCATGAAACACCTCTTGTCCAGGCAGATCGCTATGATTGGAACTAACTGCTGTATAAAGGATTTATGGTAAATTCTAGTTTGAGTATCTTGTTGTTTGATTTTTAAAAAGTAGCCAGGAATTCCTAATTTTACAGGAATAGGGTGTTCAACTGACAACAATGTTTACTTACTATTAACTTTTTCAAACAAGATTTTGACTGATTGTGTCCTGGTATAGTGTCAAATGTAGAGTGTAGAGAGTCAAACATGTATCACCCAATCACATTTCAGTCTTCCAAATTTCAAGGGTTCTACTGATGCTTGTTTAGCATATCCAGGTTGATTGATTAACAACACAGTGAGAGTCTAGTGTCTCATTAAGGATGCCTTCCTGACTCATTCCTGTCCCCCAGGCAGAGGATCTGGATCCACTGAGACCATAAGCACCCAATATGGATGCCGACTAGAGCTAATGTAGAAGACCTTCTGTAGGACTCAAGACTCCTTAAGAGTTTTTTTTTTTATTAGTATAAGTACTTTGGGAAATTAGACCTGTAGGTCTGGGGTGTTAACATTTTTAGGCTATAATAGGTCCTATAGATGTCCCCAATATGTCCTGAAGACACCCTGTAGCCCTACATGTGGAAACTGGGATAATGTGTTTACTAAAAAATTAAACATTTTTAATAAATTAAACCTTTAAATTTTAAATAAATAAATCCAATACACTTCATTGCGTTTTCTTTGGTAAGCCCGGGAGTGAGGCAGGTGGCTTCAGCTGGGGTACTTGGAGCCGTTATGGCTGTTTATAGCAATGGATGCAGATCAGTATACACTGTGTGTGGCTAATGGGAAGGTCCTTATTCCTCTGACCAGGGTGTACGTTTCTGTTTATTCTGCTGATTTAAGGTTGAGATAAACTATGCAGGTTTCCTCAGAGCCAATGGAGGGTTAGCAAGGAGCTCTGTCACCAAGCTGCCGCAATTCTCTGATGTATTACTAGTAGAACAGGGATGTGAGATCACAATAAATTACTTTGTGTGTGTCTATGTTGTGGTGACCCTGATTGTGCATCCAGCTGGAATGGATCTGTGCAGCAGCTGCAGGAAAATTGCAATCTTCCACTTGTTACTACATTGCTCACAAATACACACGCGGATACTTTCACTACCAAATTATATCTACGTAACACACACTCACAGATACAAGACCACCCAAGAACGTTCTGCATCACCTAAGCAGAAATATGGACACCCGTTACAATTCTGTCATCAAGAAGCATGCACTTAGCCTATAGATACTTAAACACACTTTCAATTGTTTTTTTTAAACACTCACTAAGCACACAGAGAGACAAACCAGCATAAACAGACACACAGGCATGACAATGATGATTAATGTGACTTGGGTCAAGGGCCTAAATAAATAAATGCACTCTATGTTCTGAGGGTCAGAGGTCAGGAGTCATGGTCAAAAAGGGTGCCACTATGGTCACAATTCCAGCATGTTT
This sequence comes from Clarias batrachus, assembly GCA_003987875.1. Taxonomy (NCBI): domain Eukaryota; kingdom Metazoa; phylum Chordata; class Actinopteri; order Siluriformes; family Clariidae; genus Clarias; species Clarias batrachus. Next base: position 228,470 of record QMIH01000323.1, read on the forward strand.
ATCTAATCACTGCGAAATATCATTCTCTTGTGTGCATGCAGTTTAGATTGTGTCTCATGTAGTTCTGCTATGTTGTGGTGTACTTGGATATGAACGCACCTCATTCTGTTCTGGAGCGAGAGCTGATATTTATGATAGAATAATAGCATGTTTCTTAATAGTGAATGCACGTCTAATGCATTTGTCTTAATAAGTGTCTGCGAAACGGTGTACATTTCATCCAGTGTAAATTGGATGAAATAAAGTTATAAATAAGAAAGTTTCTATATATGTATTCTTGAGAAGGGATGTGTTCATGTGATTTTTTTCTAATGTCTTTACAAACCATTATGAAACAGAAAGGCATTAAAGAGTTAGATTTGGGTGGCGTGGTGGCATAGTGGTTAGCACTATAGCCTCACACCCCCTCAGGGTTGAGGGTTGATTACTGCCTCGAGTCTGTGTGTGTGCAGCTTGTATGTTCTCCCCGTGCTGAGTGAATTTCATTCGGGTTCATGTCCAAATTGCCTGTAGTGTCTGAGTGGGTGAGTGTGTGTTTGTGTGCCCTGCAATGGATTGGCAGTGTGTATCCCGCCTTGTGCCCCAATTTCCCTGTACAGGATAAGCAGTGTAGAGAATGAATGAGTGAGAGGTTTGAGTGAGGAATGAGTGAGTAAGATTTGCCACTTCACTGTAGGTCTATTAAATCTTTTCATGATGATAAAGTTGGGCTTTTTTTTCTAAATAAGCTAAATAAAAAGACTATTTTTGGTGGTATCCTTATAAATAAGGGTAATGGTTTTAACTATAAAATTTTTTGATCCATATATCTCTGATGTGTATACCACTTGTCCTGTGTATTTTCACAAGGGGCCCGGGGAGACTATTCCGGGGAAGAAACAAGGCAGGGGACACCCTGGATGGAACGCCACCTGCATGATCGCCTTTATGCAATGATGAAATATTTTTTAATCCTGATGAATGTTCTGTCTTTCAGGATGACCTTGTTCTGACTGACAGGGCGTACTACTGTATAAGTGCTCACTCATTGCTTTGCTGAGGATAAAATTTAAGAAAATCACTTATCAGATCTCAACCCAGACTTTTGTATCAATGTGAAACGTTCTCCAAAACCATCATCAAAATACTAAGTGAGCATGTATACAGTATTTTGGCAGAGGAGGCTCACTGAAGCTGTTCTGTCTTGCTGTGATGACAGTGTACTAACACACTTCATGTCCTAGCTACAGTAAACATGCTGCTTGTCTGAAAATTAGAACTGGTGATGTCAGAACATGAGTGTAATTTTGTTGCTTTGACAACGATGTCAACAAATCCAGGCATTCATGTGTTAATGTTAATTATTCGCATCTTGAAAAGATTACAGCAGTTATATGCCTGTGATTTGTTGGAGACTCGACATTTTAGCTGAACTCATAATTATTAGATGGGTATGTTCTGAAAGGCTCAAATTTATAGTGTCAAGACAAACCAGCCAGAAACTGTGAAAAACACACTAAATTGAGTAAATGCCTTGAGTAAAAAGCATTGAATAAAAATTATTTTTACATGCTTGCAATTGCCAAAATTAATGCTGTATAAACATTTACTATATCTTTGGGAATGTAATTTTTAACACCATTAACTAACCAAGTGAGCAACGGCTTGGTCAACAACATCTCCACTAGCAACATACAGCATACTGTATACCAACATATTAGCATATTTAGCTAAATGCCATTAATGTTTCAGTAAGTTACTGGATGTCTTATTGTTATTCGATTGTTTGTTTCCTTGCAAAGACGTTCCTTCCTCATTACCTGTCGTGAGCATTAACCCCAGGCTGTAGCAACACTTACAGCAGATACACTGATCAGTTATAACGTCAACACCTCCATTGATCACTAAATATACACCACCAAACTGGTGACAAGATCATGGGCATCCAAGGCTCACCCATACCCACGGGACCAAAGGCCAGCCAGTCCGGTTTGATCCCACAGAAAAGCCAATACAGCACAAATCCCTGAGCAATGCTGGCAGTGACAGTAAGGCACCAGAACACACAAAAGTCCATCAACGCGGCCTCCAAGATCCTCACGTCCCAATCCAACTGAGCACCCATTGGATTCATCAGACCAACAAGTCTGATCCACTGAGCACCCAAAGGATCCACTGCTCACATTCTCCTGCCAGACATCACATCACACCCCCAGTAGTCTCGTGGAGACATGCCCTAAGGGGCCAGATCTGCCCAGGTGACCCAAGGGGAATATAAAACTAGGTTGTTTTAATGTTAATGGTTTAAATGTTATGGTTGATAGGTGTATATCTAACACAACATGCAATCTCTACTGAACATCAAAATGAAATCCCACGTTTAATACATAGCTTTCAAACTATAAAGCGGGAAACAATTTGGCTAGCTAGTCAGCTTACTTGTACATGTTTCTGCAGGTTGGGTGTTAGGCTGTAAAATACTGATATCTTGACAAGATCTAGCTCGCCTCTTTTAAAGATCATTATCAGTCTGTTTCCTTTAAACTATTAAACCTGAAGATGCCTGATAACATGGGGATTCCCATCTGCCTCTACTGTCTCAGACATCCACTTGTCGGATTCATTTGTCGGAAGCATTTTGCCCCTGAAGCTAAATAAAAATTTGTATTTTAAAACAAGGCATTGTGGTATTAATAGAGAACTGTAATGAAAGTAACTGCCGTTTGTTGCAATAGTTTGTAGTAGACCAGTGGTTTCTAAAAGAAATAAAACATCTCTCTTCTTGCCATGTGTATGATATCTAAGCTTTGTAATTAGCCTCAATTTGTATAACGCAAAAGTCTTTTTTATTATTGCAGCATGCACTATGACTCTCCTAACTTTACAGAGGAATGGTACAGCCTTTTCTTAAATCTTATTTCTTCCACTGTGCTGGAAAAAAGACTACAAGACCAATTGGTGGATGAGTTAGCCTCAAAGACTGTCACTGATAAGAACAAAAACTATATAAATAAATAAAAACAGCAGCTATCATCTTATAAAATGGTGAGTAGAGATAGGGAGGAAAGAGATAACTTTGGTGAATACTGTAAACCCAGAGACAAGCAACAAGCCATAAATACATACCCAAAACAGCAGTCCCCTTCCTATGTCAACCTCTGTGTGACTAATATACATTTTCTGCTCTGTCAGACAATTGTGGAAGCTGTGGACACTACATGCATGGGCGTATAAAAATGTTTGAACATCTGTGTGTATGTTTTAAGATTTATGGTAGCTTTTGTTCATTGGGATGGTAAAGTTAAAGTAGAGCAACATGGCTGTAGGCCAGATCACGTCTCCTTTATCTAAGCGTGAGGACATACTGTAGGACATGGGGTGGGTTCAATAACAAAATCCAAACAGAAAGCAAAATTGGTGACAAAGAGATAAAAATGAGAAACTGCCACAAAATGTATTTTGTGTTATAAATTGACCTACATTAGGGGCAGTGGTGGGGCAGGAAGCTAGATACTTTTAATAAATCTTTGACAATTTGAATCCTGGAATAGCCTTGTTCAATCAGGGACGAAAGAAGTCTATAGATCTGATAAACTTGGTCGATTAGTACATCCAGGTCATCAGCTGACATATTTTTCTCAAATAACATTGCTGAGCTTAGACTTGATCAACTGAAATAACACCAGATCATAACACTGCCTGTGCTTCCCTTCGCATGCCCTTAACTCTTGCATAAGGTCAATCTGGGCTCATCAGACCACCTGACCTTTTTCCATTGCTGCCAAGTCCAATTTTTATAATCCCTAGAAAATGAAAGTTTTTTTTTTTTTTTTTTCGTAATTAGTCTTATTAACAAGTGGCCACACATCTGTTTGGTCCCAATCCTGTGAGTTCTCATCACAGAGTAAAATGCTCTTATTTTCAATATTAAACATAGCTGTGATTTCAACAATCTGAATCTTTTTCATGCATTTTAAGTGTTTAAGTAATCTCCATTCATGATATTTTTATGACCACATAAAGGTTTAATTAATGCATTGGACATTTCTTAACACAATTCCAGAAATTTCAAATCTCATAAATTGTTTCCCGTACTTGATGCAGGCTAGTAATTGAAGTAGCAACTTGTGTGGCCAGGCAGTGTATATCCAGGCACTGTATGAGCCCTAAGCCTAAAAAATGTGTGGGTTGCCGCAGGAAGGGTACCTATGCCATATCTTGTGCATCAAACAATCAGTTGTGGTGACCTTGAGAAAGGGAAGAAGCCCAATGGAAAAGAAATTGACCTTATTCACTAAATAATTTTAAGGGTCTTACATTATCTCAAGGACTTGAGTATGTCCATTCTGTGCTTTTCGCAAAGTAGCCAAAGCCTTTGTTTTACTCAAAACTGGGTGCACTTATTGACTTTGAGATTGATGGTGCAGTTTCACACCTGGCAAAAGCTGGCGTTTTAAGCATGGTGATGCAACCATGACTGGAATATCAGCGTCTACACTGAAAGCATGGGAGCATATCACTTGTCAACCCAGTTTAAACCAAAATGCATGAGCAAATGAAATTTTTCAGCATTGCTGTTTCCAGATGTCTAAACACCACTCATATCTAATAAATTCCACTAATATATCAATGTCAATCATACAAAAGCATGCTTCAAGCCCCATCCAAGTTCCAAAGTATCCAAATCTAGATTATGTTTAGCTACCGCTGTGATTGTTTCTGCTTGTAATAACAGCTTGTTAAATACTACTTTTTATATAATCTTTGGTTTTATAGAGTAATACTAAATAAGTGGTAAAATATTTTATGAGTGATGATTTCTTCCAGTGGAGGGAAAAACCAAAAGCCCATGTAACTACAGGGAATTGACGTCAGGTGAAATGATTTCATATGCTGTATTGTATGACCTTTTCCAGTGAAGAGCATTTTGACTTTGTGCTAGAAGAGTTTGCAAAGCTTAAGGTAGAACAAAATAGAACTAATAACAGAAAGTTCTAAGATTTGTGTGTGTGTGTGTGTGTGTGTGTGTGTGTGTGTGTGTGTGTGTGTGTGTGTGTGTGTGTGTGCATGCACTCTGATCATTTCAGGGGTCAAAGAGCAACCAGAAGTCTCTATGCCTAAGCCCCATCTTTATTATAAGGTCAAAGTTCAAATGCCAAAGGCGCCGTGGGACACTGAGTTTGCATTGCCAATGTGCATGCCAGCAGGTGGGTAGCAGGTTTGTCTGGACACACACATACACACATACACACACACACACATCCTGATTCCTAATTACATCTTATCCCTTAGGCTGCGTTGCAATCTTGCTGGTTTCCAGCCCAGTCGGGGTCTCACCTTAAGCTGAATTGGCTGATTGATTATTCCTGAGTATATAGTTTTAAAATTTGTTTAAGCTCCATTCATTTGGGAAAATTACTCTGGGCTCTAGGAGATTGGGTGGGTTTTACATTGCAATTGGGCTGGAAACATTCAATCTAATCTGCCAACATTCCCTCCCCTCATCCCTTCCTCCCTCTCTGAAATAATTTCTGCTTCTTACTCCAACATTTCCCAAAGGTCACTTATCTCACTCCCTAACATCAGCATAATTAAAGTTGATAACTGTTACAGTGTCTCGTAAAGGAGCTTGTGTGTTAAATGATAATAGTTGCATAATTGCTCACAGATCTAAAGCCTTGGACAGCTTGCTTCATGGCCACTCAAGGTTATTTATAAGTTCACAGAATTAAAAGTTCCTGCTTTCTGCTCTGTTCATGGTCATTTCCAATTCCTCGTCGCTATGACTGCGGCACATGGGAACAGGAATGCAGAAGTCATGCAGCAGGAACAGCAGCTCCTCTTTGACAAGCCTTTGTGCCAAAGAGGCTCCCATCGCACTCTGACTCACTGACAAATATGGAGACCTCAAAAGACTCCTGTTCCCTCCCAGTGCTTCTAAGTGCTTGACTGAGAGACCCTGCATGGACCTGCTGAGAAGCAGCTCCCTCCTCGTTGACTTAATTAAAATCAGAGAAGTGGGGCACTAACGTATGTCATGCAAAAGCACACAAAAAAGCTTTCACACCTAAATCACAAAAACTAATCTAAGATTTTAAAGAGATATTTTTGAGATATAAAAAATCTACCACAATTTATATCACTGCTGGAAAGAGTGCTCCATTCTCTGGTACTTTTCCCTCTTAAACCCCAGGCACTGCCCAAACATCTCCTTAACACATAGTTGGCACACTTATTGCAATCACTTTTACTTATTGTTTCTATAGTTATACTACTTTTTATCCACAGTTGCTTCAACTTTTCTCTTCTCTTATTATTACTGTATTTTTAAACACGTTAAAATATGATCTAAGGACTGCTTTTCTAAGCTTTATTTATTCTGTGCATGCTCAACTATGATGTCAGGACTTATTTCTTTTTCCTTGGCAGTGTTTAAATACTTATGCAGGGAAATCTGTCTTGGCTTAAAGACAGAGCGAGAGAAAGATAGAGAGAGATGGTGTGGACAGACACTTACTGAGCATCTGTATAAGTTCAACAAAACCATGTATTTCTTCATGTGAACTAAAACAACCAGATCACTCCTCCAATTATGTGTCGGCATGTTTTTACAGATAGGAAGAGACCAAAAAGAGACCAAATGTCCACAAAAGGAGGTCTGTCACTTTAGACCTTTTTTTTTTTGACAATTAAGACCCTTTAAAAAACTCTCATCGTCTATACTGCTTTATCCTTTATACAGGGTCAAGGGCCCTGGAGCCTATCCCAGGAGACTTGACAAGGGCATGAGGCAGGGTACACCCTGGATGTGGTGCCAGTCCATTGCAGGGCACACACACACACTCACAGTACACACATACACACACTTACATTCACACACTACAGGCAATTTAGGATCGCCAATTAGTCTAATTAGCATGTTTTTGGAAGAAACCTGGAGTACCTGGAGGAAACATACTAAGCGTAGGGACAACTTGCAAACCCAATGCACACTGACGAGAGGAGGAAATCGAAACCACACCCTGGAGGTGCAAGACGACAGTGCTCACCACTAAGCCACCTGGCCGTCTGCAGATTTCATAGGAAGCTAAAAGAGACCAGAAGTTTCTGTTGGTTACTGATGATAGTAAGGTTAAGGTAAGACTGAGAGAGAGAGAGAGAGAGAGAGAGAGAGAGAGAATGATTGAATGAATGAATGAATGAATGAATGAAGCAGACAAAATTCATTTATACCCACGGATCACAGTTCACATATAGAAATACAAAGCGCCATTAAAGAGCGCACGTGTCCAGGACTTTGGCTCCATCCCAAACCGCATACTAATGCTCTGTATCGTCTCTCAAAGTAATACACTAGGTGGCGTACTTTTGTGAGCGTCTAACACGGTTGTATACCCCGCTGGACGTGTATTTCCCCTCGTCTCTTGCTGTTGTGGGCAGCTCCAGTGCGCGCTGTGAGGGCGGGCTGCTCACACGGACTGGCGGAGGGAGCGCAGAGCAGCGCAGTGCGCGCGGGAGGGGAAAAGGAGTCTCGCGCTTTCTCAGGAGGCACCTGGTCGCGCGCCTTGTACTGGAGCCGCAGCTGCTTTTAAGAATAAGAATAATGGAACTATCAGCTTTATCAACGTGCTTCGTCTTCCTGACGGCTGTCGCACTTTCGACCGCTTTAGGGAGCAAACTAAGCGTCCCACGTCTTCGCCTCTCATACAAAGGTAATACTTATAATGATACAGAAAATAACACTTCTTTTTTTTTAGTTTGTGGGTTCATGCTTATTTATAGAAATGCAAATTCCTTCAGTATAGAAACTTTGGTTCTATAATTTAATTGCATATAAATAATAATAATAATAATAATAATAATAACTTTTTTTTTTAGAAGTAATAGAAGCAACAGTTTTTAGTAACTGTGTCCTCACCTATTAATCTCTTAAATGTTTGAAAGTTCTGACAAAGCTAGACATAGATAAAGGTCTATTAATAAACTTACTTATATAATATTT
>QMIH01000323.1:241171-257426 GCA_003987875.1 Clarias batrachus
CATACTGAATAAATAATAATAATAATAATAATAATAATAATAATAATAATAGGGCAAAAGATCCTTTGAAGTGTTGCAAAAATGTAGACTCACACTGAAAATGGAAACAACATAAAACTGTCAAAAGTGTCATTTGACAGCACAAAAAAACATCACTCCCAGGTACACTGGTCAGCCTTCACATTAAAACCACCTGCCTAATGTTGTGTAGGTCCCCACTGTGCCGCCAAAGCCAAAGTGCTGAGTCATGAGTTGTGTTCAGACATGAACTCCACAAGACCTCTGAAGGTGTGCTGTGATGTTTGGCAGAAGGTCTTTAAGTCCAGTAAGTTGCAACACGAGGTCTCCACGGATTAGACTTGTTTGTCCAGCACATCCTACACATCCTCGATCCGCATTGAGATCTGGGCAATGTCATGGCCTTCTCAACAAAATTTGAACCATTTCTCCCCCCACTGTTGGTTGCTTGCATTATCCTGATGATACAACCCACTATCTTTCGGGAATATCGTTGCCATGGAGGGGTGAACTCGGTCTGCAAGTGTTTAGCTAGGTCATACATTATGTGTCAAAGTAACATCCACATGACTGGCAGGACCCAAGGCTCCCCAGCAGAACATTGCACAGAGCATCGCACACAGAGCTCTGCTGGATTGCCTTCTTTCTACAGTATAGTGCACCCTGCTGCCAGGCCTTCCTCAGATAAGTGATGCATACACACTAGTCCACATGATGTAGACAGCAAATGTGATTTCTCAGACCAGGCCACCTTCTTCCGCTACCCTGTGGTCCAGTTCTAATGCCCTGCTGGTGATTTCAGTGATAGTCAGGGGTCAGTGTAGTCATCTTGAACAGTCTCTGGCTATGCAGCTTTCTTGAGCAATTTATGTAACAGTAGCTCTTTTCTGGGGTCCAACCAGTTGTCCTCACAGGCCTTGGCGTTTTGAAGATGCTCTAACCCTGTTATATAGGCATTACAATTTGTCCCCTTTTAAACCCACTTGGTTCCTTTCTCTTGCCTATTTTTCTTAGTTTCGACACATCAACTTATTGAGAAATTTGAGAAAACACCTGCTGCCTAATATCCAGATGACATCATTGGTTTATCCATTTCAAGTTAACCTATAATGTAGAACATTTAGAAATCAACCCAATGAACAAACTGTCTCAACCAAAAAAAATAATCACATATCTCACATAAACCTGTGAGATATCTTTTACCTGGCACTACTGTCAGAGCTACTATTATTGAAAATTAATCAACACCTTATGGCTATTCAGAGTAAATAATTCAGCAATGCTTCAGTATAAATAAGCCAAATCAAATTCCGTTAGAAATACTTACTGGGTAAGTTTCATCTTTTTGACAAGTGTGTCAGGAAATGAAATGTCTGTCCCTAAGGGCTCAATTCTGTTACGCCTGTACTGGATAGGTTGCACATTCGTCATGGCTATGATTTGGCAGGGCACACACACACACACACACACACACACACACACACACACACACACACGCGCGCACACACACACCTGCGCATGCATGCACACTGAAAACTGGTATAAATGTACTGTAGAAAATGGACGTAATGGAGACTTACTGTATGTCCCCAGTGACACATAATCAAACGGACACACACCACACACAGCAGCACGTTTCGGATGATTGAGACCTTAGAGAGGGCTGGTTTCTTGCTTTCTGATCCATGTGCTGGCTGGAACAATGCTATGTTGTATATGGTTCCTCCAGAGCTTTTGCTGCCTGTTACTCCAATTCTGGATTCGATCAGACACACATGGAAACCATTCCCAAAGGATGTCAACTGGCCAAACAGCTGTCCACTGGCAGGATGAAAACAGTTTCACATTCAGAGTCTCATTACAGTGGTCAGTTTTATTCACTAAGCTCAAAAAGATTCAGTTACTCACTTGTTGTCTGTGACCTGGCTTAAGGCAGAAGCAATGGCAGTGTGGGTCAGTTATCCAAGATGGAACATGAGCTCCATAAGGACCGTAACCAACTATACTCCATAGTATCTTATCAGATCTCCTTGTGCTTTAACTTTCAGAAGACTGCCAACCCACTTCTTGAGCTCTGAAAGAAGGCGATCGCTATATTTAAACTATCCCGTTTTGTGTGTGGTAGGGGTGAAAGGCAATGTCACTGTCTATAATTGTATTTAAGAATAATCAGAAAAGAATGATTTAAAAAATTTGAATAAAAAGGCACCTTTAACACAGGAGTTGTAAAGATGTAAAAATCTAAAAAAAAAAAAAAAAAGCGTTGTGTATCGACATATTCTAATATTAAATTCAATTAAATTTAAACATATTCAATTTCCTAAAAAGTAAAATATGCAAGTTGAACAACAACAACAACAACAACAACAACAAAAGTTATAGTAAATAATGTCAAAATTGTTGTTTAGGTACGTATAGGTTAAAAACAGTAAGAATTAAGTACATTACTAACTTAAATTTGTTTAGAAAAGAAGACCTACTGTAATAATACTGCAACAAGTACAAGTGCAATTTCTTAATGCAAGATTACAATAAACCAAGTATAAGAATTATATTCCTATATATTATATTTTAAGTATTTATTTCTTGAAAAAAGAATAGAAAATGAAATAGAATTTTAGATTACAGATATTTTCACTTACAAAGTTATCACATTTGTTAAGCTACACAAGATCAGAATTCTTTTCTGATTGTGTTTTATGATGAACTTCAGGACATCAAGACCAGCTTGTGAGTCTTTCTGAATGTTTGCGGGCATAGAAAAGGCATAGTTACAGGAGAAGTGGAAGGGTTAAAGGGTTAAGTGGAAACCTTACCTCAGCTATTACAGATGTGCACACATGAGATTATGTGGGATTTCTTTTTTTTTTTTTTTAAAGTTGATCTTGATTGTATTTATTTATTAAAGGTTTACAAATTTGCATGCGACCATTGTCGTACAAATCCACCATTCTTATCTCAGTCTTGATTTTGAAAGAAGTTGTTCTGTTTGTTCCGACACTAGCTTGAACCAAAACATTATTTACAGTAGACAGGATATAACTTCTGAACATGCTGTTCCTTTGCCTATTACTGTAAGTAATGCTGCTGTAGGATGATTGTAAGAATTAGGATCAATTCACATTGGGTAAGCGATCTGTATATAATTCAGAGGGATTTTTGTGTGCATTAATTTTTTTCTTTATACAAATAGAATATTTCCACCTGAAATAAATTACGTTGTGCCTCATTAACAGTAGGTTAGAGGGCTGTAATTTATATGCTGTCTATACCTGTACTACGATCTGTTTTGCGTCTTAAGCTCAGCCAAACTTTGTTTTGTTTTTTTTTCTTTCTAGAAAAAAAATCTTCCTTGGGTATCTTTATATTAAAGAAATAGCACGGACTCTCCTTTTCCCAAAGGATTTCCCATGTCTTTTCATGAGGTAAAATAAACAGTAATGGTTCCAGATGTGTGCGCACACATAGTCCATTAAAAACATGACTGACATTATGGAGTCAGATGGGATTACAATCCCAGAGATATGCCAAAAAAATTACTATTATATAATAATAAAACTAGTCCTAAAAAGGACTTAATCCAGCATCTTCAGAATCCCAAACATTATCGCAAGTTTAGCTCATGACTGCTGTTTAGTTTGGCCCTGTATAATGAGGCTCTGCAAAATAAAAAAAGCTGATTATAGCATATAAAAACGGTGGGTCCTCACACATGCTGAGCAAAACCAGAGCAACAGCTGTCCAGTAAATCTATAACGTCGTTTGTTTAACCTCTACGCCGAGAGCAGCCATGGGACTAGCCTGGAATTACACCCATACACCCATACACATGCACATGTTTCTGTGTATACACAAGCGACTGAGAAACCTGGATGTAAGTGTAGGCAGAGATTAGAAGTGAGGAAAGTAGAAGGAAGCTATATTTAAAAAAGAAGAAGGAGAAGAAGAAGCTGGTGACAAGTTGCTTAGAAACAGTTTATTCATTGTAAAAAATAAAAAAAAGGTTCCTAGAATTTTTACCTAACTGTTATTTATCATGTCATTTTATGCACATAAACCTGATTTAAGGAATATTTAATATTAATTAAATATAGGCCATTTTTATTATCCTACATTTATGAACCCGTTTTACACCAGACCACAAAGGCAATACCGAACTACGGCACCAGCAGCCTGCAAAGTGACCTAAGAAAATGTATGAGAATAATAATAGGCTGTAATAGGCTTTATACGCAAAAAAAGGGGTTTGTTGGATGCGGTAAAGAGTTAAATTGATAAATGAAGGTGAAGATGTCATGGCATAATTCAAAGTGAAATTTGAAGAAGTTTGGGGCACAGAACCTAAAGAAGTGCATTTATCAGCTGTCAGATTACCAGCTGTGCCTGTCCCTTTATGTTTCATGGTTCTGTGTCTCCATAACAACATCACACTTGCCTTCTATCTATGAAACTGTGAAAGAGGAGATTAAAACAAAAAGTAGTGAAGAACTGAAAAACCGTTAAACTTCTTTTGACAGGAGTTTATAGTTATAAATGGTATATACTGTAAGAAGGCATGAACCAAAGGTTTTGTATTTATCATTTTTTACTGGCTCAGTTTTCTATTGTATTTAGGCAAAAATAAGTTTAAGGTATTGAGTTGCATTTTGGGTGACCTGAGTTGTATGCATAATTTTAGATTCACATTTCAATAAGCTCCATTTTGATAGCAACTTTATTACTGTATTGTATCATGCCAGGTTTCTGAGATATGGCAGTTTTTTTTTTTTTTTTTTAATATATTTTGAGAATATTGAAATTAGAATTCCATGATGTAATAAGTAAGAGGTAACCATCATCCTCATTTTGACACCAGGATTTCCTGGCTACCCCTAAAAATAACTTCACCGCCAGTGCTGTTCTGTAGTGAAAATATGCATGGCTTTCTATCTATTAACGTAACGCAAAACAATGTTTAGGATTAAAATTCAATGAAAATCTTAATTCTGTTGAAGGAACGGGAAGTTAAGGTATTTATAAACCAACTTATGCTAAAATAAAAAATATGATACATTTCACCAAAATCTATTGGCCAAAGCAAAAAAAACTAAGCCGTGGGACTTAATACCTGATGGGTCACATATAAACTAAATTCTTTAAAAATCTAAAACAAAAAGAGAAAAGTAAAGCATTTAATAATCTGGTCACATAGAGCTGAGAATCTTACTGAAGGGATGGAAAGGAGTAAGAAACACACACTGGAAAGAGTAATTTAGAACAGCCTTCACAGAAATTGTTGAATGGGTTTGGGAGGCCTCACGTGAAAACCTCAGCTCAGTAATAGTACGGTACAGTATGTCAGAACCTGTTGTGTCAAATGCTCCAATGCATCGTGGAACTCAGTGGAAATATGGACTCACAGTAGCAGCAGCAGTGTTGGCTCAGTGGTTAAGGTTTTGGGTTACTGATCGAGCACTGCAAATCTGCCCCTGTTCGTATTGAGCAAGACCCCTCTCTGCACCAGGGGCACTGTATCATGGCTGACCTTGCGCTCTGACGTGAACCTCCTAACAAGCTAATAAATATTTCTTTAAGGTAGTTAAACTACTGCTTAAGGTTTGCCTGAGAAATCTGTCTCATGCAACAAAACTTTATCAAATTAGGAATTACAGACTACAGACACTCAGGCCAACAGCATTGCTAAATGGATCCTAACACGTCGATAACACATGCATACAGTATATGTACATGCTCAATGGGAATATGAAGATTTTGCATTGTTTGCAGAAAAATATGTTTGTTTTTTTTAATGTTTCAGTTACCCAACTGCAGCTTTTTTGTGGACGAAAAAAGCTAAATGGAGCACAAAAAAAAGTTAATATACGTGTAGATAGCTTAAAACATAAATGCAATCAGAACCCCCCTGGAGATATACAGACATGCATAAAGCAAATAGATACCCATAGTTTTATTATGAGGGATGTTTGAGTCAAATTTGATAAAAGATTAAGAAAAAAACACAGTTATGAAAGTGAAAACTCCCTTTATTTCTCAATATAATCCCCTGCTACACTAATGCTCTTTTTCCAGCGTTTCACTAGTGTTTGGATACCATCAAGGTAGAAGGTCTTCTCATTACGCCATGATCAGGCAGCCTGCTTTATGTCTGAAACATTGGCCTCCCAGAAATTCCTATAATGGTCTTAACATGTGGAAATCACTTGGTCAGGACTGTACGGGGGACGTGTCAATAACTACCAGCTGGGTTCCTGTAATGTGCAAGTGGTGTTTGTGAAGGAGTGTGTGTGCAGTACAGTTCCCACAGACAGATTCATCTCTTCCATAAATTGGCAACAAGTTATACAAGGATCAGGCATTCCACTCGCTGAATGTTTGTGGAAACGAGTGTAGTGGGCTCAGAGCCACCTCAGCCAGGTCATCATTCATGGACATATGGCCTTCTTTAAAATGTTTGCGCCATTCAAATGTTTTACTGTGGCGAAGAATTGTGCTTAAAGTCGTCTCTAAATGTATATGCATGAAAATTATACTTTCTGATCAGGCCAGATTGTGGGACAATCTGAGTTTGGATTCCAGCTGCCCTAGAGACAAATAGCTTGGAATCTCGAAACATCCTTGATACTGGACAGAGATCTGTTAAAAAAAAAAAAAAAAAAAACAATCTGCTCATTTTATGCCTTGGTGAGTGTTTGCTTTTAAAGCTACTAAAGGAAAATCAGGAAAGGCTGCATAGCATATGAATAATATAATATACTGTATGAATATTAAATATGAATATATCATAATTTATGAATAGATAAACCTTATTTGCTTAATAATGTTACAAATGATTGCATGCATTTTATAATAAATGGGTTTGTATGGGTTTTCTCCGGGTACTCCGGGTTCCTTCCACAGTCCAAAGACATGTAGGTTAGGTTAACTGGCGTTCCCAAATCGGCCATAGTGTGTGAATGAGTGTGTGTGTGTGTGTTTGTGTGTGTGTGTGTGTGTGTGTGTGTGTACATACTGTAGGTGTGTGCCCTATGATGCATTGGCACCCTGTCCAAGGGTGTACCCCGCCTTGTGCTCTAACTCTCATGAGATATACTCCAGGACCCCCCGTGACCCTGAATACAGGATTAAGCGGTATAGATGATAAATGAGTGAATGATGTTACTGTGTGTATATTAATATGTATTGCCAGTCTTTGATGTACCCGTTTTGGCCTGGTATAAAATATTCATTACAATTAGAGTCTTGATTTAGAGTGTAAGTGTGAATCATCTGTGATTACACTAAGTGGCACTCTGTGTTAACACATGCAAAGAGGATAAAGCACTAGATTATAGGGGGATGCTCATGGCAAGCAGAGCCGACTCTTTGCCAGGGGATCGGCACTTCATGACGCCTAAAATGACATGCAGCTCTGTAATCATTGCCTCATGGCGCTAACCGCACTAGCCATTCGATTAGTTCCACACTCCAGCTGCTGAAAGAAACAGCCAAGAGCTACAACCCAGCAAGAAGCCAATAGTGATTACGCACTGGGAAGGTATAATATGTGCCAGATCTTCTGGTTTTAGATATAAACAGTGAGATGTAATGCATGTCAGAGGTCTAGGGTGGTTTCTCACTTGGCCTAAATACTCATGGATGCTTTCTAAGTTTGTTTTAGAAAGGGGTTACTATTATAGGTTGCATAAGGTTTTTTCCCAATCATGGATTGATTGCACAATTTTATACAGTATGTTATTCTAATAGGTCATAGGTCTAATACATATTTTGACACTGTTGAATGGTTTGCATAAGTAAAAGAGATTAGGATTTTCTTGGATGCTCTTGTCATGTTTATGTTTCCTCCAGGTTATCGAGTTTCCAATCAAATCCTGTACTCTCAAATCTCAACTTCATTTTAGATGAGTTGGAGCCACGTGTGATTAATATGTAATTATGAAACCACAGGAAATAACACGACAAGTTCAACCAATCACATTATGCCAGACATTTTAACACAAGGTGTTCAGTACACCCTGTATGCTGGATGTCGAATAGTATTCAGATATCCCAGTCATCCACACTATAAATGTATTCATTTTTAAACCATAATTTGACAGATGCCTTAATCCAGAGTGACTTTCTACTGAAACAAGATTCCCTGCAAGCTCCTGAGGGTTAAAGGTCTTGCGCAGGAACCCATTGGTGATTCGAGGATTTTAAGATTTTCGGCTAATGCCAGTAAAAATAAATTAACATGCAAACGTAACACAAATCTTCCCTGGGACTTGAGCTTGGGACCTTGAACAAACTTAGAATGCAAGTCACCCAGTTTTGTAAACTGCCATGTCTAATTTAGAATAAGTAACTCTGGTCCAATTTGTCATGTATTGTTACTGCCAGTATGGGGAAATGACTTGTGATGCTCTCACATGACCTACTAAAGCAGTATTAGCATACTGTACGAAATACAGGACACCAAATAATAGTGCTCTCATGAAATAATAACACTATACATTACACTCATTAATTAATTCATTAATTAATTTATTTATTTATTCTGTATAGGGTCAGCCATTCAGAATCTCTAATGGATGTAATCTTACCTATTATTATTATTATTATTATTATTATTATTATTATTATTAATAATAATAAAATAATAGTAATAATAAAATAATAATAATAATAATAACAATTATAATAATAATAACAATAATAATAATAACACTTTCACCACTATGTGTGTTAATGTACTGTGCTCTTAAAAACTACTGCATACTGTACGTAGTCAGATGACTCCACCCTGTTCAGTCTCTGACATGGAAATCTCATGGAGGATGTTCTACTCTTTTGAGCATATCTACAGTACAAACCTTCAACTCTTTTTCATTCTCTATGCCACTTATCCTGTACAAGTGCGCCTGACGGCCCAGAGCCTATTCCAGATGACTCGGGGCACTAACTGGTGTACGCCCTTGATGGGTAGCCAGTCCATCGCATGTTGCACAAGCACATTCACTCACACACCACAGGCAATATGGGAATGCACATTAGCTTAATCTGCATGTCTTTGGACTGTGCAAACACCACTCATACAGACCCAAGGCGGGGAAATCGAACCCTCGACCCTGGAGGTGTGAAACTACAGTGCTAATCACTACGACACAAACAAAATAATTACAAGTTCAAGTAATTGTTATATTGATTAGACGTCATATCGCCCAGCACTAATTCACGCACTCACATATCCAATCAGGGGAAGTTTGAAAACACTGATCAGCCTGTAGTGCATGTCTTTGTACCCGTAGGAAACCCAGAAAGCACATGGAGTGAAAAGAAAAGAGAGATATTCTTAGCTTTATGAATGAGCGCATCCGTCTTCACGGTCATTTAGTTCGATTCCTACTGACGTTTTATGGTTTATTTACACACCACTAATGGATATCTAATGGATGTTTGTAAGCAGAGCGCTGCTCGTAAAAAGGAAGGTCCGGCTACTTTCGAGCTGCTGTATTGACGTCAGGTCTGATTTATGATAATCTTCTGAAGCTGGCACAATGTAACGAACTTAGACTAAAAAAGTGGCAGCAGGAATATAAAAAAATATCAACGATTTTCCTGTTATTTACTACAATTCAAAGTAGTCCAGACATGGTTCACTGCAAAAAACAACATCTTACTGTAGCAAGTGAAATATTCTTGAATCTATAATTTATTCAAATAAGATTACAACAAAAACAAATATATGATTATTAATCTTATTTCTAGGCGAATGTTATTATAATTACAAAGCGAAAATGCCGTGTTCTATTGGTGGATAATTTTGCCAGGTTTTTAGAGATTTATTTATTAAAAAAAGAAAAATTATCTGCCAGTAGAACAAGACAGTTCCGCACTTGACTAGAAATAAGATTAATAATCTTATATTAAGAAATGATACATAGGTTTGAATAGATTCGAGAATATTTAATTTCCCTTGCTAAAAAAAACAACATTTTTTTCGGGTTGGGTTGTGTGTGTGTCAATATATGTGTGTGAATGTGTGTGCGCGTGTGTGTTTCCATAGAAAAGACTTCTTTCCTCAAGCAGCTCCTCCAAGCAGTCATCTTGTAATTACTGTAATTCACTCATGATGTAAGCACTGCTATTCAACTTGATTAGGAAGAAGGGAGAGGAAGAAAGGCGTGCACTCTCATCTCTACTGATTACAGTTCAAACGTACAAGCACTTTTTGTGCAAATGCCGCTTTTTTTCACTTGCTGTTCTCTTTTAAACGTGTACAGCCGATATAGTGACCTCTCTTACTTTCTCATCCTTTCCCGCAATCTAACCGTTGGGGTTCAGTGACAGAAGAGTCGAACCACAGAAGATCGGCAACAGGAGATTTTTTTTTTTTGCTTACAATCCTGCAGTCTACTGTATGTTTCCAGAGACTGGACTGGATCATTAAAGTCCGGCATTGCAACATTTTTCAATTTTCATACCCACGTGAAATTAATGCCTGTTTTTACTTCAGTCCTTATTTCCGACATCCTTCTCGACTTAAAACTGCACACCAGATCTTTGTTTCTCATTTAGCCGTTTTTTGCAGGAACGGATAAGGAACTGACGTCACTGATGACCAGCATTAATTACGTGTGTCTGCCAACACAAACACCTGAGGAGTATCTGGGTGAAGTGATGTCTCTGGTTTACTTAAGGTTAATTACTGATTATAGGAAAGACCGTGTTGTTTTAAAAGAACAGATTATTTATCCAGCAGTGGGAGAAAGAGACCGGAGCCAGCACCAGAACATATACTTTATATGTGTGTGTGTGTGTGTTTGTGTGTGTGTGTGTGTGTGTTTGTGAATGTGTTTGTGAATGTGTGTGTGAATGTGTGTGTGAGTGTGTGTGTGAGTGTGTGTGGTTGTGTGTGAGTTTGTGTCTCGCACGCATGTGTCTCTTAATTAAAACAGGACGTGGAGAGAGACAGTGGTGAAGGTTGTAATCTAATGTTGCGTCTAATTGTCCTCAGATGTCCATATGTCTGTCCTACAGCTTGAGTAACCAGATCAAACCACTTCCATTGGCTCAATCTCAATCACACTTCTCCTAAGCCTCACTCGATGCGTTTAAGCCCTCCTCATCATCCCAGTACCACCCCCGCCCATAACCACAACAAAAAAATATATATATAAAATAAAAAAATCCAAGAATGTATACATGGGTTAGTGTTCGATGCGTAAGATGTTCGCACAATTTGCATTGCTGCTTTCATATAATCCTACAAGTGTGAATTAATTCTGGTCATAATAGCACATTCAAGTAATTTCCCAAGACAAAGTTGTATTCATTTTCCAGCAGAAACTGTATCGTTGGACGACGGAAGTCATATAGCTGTGATTAGGTTATGACATCATCCACCCAAAAGACAACATTTGCTGTTTTAGAATGACTTTGATTGATAAACTCATTTTAAAAAATATTTTATTGGGAAGATGTTGAATGAAGGATCCCAAACCAACATTGCATATATATTGTTTTGAAGTCATAATTGCTGTATTGAATTGTGGCCATTTGTTCCGTGGTTTCCCAAAGTTCCAACGTTATTTCATTGACGTAATTCTAACTTTCAAACCTCTAATATGAGATTTATATTGGCATAATGTATCGACAACCAAAAAACCCTGTTGTGTTGAAAGCCATTTGGACAAAACTGTCAGATGTCACTATGGCTAAATTCTAGGTTTTGGGAAAAAATTGGAATTTTCTGCCTTTAACCAACCCTACGCTGACAAACGTGTATGGGATTGTCACAAATGATTCATACTCTGGCTGTAGAATTTGTTTTTAATAAAACACATACATTTTTGACATATGATATACAGTATGGGACATGAATGCAGAAGTGACGGATGTGTATTGTCATGCAGGATCACAATGACTTTGAATAGGCAGTCCTCTGTATTTCATCGGAAGTTCAGGCTTAAGCTCTTTAATACACATCTCACAGTAAGGAGCACTGTTGATTGTTAAAAACTGTCCCTTGAGAACGCCAGAAAACTTGCCAGCATCAATTTTCCAGCTGATGGAAGGATTTTGAACTTTTTCTTAGTGAGTGATTGAGGATGTTTCCGTTCCGTACTTTGCCGTTATATTAAAACTCCTGTTGGCTGCGCTGGACGCAGAAGTTTTAAATAATATCAGCAGAGTATGGAATGGAAACATGCTCCACTCTTCCTAAAAGGATTTAACTACAACCAGAGCATTAGAGAAGAGCTGGTGTGCATCACAAAAGTGTTCAGTGGGGCTGTGATCAATGCCCTGTTAAGGAGACTCGAGTTCTTCCACTTCAATCTTGGATTTATTTGCTTTATGCACAGGAGCATTGCCATGTCCAAACAGGTAGGGAATTTATAATGTTACAGCACATGAAGACCTTCTGGACAACAAATGAGTGAAATGGTCATGTTCTCTCAAACCTTTGGCCATTTAGTGCACTCTGATGGTTCATCATACAAAGTAGTCTTGATTTAAACTGTCTAAAACCATGTTGGATAAGTGTGATGTCCTCACATAAGCAGCGTCACACTTGGATCAAACTGCTGGATCGCCCTTGTACATCTTGTAGCAAATTCAGTTGAGATATGTACATGCATAAGAGAAACATATTGTAACATACATTGCGTGCAGTGTTTTCTCAGGCCACCACACATATGTAATTTGTCAATATGAGGACTCGTCATAAACGCAATACATGTCCAAATAATTACAATCTTATTCATTTGTCCATATTGACCCATAAAAATCAAGCTGGGCTTAGTGGAATCAGTTCAGTTCTGTCTCTGAACTGATTCCACTAAGCCCAGCTTGATTTTTATGGGTCAATATTATCCATGGAGTACAATTTCAACACACACACACACACACACACACACACACACACACACACACACACACACATACATATCATGGCGCCACCCAGATGTTCTATTCTCAACCAAATCACGTCATGATTTTATTTTCAAGCCTATTGCCTTGGTTTTCTGTTTGGCAATATTAAGAGTATCTACAGTATACAGTATGTGTATACACATATACATATATACATATCCACATATGCATAAACTGGCTGTATATATCAGTCGGTCTGTGTGTATGTGTGTGTTTGAGTATATTTTTGTGTGTTTTATATTCTCTTGGCTGTGTGACTTGGTTTCATTAGAACAAAAACTAAACACAGATCTTCATCTGTGGGCCATACATTTATTTTTATTTGTTCTTCTTTTATTGTTCCTTCCATTATGTGTGGATTTTTAGCTCATTAAAGTCTAATAAGGAGTTATATGACAGATTTCCTTTATTAATGAGGGTGCATTTTGATTTTTTGGATTCTGAACCTGTGCAGAAAAAGACAGAAAGAAAACACATGAGCAGAGAGGAGAGTGAAGGGATATGTGTTTCTGGGTCATATGTGGGATCAAAAAGAGGACATGAAGTGTAAAAAATTAATTAGTTTCTAGTTTTGGAGAACACAGCACGTTTTAGTATTTTTCTAGCTCTAAGACACACTTCAGGGACACGACAGTGGTGTTCAAGGACGAGGACTGAAAAACCTGTAGAATACGAAAACAAGGAAAGACCTGCAATATTATAGGAACAGAAATAAACGAGAGCCGTTTATTTCTGAAGTGTCTGGCTGTTCAATTATTGCAATCATGCATGGGGTTATAAATGTTTTATTTCTTGGGTTTCCTCATATTTCAATAATATTGTGTTCATTTAAGTGTCCAAGGAAAGTGTTGCCTTTGTGTTTAATATAATGTGGAAACCACTCATTTGCAAGTAACAATGAAGTCTTGCATAAACTGTAATAAAAAATTATAAAAATAATAATCATGCCATGCTCAGGTATGAAAGCCCAGTTTAGGTTACTCACAATCTGCACAAGTTTGTGAAAATCTAAATCGTTAGGGTTACAACTGAGTCATGGGCAATCTTTAAGTGATAATTACTGACCTTTATGTTTCTTAGGTATTTAATATAACTTGAATCAATCAACAACAACAAAAAAAAATCCTACAGTGATACTATAGTAACCCAGTGTGAGGATCTATCAAATGATGGAAACTTCAAAGCACTATTGTAAGTTACACTGGATAAGAGCGTCTGCCAAAACCAAAGAATAGTTAATATCAGTGGTAATAAAAAGAAAATCTTAAGTTTAATTTCCCTATAATATTTGAATGTATGCTTGAGTGATGAGTTAGAAGTAATCTTGGAGCGCCGTCCTCACGATGCATCTTCAGTAAACCATGCATGGAACCTCCAAGCATTATTCATTTTCTACAATAATAGGACAGTATTCAATTTATTCCCACTGTGAACTGATTCTCACAATTGCATTTTTCTGCCTTTTTTTTTTTTTTTACTTATCAGACCTGGTGGCCACTAATCGTACGTCCATCTTCTCTGGCCTGCACGGGGACCTACAGCTGTCGGCCATGTTTCTGGATGAGTACCATGACAGGCTCTTTCTGGGAGGGAAGGATGTTCTCTATTCTCTTAGACTGGACCACACACAAACTGATGCTAAAGAGGTATCACCTTCACATGCATAATCTCTGACATCTTGCTATAAACCATGACCTTAGCATTTATCTGGGTGAAATATGGGACATCAATATTTTGACATTCCTGCTAGCAAAACTTACATTTACAGCTCACAAAGGCTTGCACAATGTTTAATGGCACAGTAATATTGACTTTGTATCGTGCTAAAGTTTTTGTTTCAGGACATTAATATATTGAAAAACCAGTGAGGATAGTAGACCCTTACGGCATAATTATTTTTATTACTCCCATGGAGCATATATAGAACTATGGCCACAATCACGTTTATCCTCACCACTCTGAGGCTTACAGTATGTGCAGTATTTCCCTGTGTTAGATGGATATTAATGTATATGTTGAATCCACCCAATTGTATGTTAATCCTGGATGAAGACCACCTGGTAAATTAAATCTTATAAAACTACCCTAATCTGCACAGATAAAACTAATAACAGATTTTCTAATATTACACTAAAATATTTCCAATATAACTGTACACCACAGATGGTCTTTATGTGCTACAACAGAAAAATGTTGCTTAAGATATCAATTCAATTTAAACAAAATGACTAATTAACTAAGTTAGTTAATAAAATTATTAACATTACACACACAACTGTATTATTTAAATTTCTTAGCCACTTCCCAATTCCTTTCTCTCTCTTTTTTTTCTTCATGTTTCTGACTTTCTGCCTATAGAGCACCCTTTCGAGAGACTTATAGTGTAACAGTGTTATAGTAAAGTAGTGTCCTGCGTTAAAGAAAGAAAGCAATTAAGGAGATTTGAAATAACTTGAGTTATGAAACTGCCAACACATTATTAATATTCCGAAAGACGGTGATAAAGCGTCAAAAACACACAATGCTACAAAAATACAGTAGCTGTGTGACCATAAGAAAACCAACAGTTTGTGAGGCTAATGAAGGGAAAAAAAGGCAATAGATCATAAAGATCAGACTTTGGAGCAATGGAAAAAAAAGAGGCATGTAGTCTGATGCACAGATTGCCCCTATTAAAGGGTAATGGGCGTGTCAAGGTAAGAATTAATTGATACACCCATCAAGTTGTTGTACACTTTAAGGTTTGAGATTTGACATTTTTATGGACTCAAACCCCAGGGAATCCAAGCAGTTGCCTGTTCTGTGGATATGTCTTGGATAGACCAAATCACTAGTAGTAAATCTAATGATATACATAACGACTCTATTCTCTGTAACTTCAGCACAAATATGTGAAATCAGATGGTTACAATTGACCGTGACACAGAATAAGAAGTCAAAAGTCCTATAGCCATCCAGCCATATACAGTATACTGTAGGGTTGTGCTTAACAAACTGGCTGCATTTTGGACATTGTGTTTATATTAGTGATGTTTTACAGCATACCTCAATGTCACAATGAACAAGAAAATGACATAGTCAGATAATAGTTCAGCTCCAGTTTATAAACCATGGTTATGATGTAATTTATTTATTTTTATTCTTTATCTTTTTTCCCACAGAATAAAATGTTCTGGCAGTGTAAAGGTTATGTAAGGATTGCATATTCATCACTGTTGTTAGGAATTTACGAAGAAAAAAAAGAAGTGTGACATAGACATCTGCTACATTAGCCAATGTTCCATAAATTAGATTTTCACGATGAATAATATCATATATGGTA
>QMIH01000323.1:257470-267862 GCA_003987875.1 Clarias batrachus
AAGAACGTGTGAGAAAGATGCTGAAAAGTATTTTTTTTTCTCATGTGTTATTTAAAAGAGATGACTAGGGTTACGCACTGACACACTGAGACGCAAACCACAGGTGACAGTGTATTCCCTGGAGCATAAATCTTTCTCACATCTCATCTCCCGTCCCCCTCCGTCTCTCACCACACACACATACATGTTCACACACACCGTTAACCGTAGTGTTTGTTTTCTCGGGTACCATGTCAGCCTTCTCGGGAGGCTTAATTATAAAAGACTGACAGGGCAAAAACACAACGAGCACTTTTAACTAACATGAACTAACCTTAAGCACGCGCAAAACATTGAAAACGCCCACACATCTGTGAAAACTAATTTAGAGCATGACAGGATTATAAACGCTAACATTCCCGCCACTAATTTATACATGTCAGGTTTTGTATCATAGCGGGGTTTAAGAGGTCTGGTTTATGAGCCCGCGGTGTCTGATGTGCAGGCAGTGTTATATACTCTATAGGAAAGGTTTCTTTTTTATTGATGTGTTTAATTAGTGTCAGGATTACTTTGCTTATTACACCTCAATTTCTGGGAAATACTCGCTTATACCCCTTCAAGTCATGGAGTAATTAGTTACAGAAATGAAAAATGTGTTTTATAAAGGTAGAAAAGAGCAAGTCTAAGTGAAATATTAAAGAAATAGTGTGTGTGTTTGAGTGTGTGTGTGTGTGTGTGTGTGTGTGCTATAATTATGTCTCCTATAACATAGCCAGTGTAGTGTGTGTGTGTGTGTGTGTGTGTGTGTGTGTGGGCTGGTCAGATGATCCAAATAGGAAGAGCAAAGAATATTGTTGTGCTGAGAGACAGCAAGAGCTACTGCCACTCCCCAGGTCATGACCTTTGACCTTTGCCCCAGACGCAGCCACTTTTCACCACATACCACCCCAAGTCACCTTTTAATTTCCTTTGACTGAAAAACCACCATGCTATACAATAACACAATAACAGTTCATCCTGCATTATAGGAACTCACAGGATTTCTTTGGGCTATCTATGTACAGTACTTTTAAACATAAAAGGATGGAGTGATATTACTGCTAAATAAGCAAATAGTGTAATTAAAATGTGTTAACTTCTCTCTGTAATGTCTACTTTAAGAGTGCTGTTGTTAAACTTTAATTGAATTTGACTTCAATCTTATTCTGACCTCCAAAGCAATATTTTATTAAAGGCAGGTGCATTTGGAGGGCAAACCACTTAAGTCTAAAGATGAAAGGCTTATAAATAAGAAGGAAGACTAATAAATCTTAACAGTCAAATAAACCATGAAGTAGTAAACTAGTAAGACATTACAAAAAGAAAAAACAAAACAGAACCTGTTTTAGGAAAAAAGTCCAAGATGGTGGTGTGAAACCAAGTGCTGTTGTTGTTACCACCCAAAAAATAATATTTTTTTTAATAACAGCAGTAGCATAATTTTTGGCACTCCCTCACAAAAATGTATAAGAAATAAAAAATAGAAAATCCAACCTTTAATTTATTAGATTCAATCAGAGAAAGACAAATCCCTCAATTATTTTTAACAAAACACACATCTGTCACAATTATTGACACCCCTGCATGTAATACTTTGTACAGTCTTTCTTTGATGATAAAACAGCACTGAGTCTTCTACTATAACATTTTATAAAGTTGGAGAATATTCCAACAGTGCCTTCTACAAACTCTCCTTCAGCTCACCTCATGTTTTCAGTGGGGTTCAGGTTGTGGGGCTGAGACGTCTGTGTCAGAAGCTTCCAAAAGGTAGATTTTTCATAACATTTTTTTTAACACTTACAAGGGGTACCAACAATTATGGAATGCCCTGTATAAGCCGGACTATACCACAGTAAGTTGGTAATTATTACAATATTTTTGTCTTATATTTATCAGTGATCTACATGTCATGAATTTACTTTTTTTTTTTTTATGTTGAAATGTGAAAATAGTCACTTTTGGTGTAATAGCTGTAAACGTTCACTTCTTCTCCAGCTTCTTACATAGATTTTTGTGAAAAACTGGATGTTACCGGAAGCTCATTTTAGAACGTTTTACTTTGTTAAATACCAGCTGACTGGATTTACAGGAACTAACGCAGTGGCTTATTGTGCTTCTTTTGTGTGTAATTCTGCATCACTTCCTGTGACATTTTCAGCAATGCTATTTTTTGATCAAGGGATACAAAGACAAAAACAGCTTATAGCTGGCCTAGTATGATGACAGACACACTCCAGTGCACAGGTCTTTATTTAGCCTAGATATACAGTCTTATAAAACGTGATCAAGAGACCGGAAAAGTCTCCAGGATTAGGAAGGATGCTGGGTAATGTAGTTGATTGCAGCATCCGGACTCAGACAATGTGGCTGCATGTAAGAGGCATAAACAGGAGTGACTCACTGATGAGTAACCACATGAATGGTGAGACTTCACCGAGGAAGATGTTCACTTCCACCTAACAATGGAATTTCTAATATTACAGTATCAAATGCAATATTAGTAAAGACATGCAAAGGGAAATTACACTATGAATGATGAATTTATTAAAAGAAAAAAAGAAGCATTCATAAAGAAAGAAATTCTATATCAAATGTCTTAAAAATGTTTAAGAATTTTTAACAATTGACTGAATCATACACTCGTGCTGCTAGCCCTACTCAAGGTATTAAATGCTAATGTTGCCAACTGCTAATGACTTCAGTAAATCATGTCACTGTTGATTATTTGTGTTCAGTTTTAGTGATTTTTAGTTAGTTTAGTGATTAAATTCAGTAAAAGAACATGACATATCAGTGGTCTGATTAAATGATAAATAGTCTGAACTCTCCGGCCTGTGGTAATGCTAACAGCTGTAGAACTAGCACAACTTGGCCTAAAACTCAAGCTGGCTCATGGAAACGTTAAAATTGGACCAATTACATGATGATCCAGTAACAGAAATCCAGTTCCACATGTGACAGATCTGACCTGGCTGTGTTCGGAAATATAAACGAAAGCCGCTTAATCCACCATAAAAAAAAGGGTTTATATGGCTTTAAAAGATTTGTTGATATACTCACATGGAATATAGTATAGTATCATCTGTCGTCATCTGCACCCGTTTCTCATGCCTTAAGTTAGATAATTGTTTTTTTTGTTTTTTTTTTTTTAATTTTTATTCATAGGTCACTGCGTGGTTTAACAAATAAAAAAATATTTCACTGAAACTAGTCAAGTACAGGTACAGGACCGAAAATGAGGGCCGGAAACCTGCCAAAAATTTGAAAAAAAAATCTTTAAGGATGTCTGGAGAACTATTCCTCAAGACTACAAGAAAGTCTGGCTATTTGGAAGCAAAATATAAAGAAATGGACAGTGAGTTGTTGACTTTTGAATAGTAATGTATTCTCAATTCCTATATACATTAAATATACTCTCTCGCTTTCTCACGCTGTCTAGTGATGCAACTAATCCAATAAGTAATGCAATTTAAAACAAAGTTTACTAACTAGCAGCTATTTTGTAGTGAGCACCTCCTTCAGTAACAGACTACAGTAGAACCTCAGATTGTGAGTAACCCAGAATGCAAGCATTCCGCAAGACGAGCAAAAAAATTGTAATTAATTTAAATTTTAAAGTAAAGTAATTTAATTTTAACCTGATAAACAAGCGAGTCTTGATATACGAGTACCAAGTATCATCGAGTATCACAACTGAGCCAATGATTCTTTTCTCTCTTACTCGGAATTGTGGGTAATCGTCTCCAATGCTCGGTCTCAGTGCATCCAGTCTGTATTAATGGGGATTTTTGTCCAAAAACAACCATAAAAACATGTGATCATGTGTATCTGTGCTATTTCTTTGAATATGTGATCCATTTTTTTTGATCAGTCATGTTTTTCAAAGTTATTCAGTTCATCATATTGCCTATTTTGTGCTGGAAAAAAAGAAAAGAAATATCACTCTATACTGCACAATCCTGAGCCCTAGGTATGTAAATGAACAGTATGTTTATAAAATGGCTAAAGTGCTCTGGGTTTTAAGAGCTACAGTACCACAACAGGCAATCACTAACAATCACCAATGTGACATCTTGCAAAGTATTCATAGTGTAAAAGTTCTCGCTAGCTAGACAATGGATTTCACATTCTACAGGTTTGATGCTGACTTGTGCCAATACTGCTTCTGCTCAGGGTTTGGCTTGCATATTTTGCAGATCACTGTTTTGTCAGAAGCATTAAAACTAAAGACATGATGAATTAAGTCAGCTTTGTTATTCTGTTTTCAATGCCTCAAACACTGCTCCTGTTGTTGATTTATGGGATTAATGGCATTATTACAGTATGTTTACCTAATAATGATTAAAACTGCAATGTAGCAAAGTTTTATATCTTGCCAAGTGCTATGAACCATGTACAGTACCAAGTGCTGTAATGGAAGTACATGTAGATCATTCTTTTCCACTACAGTAAACATGGCTTAAAATTAAATAAAAGATTCATAATTATTAACGTCTTGACTATATTATACATATTATACAATATTAATACATTAATACATAATACATTATACACTACATATAATGACCAAAATTATGTGAACACCTTACCATGATACACATATGTGCTTGTTGAACATTTTATTTCCAAATGTATGGTATTATTAATATGGAGCTGCCCATACTGTATGCTGCCCATACTGCCCATACACCATTCATCTGGAAAGGCTTTCCAATTAAATTTTAATGACATCCCATCATCTGCTTCCAACTGGGGAAGGCTCACATACAGGTCTCAGTGTCAAGCACCCACGTCTGATGAAGCTTGTTCCAGTAATGTGCTGTATCACATTTACAAATTCTCACTGCATTTTAAGCATATGGGGCCATCCTAATCAATTTGTCTTAAATTTCTTAAGACAGCATTTCTTGGAAACTTTATTCCAAATTGTGTAGCGCATATAGGTTTATGGGATTTGTAATAAGATTATTAAATGAGATCCATTCACCATCCATCATCCACTCATTTATTTATTCATCCATAAATCTCATCTTCCCCTTTCCTTTCCCAGATTCACTGGCCATTGCCTGGGAACAGAGAAGACTGTATCCTAAAAGGAAAGGACCCAGAGGTAAGCCGAAGATGTTTATGTCTACTCTCCTAATTTAATTTCCTAATTCGACCACTTTCCTGGCCCACTGAGTAGAAACGTTTATTCTTTAGTATATACGTTTGATCCTGACACAGATGAGTACTGGTCCAAATGCAATACTTATCCAAACAGATTACTACTTAGCTCATGGCCCAAAAGTATTATATTCTCAACAACATTTTGAAAAGTTTCTTATTTGGCAAATTCAAATTTAAAACCCTACCTTAGGTGCTTGGATCCTTTAATTCGCAGTAATAAGGGAGCACTGCTTTGGTGTGGCCAGTAAATGTAAGCATGTGAAGTTTGCTTACACACAACTGAGAATTGGGGACGTGTAAAAACTATTTGACATGCTGACTTAACTTATTCACGTTTCCATGAACTCGGTGGAACTCCCAAGCCCCATTAGGTATAATGAGCTACTCTGGCTTTCAGTATGCCCCTAAGACACCATCACTGTTTAGCTTTATACTTTCATTTATCCTGCTTGTCAATCTCTCTCTCTCTCTCTCTCTCTTTAAAAAAAAAAAAAAAAATCATCAATTTGTCTGAAAGCCACATTGTCTTAAGGTCAGTGTCATACATCTGCTAGCATTTAGAGTGTTTGGCCTCTTACTAACTGTGTGACATGCGAAGATTCTGACCTCAAAGATGTCATTTTACTATATCTTGCCAGACAAGGCGTCTTGAACATCTACCATTTTTTTATTACAATTGTTAGAATTAAATCCATATTAGTGAGACAGACAAAACAAAAGGAAGTTACAGAAAAGCAGTGTAATTATAATAAATATTTACCACGTGTTCCCTGCCTTGCATTGTGTTTTTAATGACTTACTGTATTAACTAGCTCAAATGAGACTCTAAATGACTTTAAATCTAATCTAAATAAATTTAAATGTTATTTAAGCCTGGTTTCACATTAAGGGTTAAACTGCACAAGGGCTACACAAGGGTTTAATAGACCCTTAATACTGTATACACTGTACTGTTGGGGCATTTGGATGGTTGCCAGGAGTAAAATAGCTCTTTTTTTTTCTTTTTACAAAAACAAATGAGCCAAAAGCTCTGAGGTTAAGGTTAGGGTTTACATAGCACCAATTAGTCACATTAATCATTATGTCAATGAAATGTCCTCACAAGGATACCACAACATCACGTCATGATTGTCATTGTAATCTGGGTACAAACTTTCAGATCTAGATAAGAAACGGATGTATTTATAAAGAAAATTAAAATCTCCTGACCATTAATCAAACTATTTATAATGGCCAGATTCAGTATGTGTGTGTGTGTGTGTGTGTGTGTGTGTGTGTAGGAGAGAGAGAGAGAGAGAGAGAGAGAGAGAGAGATCTGTATTGAAAATGTTCGCCGCCCCCCAATATAATACATTTATATCTTCATTATACATTTTTATTATCACTATTAACAAATAAATCTTGAAAATCTTTGCATGAATTTCATTGTACAGTAAGTCCCCGACATATGAACAAGTTTGGTTCATACGTAAAATTTGTTCGTAAGTCCAACAAACATTGCGTATGTACTGTACTAGGATACTAGCACAATTGGCTGTACACAGTATAAAACGAGCTTGTTCTTTAGAAAGGTTCCGGTGGTTGAACGATTCATGTTAAAAGTAAAAGCGATTCTGTCATCCTTTCACCTTGCTTCATTTTCATTTCAAATATTTTAACTTTTGTCTCCGTCGTTATTGTTCGGCGCCTCTTTACTTGCAGTACCCAGTTCGTTGCTTGCTTCCAGACATACTGGGATGCTCTCTGCATGCACGTGACCATCTATTCCAGATATGTTATCTAACTTCCACGATTGAACATACAGTACAACATACGTATGTTCGTATCTCCCAAAGTTCGTCTTACTGTATTTTGTATTTTGTACTGTATATCCTCCTTTTAGATTGGAGCACTCGAGCGGGTATGGACTCCAAAGTTGTAAAACCTGCTGATCTGTCAGAGTGTTTCTCTGAACACATGGAAAATTGGAATCTTTATACAAAGGAGTTACTGTAACATGACTAATAACACTAATGTACATACAATTTAAAGAGAGAATACTCGAACCTCAAAATACTGAGGACTCTTTAAGGAAAAAAATTAAGATAAAGAAAATTTTTTTGTTGTTGTTGTTTAAAAAAAAATATGTAATTTGTGTTCTCAGACTTTTGGGCCCCAGTATATACAATGTAATTTGTGTGTGTGTGTGTGTGTGTGTGTGTGTGTGTGTGTGTGTGTGTGTGTGTGTGTGCGTGTGTGCGTGCGTTTGTGTGTGCATGTGTGTGATTGTGTGAGTGTGCGTGTGTGTTTGTGTGTGTGTGTGTGTGTGTGCATGTGTGTGCGTGCATGTGTGTGCGTGTGCGTGTGTGTGTGTGCATGTGCATGGGCATGTGTGTGTGTGTGTAAGGGCATTGTGACTGTTTCCTGAACTAATTGGGTGGAGCGTTCAGGGAATATGCTGTAATCTAATGACTTTGACCTTGGCCTTTTGTTAAACTGAAACTCTAGCTTCGTTTCTGACTGGCCAGCGAGAGCCTTCTGAACTGGCAGCAGGGCAACTTACACTATAAAGAACAGGAACAAGCCTTACTTTATTTTCCTAAAATTTTTTATGACTTCCCTTTCAGTGTTGTTTCTCCTTCAGCAGTTAGTATTTCATCTTATTTTCCTTAATTCTATAGCATTTCATTGTTTAAACGTTGAAACATGAATGGTGAGTTTTTTTTTAATAATGTAAGGCTTTAGAGCCTTCAATTAACAGTGCAGCTTGTCACGTATGTTGTAACCTCACTGTGACAACAGTGCAATTTGTGCAATGACAGACAGATGCAAGCCGAATAAACGTTTGTGATTCAGGCCACACCCTGAAATAAAAGACATGAAGAGTGATTTCTTAACTGTAAATCGGGTTCAAGAGGTCACAGAAGTGGTGAGTGAAGAAACATGGTCACTTGTGGAGAAAGACCGAGATGCAAAATCATGCAGTTGACAAGGAAGGTGATGCTCCAAATTCAAACTCAAATTTTAATACTGTATACACCATATGACATGGAGTGAAGTACATTTTAATGAGTATCCTACAATCTAGAAACGGAATTTACATGGACCAGGATTTAACTTCATACGAGTAGATAACGAATTTAAAAGTATGAGGTGTGTTCAAGTCAATCCGGGACTTTTGATGGCGCAGAATAACGCAGGACATAGTTAGGAGGATAAAAACTACCTTCGTTTCTCTATATAACCCCCTTTTCACTAATGCACTCACTGCTTGGATACCATCAAGGTAGAAAGTTTTCTCAGTACACTGGAGCCATGATCAGACTGCATGACATCTGAAACCCTGGCCTCCCAGGAACTCCTTCAACGGCCCAAACATGTGGAAATGACTTGGATGATTGTATGTACAGTTCTAACAGATAGATGCGTCTCTTGCATGATTTATCTGTTGATTTTCAACAATCAGGCAATCTACTCGCTGAACTTTGATGGGAACGACTACAATGAGCAGCGAGCCACCTCAGCTAGGATCACTCACTCACTCACTTTTGGCTGTACGGGGTTCTTTAAAACGTTTGCACCACTCAAATGTTACCGAGGCTAAGAGTCTCATCACCTTACTGTCTTTTTTTTTGTGGTTTGACTTGAACGCTCCTCATAACATAAAGTATGGCATGATCCTCCTACTTCAGAACTTCGAATAAACACAATTAACTGAACTGAAGAATTTACCAGATTGGACAAAAAAAGGAATAAAGCAATAGCCTCATCACCAGTAACAGCTTCTTTCTGTACTATAACGTTACTGTGTTGTAAACCTGAAGTAATGCAGTTTTTTTTTTAAACATAAAACCACATCATCACGTCTTAGCCAGACTCTTTTGTTGTCTTTTGTTTTTTCATGTTTGCTCAGATCAGATGTTTCCCAGATTAGAGCTGTAGGCTGTGCAGAGCCAAGTCTGTGTGGGACTTATTCCCTAATCCTTATGGAGCACTAGGATATATTGACAGAGCTGAAAAATCTCACACTATCACACTCTCGCTATATCGCTTATCCTGTTCAGGGTTGTGGGTGGCCTGGAGCCCGTCCCAGGGGAGGATAAACCCTGGACGGGGTGCAGAGCACAAACATGCACACAATCACACAATTACTCACACACTACAAGCAATTTGGAAACACCAGCTAGGCTAATCTGCACGTCTTTTGGACTGTGGGAAGAAACCGCAGTACCCAGAGGTACAAGCACAGGGACAAACAAACAGACCCGAGGCGAGAATTGAACCCTGACCCTGGAGCTGCCGGACCAAAGTGCTCACCGCTATGTCACTGTGACACACTATATTAAGTTAAATAAATGAATTTGGGTAGAGAAATGGGTACAAATGGTTTACTGCGACAGGCTGCAAAGTGCCTAAAGATACGATCTATGTACCAACCTTAGCGGCAGCCTCATTTCCTCTCTCGTCTGGTTCACGCTTATACTAATCACCAGCCTGATCATGTGTCATCACCTGCGCCTGTTTCTCATTCGCATCTCATCACAAGTGTCCGCATGTGTATTCTTCCAGACGGAGTGTGCTAATTTTGTGCGTCTTCTACACCCCTTTAACCGGACTCACCTCCTGGCCTGTGGAACCGGAGCGTTCCAACCCGTGTGCGCTCTGGTCTACGTGGGACATCGTGGAGAGGTAATACACACATATTTTCATACACACAATATTTATATACAATATTTAATACACACAAATATTCATAGTTGTGAAATATTGCACATTTATTCCTCTGTGTGTGTGTGTTCTCTAAAAGTTTTGAAAACAAGGTCTAAGTTATGTTCGTGTTGCGTTATAGAAGAACCGTGTTGCATAAGTGGAACCATACAAAATCAGGGCCTCTAGAAACACAGCCTGGCATTGCAAAAGACAAAAAAAAGAAGTCTGAATAGACAAGCTGGGTGACCAGGCTCCTTTAAGAAATCAAAGATGAAACTGTTTTGGGTGCAAAGGTCATCCCACCCACAGGATGACCCTCAAGGCCATGACCTGATTGTGCGAAGAGAGGAAAGCAAACACACTGATTGATCATACAAACCTGCTGTCCTGAATAGGACATTTATATAAACACACACACTTGGAGGACCGCCTACCAGTCCATTTCAGGTTTATTGTCACATCAGGGCTGCACACATAATCCACACACACACACACACACACACACACACACTT
>QMIH01000323.1:268618-299228 GCA_003987875.1 Clarias batrachus
AAGTGTGTGTGTGTGTGTGTGTGTGTGTGTGTGCATGTGAACATCTGGAGATTTCAGCAAAGTATGTAGGTTAACATACATATTAATACAATACTATATACAGTACAATACACACACACACACACACACACACACACACACACACACACAGACTTACAGAACATACTCACTCACAAACATAGTCACTGTGTATTAACTCATATACTGTACTATACACACACCCACATGACACACATACTATACTGTAAACACAATTTTATAATATATATTATTGTATATAATATAAATATATATTGTGATACACAAATACACGGTGTCTGACATAAAACTTTTTGTTTTTCAAATACTTCATTTAATTTTCTTTATTCATTATGTGTTCATGATATGTATTAAATGTTTGTTATTACTGACATTATCATAATGATAATCATATGAACATGATCACATGATCATTTTTCAAACACAGGTATTTATTCTCTGTGTCAATTAAACCTTAGGATTTTTATATTTTAAACATTTTTAGCTTGCATCTGTTTTTGTGACTTGGATTTATCTATTTATTTTTCACTGTCTGACAGCATGCATTTGCACTGGACCCCTCCAGTGTGGAAAACGGGAGAGGACGATGCCCTCATGACCCCAACCTCCCATTTGCCAGCACCTTTACAGGTAGGGTTCATGTACAAAAGTTGTGTCAATTACAAGTAATGTACATAATGTGTGTGCATGGGCGTTTACATTATGGCATTTGCACTTATGCGACTTTTTTTTTAATCATATATCTGAGCAGCTGAGTGTTAAGAGCCTTGTTTAAGGGCCCAACATTGGAAACCTGGTGATGATGGGGTTTGAACCTGGAACTTTCTAATCAGTAGTTCAATGCCTGAAGCTGAGCTACCTGTGAGCCTGTTTTAATGTATGTGTATTACAACAAAAATCCTGTTGGGTCACAGAGCAGGTAGAATGTCTGATCCTTGAAAAATGGACAGATAGCTTGTCACCAACTTGTAGAATTTGTCTATGAGAAGTGTACACACAATTATTCAGAAGCACCACTTGCACATTACAGGAACTCAGGTAGGAGTTACTGTCACATACTGTACCTGTATAGCCCTGATCTAACCCCAAGACATTTCCCATGCTTGAGCCATTACAGATGTTCCTGGAAGGCCAGGGTTTCAGACGTGAAGCAGTTAGATCATGGCTCTGGCGGACTGAGAAAATGTTATACATTGATGGTATCCAAGCGCTAGTGGAATGCTGGTACATGCACATTAGTGTAGTATGGGATTACTGGATATAGAGGAATAAAGGTAGTTTTTAATCTTATAACCGCGTCCTGTTATTCTGCACAATCCAAAATCCTGGTTTGAATCGAACAGCCCTCATGGTTTAACTCCAAAGATAGCAATAGAATCGAATAGTCATAGAGCAGTCCATCAAATTAAGCGAATTTTTACATATAAATTGATTTTAAGATTTCCTTCGACAACCTCATGGAGCCTCATGGAACATTACCTCATCCCTAAGAAATTCATCTGAATCATAAATAACTCCTATGACAAGTTCAACTTGAACAGGATAAAATACTGCATGCTGGAAAACTTGATGGCACCTTTCTTGTTCTTGTTGGACATCAACTATACGATGAAGAATAACAAAAGGAAAGCAACATTTGCACATGACATTGCATATAACAGCGCACAACAAATAGCAACCCGTTGGGTGTACACCTAAATTTCAAGAAATAATGAACAACAACTGCCCTGCCAATAGACCGCCCTGGTAAGGGATAACATCTTGGAAGAAGTAACTGACTTGGACGATTTGTAGGTGTCGATGGAGGAACAAATGAAGACAGAGCGAACATGAAGCGAGAACTGTCTTCAACATGGGGAGGAAAAATCGAAAAACTTAAAGAACCACCAAGAGAACCACCCAGAAACTGTAGATGTTGAGTCAGTGTCTAAGAATTTTATATTAAAAGATCAAACAATCACAAAAACAACCTTTTATGGAAACAAACAGAACAAGAACCAGTAGAGGAACTGATGCTAAAGACGATACGGAGGACATCCTGTTACTTCTTCCTGCAAATAACTTTCAAATGCAAGGACTGAGATGTAGCACTGAAGAAAAAATTAAAAGAGGGTGGCCAAAAAATAAAACGGTACCAATGGTAACAAGTAGAGCAACAGCAACATGTGGAGCATGGAAATCATGAATGGCCTGACCAGATCCGATCTTATCAGAATTAATTTTTAATCAAAATAGAACTTGATCTGATAATATCTCAATTATATCTTTCTCCCAGTCTCCACTCGGTCTCTGGCTGAAGAAGGGACACTGATTGAGTCATGATTTCTGACGTAGTAAAGCATGTAACCAATCATAACACATAAAAACGATGGATTAGGCGGAAACGATGGTTAGGCGGAAACGATGGGTAGCCTAACCTAACCTTAAAGGGGGGGGGGGACTTCTTTTACACACATCATCTATAACGCTTTATCCTGTATTCAGGGTCACGGGGGGCCTGGAGCCTATCCCAGGAGATTTAGGGCACGAGGCAGGGTGCCAATCCATCGCAGGGCACACACACACACACACACACACACACACACACACACACACAAACTATGGGCAATTTGGGAACACCAATTAGCCTAATCTGCATATCTTTAGACTGTGGGAGGAAAGCCCGGGGAGAAGCCCGGGGAGAACGGACAAACTCCATGCACACAGAGATCGAACATGGACCCTGGTGGTGCAAGGCGACAGCGATAACCACTACGCCGCCATGCTGCCTTCTTGTTTTACTCATTTTTCTTTAACTTTAAACAAATACTTTAACAAATGCGTGTCCATGAAAACAGTTAAGCTGGAATCTCTTATCGGAACGATTTCCATCAGATTGAAGAAATACAGTACAGTATATGAAATAGAAATGCATTCCATATGTCAGTGTAAATGCAGCTAGCGACACCAGCCAACTGCGGCCTCCTGTAAACGCAACAATGTGCAAGAGAGTCTTATCTCTTGTGATTTCTCTGTGATGTACTCTAGCCTGAGAAGTAGCTTGAAAGGATGCTGTTGGCTGACTTTGCCTGTCATTGGGGAAACACGTGTTAGCCTTCACCCTCCACAGCTGGGACCCTTTGTATGATATGTGTCCAGAAAGCACACAAACATTCACTTAAGAAGGACATCACCATTTACTTCATGCATGATTGTATTGTTTATTTGCCAGATAGTGGAACCGATTGTGTATGCACTACATCTGTGTGTGTATGTGTGTGTGTGTGTGTGTGTGTGTGTGTGTGTGTGTGTGTGCGTGTTGGATTATTCGGTTTTATAAAGGTGTAAGGGTGTATATCTGAGGTTGTCAGTTGCTGTTAGGTCTACGATGCACTGTAGACTGGAGTGATCACTTGCCATTTGAGCAAATGTGTATATGTGTGTGTGTGTGTGTTGTGGATCAGATTGCAACAGTGCATCCGATCCCTGAAAATCCCCAATAGGCGAGTGCTCTGTAGACATCTCCAAAATGTGTCAGAATGTATTTGGTTATGAAACCGTTCCACTCCCTTTTTTCCTTTCATGTGCAGGTGGAGAGCTGTACACGGGCCTGACGGCTGATTTCCTCGGACGTGACTCTGTCATTTTGAGGAGTCTGGGACATCGCTCGCCGATGCGGACCGAAACGGACCAGAAAATATTACACGGTAACACAAACCGGCTCCAGATGCGTGACATTGCGTCCTTACGTTCATTCTGATCTTCCTAAAACGTTTCAGATTATACGCCTGGATAAAGCACAGATTTATGAAGAGTTTTTGGCAATACATAGCTATTTATTAGACTGTTCTCACTGTGCACGTGTGTTTATGTGTGATCAGAGCCTAGGTTCGTAGCTGCACACCTCATTCCAGACAGCGCGGATAAAGACGATGATAAAGTCTACTTCTTTTTCACTGAAAGAGCGAGTGAGGCTGGGGAGAGAGAGGGAGAGGCAGCGATACACACACGCATTGGACGAGTGTGTGCGGTGAGTCTGGCTTTCCCTTACACACACAAACATCCCAGAACAATTGGTATGTTTTTTCCCCTCCGTATACACACAGCTGCAGAATGTTTGGCATGCTTTTAAATTTAACACACACTCAGGCATGTGCACAGTGCACACACACGCACAAGCACACACACACACACACACACACACACACACACACACACACACACACACACACACAAGTAAATGGTAAATGTCTCTCCTAGGACTATAACCTACAGGTCAGAGTGAAAAAGGTTGAGGGTCAGTCACCGTTTGGGCTGAGCGATAGTTTACTGTCCCCAGGATTCACATACACATGCTGACGTATACACACATGAACAGACACACCCATACACACATGCTCGGACGTTCTCCTTTAGGGCCAGTTATGGTTAATATCAGTTACAGACATGTACAGTGCAGTAAGTTGGAGAGATACTTGGATCATCAGCACAAGTTCTATATACACACACTGTTCATCACCCCTCAACTGTTTTAAAACATACATTTGAATGTCTGTGCGACTGTGTGTATGTGTGTGCGTGTGTGTGAGTCTGTTTATCCAGATGTTACGCTCTATAGCAGCCAAACTCTTACAACATTAGGACTTCTTGTGTTATGCTGAGAATTCTTGTGGGATATTCAAATTAAAAGCTTTAACTGACTTATGGACACACACACACACAGTTGGTTTCCCTCGATCGCATTGTTGATATATGGCTTCATCTGCATTATAGCAAATTTCCTTTATTGCAGGGGTGCACAAACTTTTTTGCAGCCAAAATCCCTCAGAGAGTCTCAGTTTTAAAATGTATTCGACGAGAGTAATCCAATCATCTAAAATATTACGCAGATGATTAAAAGGTGTACAGTAATATTTTGCCCATGCAATTTCATTTCTGAAATTTCCACTTGCAGCATACACAAAAAAAAATTGTCACACACACACACACAGTGCTTCGTTGGACCACCGTTTGGTTCGATTATAGCTATGGCATTGTTTCCATAATCGTATGCAGTGTGACATTTTTTTCCCCAAAGATTCTCAATGAGGTTAAATTCTGGACTCTGTGCTGGCCAATCCATGTGTGAAATTAGGTCTCTTGCTCCCTGAATGACTTTCTCATAATTTGAGCCTGATGAATCCTGGCATTGTCATCTTGGAACATGCCCATGACATTACAGGGGGCAAAAAAAAAAATATATATATATATATATTCAGAGAGCCAACTGACCTCATTTTTGTGCACATAATGTTGCTGAGCCTATACACCTGACCAACAGACGCAACCCAGATCATCACTGCTCCCACATGCTTGTATGATTGGCACTGAGTGCGTCCTGATGCACCCGTCATTCTGCAACAGGGACATGGTTCCTCTTACTGATGCCTCCTAGACTTTATGCTCCCTTACAAATTGAAGTCTTTTTTGACGAGTGTTTTTCTTAAGGCTTCGCTTAAGTGTGGAAATGCTGTCACTATTAAACATAGCCATGAGTTCTCCTATTGTTGCTGCTGTGTATGTGTGTGTGTGTGTGTGTGTGCGTGCCTTTTTTTTTTTTTTTTTTTTTACTATTTGATTTCACTAAGCGCTTATGTGATCTCCCATAACGATTTCATGGTTTTCATTAGAAAAGCCATCATCTGGTACTGAGTGGTTCTCATGCCTGGTCCCCCTGTTCTGCAAATGTTATAGTTTCCTGCTCAATCACACCCAA
Source organism: Clarias batrachus (assembly GCA_003987875.1). Lineage (NCBI taxonomy): Eukaryota > Metazoa > Chordata > Actinopteri > Siluriformes > Clariidae > Clarias > Clarias batrachus. The sequence continues at coordinate 274,392 of QMIH01000323.1, forward strand.
TTTACTGTAGAAATGGCAGTTGTTAGCTAGATCAGGTGTGCTGGGAGCTGTGAGAACAGGGGGGTTCTTAAGGACCAGGGTTGAGAACCACTGACGTAGAATTATGCCAAGGTCCTTGACTATAGATCTTACATGTAGATTTCATAGTTCATGTATTTTACATACCTACTGTAGTTGTGCTGCTGAATCCGGGTATTATTGTGTTCATGTTTTAATACACCTGTACAAGTTTGTGCATTTCAACCTTAATCTTTTACCAGTTTGCAATGCACAAGTTTACATTTACATTATTATATATACACAATATATTTTAAAGACTTCTCTTTGCATTATAGTCTTAAATGTTTTGTTCAGATTTACCTATTTAGTTTCCATAAATACCTATTGTACACGACAGTGGCAATAAATATTTAAAATCTGTGTGTTCCAGAATGATATCGGAGGGAAGAGAGTGCTGGTGAATAAATGGAGCACGTTTATTAAAGCTCGATTGGTGTGTTCTGTTCCGGGACCTCATGGCATCAATACACACTTTGACCAGCTGGGTAAGAAACATCAAATGCAAAATATGAACTAGACATCAATTATGACATACTGTATACTCTATATAAATACATGTGTCACGTGTGTGTACACAGAGGATGTGTTTCTTCTACGGACCAAAGACGAAAGGAATCCAGAAGTTTATGCCATCTTCAGCACCATCAGGTATCTTCATTGTAGAAGTACAATAATTTCTCTTTTGATATAAATAATTTTAGTGGAAACTTATGAAGTTTTATATTGTTATTACATTATAGTCCAGTAAATGCATTTCATCGATTCATAGCACCATATGACAAGTTCAAGTGTGTGTGTGTGTGTGCGTGTGTGCGTGTGTGCGTGTGTGCGCGTGTGTGTGTGTGTGTGTGCATGTGTGTGTGTGTGTGTGTGTGTGTGTGTGTGTGTGTGTGTGTGTGTGTGTGTGCATGTGTGTGGTCCTGCAGCAACGTGTTCCAGGGCTATGCTGTATGTGTGTATAACATGGCTGATATTCGTGAGGTGTTCAATGGGCCTTTTGCTCATAAAGAGGGACCAGACTATCAGTGGGGACCTTACGAAGGACGCGTCCCATATCCCAGACCTGGTGTGGTGAGGACACTTTTTTTTTTCTCCCCAATCCTTAACTGTTCAGTCTTCTGTAGCCTAAGATTCCTGTTCTTGGCTAAGATTGGCGGTTTTCTGCTTTGGTTGAACATCTGTCTCAAGATCCCTTCATTCTGAAATGCTTTTCTGCTCACCAGAGTTTTAACCTCCTGACACCTGGACTCTACTGTTGTGTACATTGCATTTCCTCTTTACTGTTTCTTTTTATTATCACATGATAAATGTGAACTTCAAACGTTGAAGTGTCTTCAAACAGAAAGAAGGCTGGAAAATGAATTATACCTAATGGTCGTCATATGCTTGCACAATGATACAGTTTTACAGTAAAACACGATAAAATCCTTTTTTTTTTTTTTTTACTTTTACTCATGTTGGGAAATTTAAAAAGTTCGTTTAAAAACGTTAAAAAAAAACTTATTTTATAAACTTTAACTGTTGTTTTGAAAATGCAGCGCTCCTTGACAAGCCTATTGCCTCGCTTCTTTTTGTCACATGATGGATGAAGCGAGGATACTTCCTGTTCAGCACAGCTGCTGTGGCGGAGAAGTTTTTTGGAGAATATTGAAGCCAAGAAAAAAGATATTTACACTCTCTTACTGCTGTGGCAGGGTTTGCCCAACAAGCTCAACAATGTTTTCTTTGATCTAATTGGCTTCCCCAACTTTTACTACAAAATCACAATCAAGGATGCTTTATTTTTTGCTATATATTTTATTAAAACTCATCCATCATATTATTAAATCCTAAGCTCTATATGTAAGTAACCACAAATACAACTGCAGACTGATTTATCCATTGTGCCAAAACTGTGAAGAGGTGGAGTTATAGCTTTTTGAAAAAAAAAAACACACATATAACGTAAGCAATTTTGACACAATTGCTTCACGTCTTCTTTTTACCACCATTGTGACTCATGAACAAAATATTTTCACTTTGCATTACTTTTGAATTGAAAAAAAAACTTAATCATTGGAGTTATCTCATTTCGCTGTCATATAGACAGTGTAATTCAGAGAAAATGCAAGGACCTCTTATGAGGTCTCAAGTGGTTATCTGTAGCCTTACTGTCAGCTCAACCCGCTCTGGCTGAGTCATTCTCGACCGACCTCTCTGATCCACGGGATATTTCATCCTGCAGAACTGCCGCTCATTTTATTTATTTGTGCATTTATGTCTTTATTTTTCCGCCACTCTGTAAGAACTCTAGAGACTGTTCTGCATGAACAGACATACGAGAGACAAAGTCACTTAGATCACTTTCTCCTCTGTTCTGATGAATGATGTGAACGTTAACTATTGAACTGTTTGGTCTCGAAGCTGTATTTGCATGCTTTGTAGTTAATGATCACAACGAATGATTCAGTCTCTCCTTCTCTCTCAGTGCCCCAGTAAGATCACTGCTCAGCCGGGCCGCATGTTTGGCAGCACTCTGGAGTTCCCAGACTCTGTGCTGCAGTTTGCTCGTTCTCATCCTCTCATGTGGCGGGTTGTGTACCCAACTCAGCGCCAGCCCCTGCTCTTACGCACCTCCACACCCTACAGGCTCACGCACATCACTGTGGACCGCACACTGGCCGAGGACGGCCCTTATGATGTCATGTTCATTGGCACAGGTGAGATCCGGTAGTGGCTACTTCCTGTACATAACAACTTCTAGTCTTGTTGGTGTCCATAAGATTAAGTTTCATTGACCTGTGACCCATGCAGATGTTGGCACTGTCCTGAAGGTCATCGCACTGCGCAATGGCAACTCAATCAACAGTGAGGAAATCACATTGGAAGAGCTTCAGGTCTTCAAGGTGAGTTTATGTGCTGTCACAATCAGCTTTTTTTTTTACTGTATCCACATTGTTTGTCTTATTCTGTGTTATGTCTCTTTATCAGGTGCCCACACCCATCACCTCCATGGAGATCTCAGTGAAGCGGGTGAGCTTTTGTACTGCTCTAATTCTTCAGTAATTCATACTGAAAATTTAAAAAAATTATAATAAAATGAAATAGAATTCTATACTGCGCATTACCATTATTATTTTTTAAAAAATTCTCCATTCAACCCTTTTAGCAATCATTGTTTGTGGGCTCGAGTGCTGGCGTAGCACAGGTTCCTCTGCATCGCTGCAGCATGTATGGTAAAGCATGTGCTGAGTGCTGCCTGGCACGAGACCCATACTGCGCTTGGGACGGTCACACCTGCACACGATATGTCCCCAGTTCTAAACGTCGCTACCGCAGACAGGACATCAGACACGCGAACCCAGCGCTGCAATGCAGAGACCAGAACCAAAGCGGTAAGAGAGACAAGGGAGAGGGTGCAAAGGGAAGGATATTTGTGGAGGTATCCTTCTACAAATAAAGGTGTGATGTTTCAATTAATAGTTTTCATAAAGTGTTAGATCAGATATGCTTTTACGTTTCTGCAATATAAAAATGAGCATGTGAAACATTAGCTAAAAAAAACTGGCATATCCATCCATCCATCCATCCATCCATTGTCTACGCCACTTATCCTGTGTTGGGTTTAGGGGGGGGATCCCAGGGGGTTCGGGGGACCCCAACTCTTGAGGTGTGAGTCACAGTGTTAACCACTGAGCCACCACTCTCTGAAACTGAATTATTAAGAAATAATTCTACATAAGTAGCTTTAAATGCGAGTGTTTTCACTGCACTAACTAGATCATAGTGCTTAAACAGTCTTATCAAGCACTCACACACACATGCACAGAGCTGTTGGAGGGATTGTTAACAGAAGTTGTGTGCAGTTTGACAAGATTTTTTGTGAAGTGCTATAAAAACATTGGATTTTGAAGAACTTTTCAACTCAGAAGTGCTCTCAGACCATCTCTCATCACTTTAGAGTCAATAAGAAAAACAGAGGTAACAAAAGAAGGATGGGGCGGGAGTAAAAGGGTGCTCACCTGGTACACACACACACACACACACACACACACACACACACACCTGCATTTGGAAACCTGAACTGTACTTGCTAACTGAACCGATTTTGAACTTTTCTGGAGACTGACAGGTCCATCACCGCATCCACACAAACACACAGCTATCTGCATCGCTGTAACGTGACCTCTACATGACCCACACTGAATTTAATCACTTGCCTGTTCATGCACACTTTCAAATACAAACTTTCACATATACTCGCTTGCCTCTTTGGAGCAAAACTAAACACTTTCCTCTTTACCATAACAGGTCAGATGAGTGCATGTGTGTGTTTCTTCATGCTGGTTTGTTTTGTCTGCAGTCGAAGATCTGGACGTGGTTGAAGTGCGGGTTGTGTACGGCACAGAGAACAACAGCACTTTTCTGGAGTGTGTCCCTCGATCCCCGCAAGCCACCGTCACCTGGCACATCCAGCGGGATGAACATCTGGACGAGGTGAGACCTACGGAACGTTTTCATCTGAACTTTTAACATAAACATTTTGCGCAAAGTCTTTCCGTTTATTGTTTACATTCGTAAATCCCAGACATAAGGGAAAACTCCGCGAGGTTTCCAGACTGTATCATTCGTCAAACTAGCCGTCCTGTCACTGTTAGATGGATGGCGGTAGAATGGTCGGCTTCACCTAGCGCTCTGTACATCACTTTTTAAAAACACCACTCTATTTTCTTAGACATTTGTATGGTCAGGACAAACTTGTCAGACGTGTTTGGCTTTGCTTCAGGGTGCTAACTGTTTCTCCTTTGTGAGGCAGTAATGAGAAGTTCCTGTTTGATTATAAATATTAAATATCAGTTTATTTTTCATTTAAATTATTTTTTCTACTGTTTCTACTACAATCTTTTTTATGTAATGTGCTTTAAAAATTATTTAGCTTTGCCTTACTAATGTTAATAAAAAAAGTAAAAGGCGGCACGGTGGTGTTGTGATTAGCATTACAGGGTCGAGGGTTCTATTCCTGCCTCGGGTCTGTGTGCATGAAGGTTTCATGTGGGTTTTCACCAGGTACGTTGGTCACCTTCAGCATGCAGATTAGGCTAATTGGTGTTTCTAAATTGCCCGGTGTGTGTCTGTGTGTGTATGTGCGTGTGTGTGTGCCACATGCCCAAAGTCTCCTGGGATAGGCTCCAGGCCCCCGCGACCCTGTATCCATATAAGTGGTATAGAAGATGAATGAATTAATAACCAAAAGATTGAGACGGGCATATACATAAACAGGAAGAATACAGGAAAAATAAATGAGATAAAATAAAATTATAATAATAAAATAATATTTGAATGCTATATAATAATTTACAGATTAGTTTTCAGTTTTGTCTTCAGTAAATATTCTCTATGGAACTGAAGTCAGGTGACTGACTCTGCTCTTTAAGAACATTACATTTCTTTGCCTTTAATTGCTTTCACTGTATGTTTTGGCTCTTATACAGTGGTGTGAAAAAGTGTTTGCCCCCTTACTGAGTTCTTTTTTTTTTGCATGTTTGTCACACTTACATTAATGCTTCAGATCATCAACAGATTTTAGTCAATTTTTATGCCATTTTTAAAAACTACATAGCTCTGGGTGAAAAAGTGTTTGCAACCTCACTGAGTTCAATTTCTCTAGCCACACCCAGGCCGGATTACTGCCACACCTGTTCACAATCAAGAAATCACTTAAATAGGACCTGCCTGACAAAGTGAAGACCAAAAGATCCTCAAAAGCTAGACATTATGCCCAGATCTAAAGAAATTCAAAAACCAATGAGAAAGAAAATAATAGAGATCTATCAGACTGAAAAAAGTTATACAGCCATTTCTAAAGCGAACCACGAGTTTGGGTTCTGCAGCAGGACAATGATCCAAAGCACACCAGCAAGTCCACTTCTGAATGGTTAAAGAAAAATAAAATGAAGACTTTGGAGCAGCCTAGTCAAAGTCCTGATCTGAATCCAATTGAGATGCTGTGGCGTGACCTTAAAAAGGTGGTTCAACCCTCCAATGTGGCTGAATTACAGCAATTCTGCAAAGATGAGTGGACCAAAATTCCTCCACAGCACTGTAACAGACTCATTGCAAGTTATCGAAAACGCTTGATTGCAGTTGTTGCTGCTAAGAGCGGGAAACACTGTTTCACATAGGCCTATGCAGTTTGGTATTTTGTTTTCCCTTAATAATAAAAACCTTAAAAACAGCATGATGTGTTTACATGTGTTATCTTTGACTAATAACGCGTGACAAACATGCAAAAAAAATAAGAAAGCAAACACTTTTTCTCACCCATGTACATGTACTATTGGATTTTGAAGTAAACCCTCTGTATTTACATGCCCAATTTCTTGATTGTAGGCATTGACAATGATGCACCTACTGTACATTCTTCGGGGTGTTCTTGGCTCGGCGTGATGTTGTGAAGTGTTTTTTATTTGCAAGGAAACAATTATCTAGTCCGATCACTAGTGAAAATTGACAGATTTCATTGGAGACATTAAAGAATGAAAGAATGTCTATTTATAATGTATAAAAGAAATCTCAAATAAAAATTTTCAATCACATTTCAATTCTTTTATTTCAAATCCAAGTACAGAGTCAAAATGACAAAAAATCTGTCACTGTCTAAATCCTTATGTTTACATTGCCATCATCCCTATTTTTATACTCTATGATGTGCTTTTCGTGCAGGTGGAGCTGGACGAGCGAGTGGTAAAAACGGATGAAGGGCTGCTATTCAGACGAGTGTTACGACACGACGAAGGCGTCTACGTGTGCCGCTCTCGGGAGCATGGCTTTTCTCAGACGCTCTCACGAGTGTGGTTGGATGTCTTACAAGGGGACACGCTTGCTGACTTACTTTCACAAGAAAGCAAACACAAGGCTTGGTCTCCATGTCCTGTCAACGCGGGCTCAGCTAACCGACCGCCACCTAGAGGTTGGTTTAAAGATGTCCTGCAGCTGATTGGTCCATCAAACCTTCCTCAAGTCGAACAATACTGTGAGCGCGTCTGGTGCAACGAAAAGCTGCGTCGGAAGCACAAGAACATGATGGACAAATACAAACAAGCGCAAGACGTGGCACGGAAAACCAGAGTCAGTAAGAACGCCGGGGACCGGCATCGTATGCCACGCGCAGTAGAGTGACACACACACACATACACACACACACACACACACTGAGAGATGAACTCGTAGAAGAGGGTTTATATAATGTTATAAAACCCCTCTCAAGCTCAGAGACAATGATCACGCATACACACTGCTCGGAAACAGACAATGAGGTAGAATGTCTTTACCGTCTCCTGAACTTTGCAGAACTGTGGAGCAACTTTTGTATTACTTTTTTCCTTTTTAACATGTTACTACGATGTCATTTGTCATATTTCGACGACGGTTGCCGTATCAGCAGAAAAAAACAAACAGACTTTTCTTCTAGTTGGGTGTACAGTATACACATACACACCTCTATTTAAATTCTGTTTACTGTGGTCTTCTACTGTATGTGCTGAGGAGATCTGGATGTGTTCACGGCATCGCTCTCAGTATGCTGGAGTAAAGCCAAAGACATTTATGTTCATACACATTGTGTAAGTGTTTTCCTTTCCTTTTTTTTTTTTTTTTGGACCAACTTGTTAACCTGATTAATTTTTTTTAAAGCTGTAATTTGCTAATTTATTTGGCTGTTACTGCAGGCTACTGGTTAGAAGTGGATTATCTATGAAATAAAGCATGATGGGGTGTGCAGTTAGAGATAAATCATCAACAATGTAACGGTGTGAGTCGAGTCGTCAAGATGTAGTTCCAAATGTTTCATTCATTTTATACCGCAGCTAACACTAATGATTTTGTATTTATTAAAGAGCCACAACTTGTGCRTTATATCTGTTTATACAGTCGTTACTTATACTGTTGTAGGTTGTCTAAAAAAAACCAGATTCGTTCTCATGATCATTTATGCTATTGCAGCTTATTAACCCTATTTTTTTTTTCTTCTTTTGGAAGATAATAATAAGACAAGAAAAAAATTGATTGTCAGATTTAAAATTAAAGTTGAGGGAAGAAGTGACCACTGTGCTTCAGTACGTTCACCGGCCGGCTCTAACGCAAGGCACTTGCTGGCCAGGAGAGACACCTTTATACAAACACATAAGTACACACAGTACACATGATACCAGTGTTTGATGTTCTCTCTAGTGTATTCACTGAAAAAGAGGTGTATAAGCACTAATCCATTGCCCAAGTCCATTACCCGAGCCATTTGCATTTTCTATAGAAATCCATGGAAACCAAAAAGGTTCCGGCAAGCCATAGGAAGTATTATGGGGGGGGGGATGCCTGGGAAATTTAATGCTGCCTATGGGAAATGTAATCAGACATCAACAAAAAAAATGTCATAACCTCAAGTTACACAGCAAGCGCAAAGCCTTTAGAATGACTGTTAAAGTGCTGACACTGGAGACAAAAATGCAAAATACTAGTATTAATGATTAGACATATTGCTAATCCGTTTATATATGAAGCACACGCCATATAAGTTAGAAATGATAACGTATTATAACTTAAGTTCTAAACGATAGCATATTAAAAGGATCACGGTAGTTTCAAACTTGCAACCCGAATTACTGTCCAAGCCGTGTTGGAACTGAAATCAAGCACTGTGGTAGAAATCTATTGTATCTTCTTATGTATTCATAAGCATAGCTCGAACAATTTACGCTTTTTTGGTGCGTAAATTGTGGTCAACATTTTGCTAACTCCTGTAAAAAGGTTTTAGAAGGTGTATGGCGGTTTGAAGGGGTCGAAGGTGTAGCTGATGGTGAGAATTGAGGATTTTACTGGTATTCTGTTTTCATTTTTTAACCATTTTTTTATTTGCTATTTTGTATTGTTCAAACTAAGGCACGGTCCAAATGTTGAAGTTCACATGTAACGCAAGAGTCGAGTTAAAAACGCTTCTAAACGGATAATGTCCTGGAAATCGAAGAAAGATTTCTTTTAGAGAACAAGCCAAGTCTGCATGGTTGTTTGGTTTGCCTTTTCGTCTCTCACATTAAGCCCAGACGCTTCCACATCCCTCATTGATTAATTTGTTCTAACAGAAGTCTGGAAACACACGACTTGTTTTCTTTGAAAATATTGCCGTTGATCTAATCGACTGATCCGGAGACCGGTGTCAGGGAAAAGGAACTTTTAGAATGTAGAGCTGTCTGTATCTTTTCAATGCATTATGCGGTTTTCATACAGTAATGTTAGAAAAATATCATAGCTGTTAATGGCATTCATTCAGTTTTCGAGTGAATTACTAATGGGTTAGACTGTAGGTTTAACTGAGTTCATCTTAGTGCATCATTTTTTTACTTTCTTGTGAGTTACAGTACTCCTATGCAGAGCTGTCAATCAAGCATAATGGTTCACGTTCCAATTGTGCCACCTGGGAAGCTCTTTTCCCTCAAAGATTGACTCCTCGAGACCTCTATGGTGTGCTGTGGGTTGCATGAGGGTGCTGCGTGGATTGGACTTGTTTGTCCGGTGTACAGTATGAGTATCTGATCGTATTGAGATGTGGGGAGTTTGGAAACGGGGTTGGTGGCCTTGAGTTCTTTGCCTGCCAGGCCCCCATGTCTTTTTATATCTTTCTATTTTAAAAAAATTCTCCGTGGCCAGGATTGACTTTTTTCATCTGTGCTAGAGTACATTGGCTTTCCTGTAGAATCAGACTTGGCCTTTGGTCCCCACAGGCATGAGTGAAGCTTGGGTGCCCATGATCCTGTCATCGGTTTACTGACATATAATTGATAATCAATGCTAATATTTCAATTTTATGAATGATCAGTGTAGATATACATGTTTCTAGCATCTACTTAAGTACATTGAGTAAAACAGTTGAGCTTTTTTGTAGTCAGAGTCTTTCATTTTACCTTCCAGCGACTGGATTTCAGATCCCGCTCAGGGATATCAATATGATATTGATAAAGTCATTTTTGCAGCATGTTTGGGGCATTTGTTCAACRATATCGCATCAGCAAGTAGTAAGCCTTGTTCTGACATCATTTCCTCAAAGCAATTCTACTTTTCAAAAACATCCCAATACCAACGTTGTCCCAACATCTGCAATACTGACGAATTAATGTCACCACAACATTACGGCAACCAAACATCCCTTCGAGACAATGTGGGGTGGATCTGTAAATCATTCATCAAATAGTAATGCTAAATCCTGTTTTATTTCAAGATTGTACACATAAATATATTAACCAAAGCAGCTCTCAGATTTAGTACTGGATGCAAACCACTGATTAAGCCACGTTTGTACTTGTATGGACTGATTTTATCTAACAGACTGATAATCATTTCAACACTGAACTTTCATATGCAAATAACACACACACACACACACACACACACACACACACACACACAAAACCTGTTTGTGATGATTTTGTACGGTATGTCATGTATTTATGTCTTATTTAATGCTGATCCTTGCATGCAGAGTTTTCAGATGTGACTTTTGTCTTTAAAGATAAATGAATAAACATGGTTCATGTTTTAGATATGTCTTATCATGTGATTTATTGTCAGCTTAAACTGTTCAAGTTATGTGGTGAGATGTTTGGTTTTTATCCTTCATGCCCTTTGCATGTGCGTGCTTGTAAATGATTTGGATTTGAGGACCTCCTGGAGTCAGGATGCAAAAGGGGCTTTTAATCATTTGTTGCTCTACTGCAAAAGAGGCAAAAAGCTATCAGAGGTACAGTAGATATAGATTCCAAAGAATGACCACACTGAACATAAAGCCATCGCTTAAAGCTATAATTGATGCTAACTGATCCTGATTCGTACAGAACCATAATCAAGTCCAAATGCTGTTTGTTTGTTTGATGTTCGTTTCTGAAATCATTGAAAGCACGGTTAAATTTCAGAAGTGTACATAAACGTTCTTAACTTCCTATGATAAAAGCGAGTATAATATAACGTAATTCAGTTATATCCCATTAAAAGGCGACACAGTGATGTAATGGGGTAACATCGCTGCCTCGAGGTTTCAGGATAGCCAAGTTTCATTCAGAGTTCAGGTTACGGCCCGTGTAGAGGTACCAAGTCTGTGGCAGCGTGTGCGCATACAGTAAGTTCATTCTTCCAACACCTGAACCCCTACCAGTATGTGAATTAGTGATTTGTGTGCGATTCGTAGTGATTACTAATTCAGTGTAAATGAGTGTGAGAATTTGTGCACATTATGCTCTAAGGATTAGTGTCACATCTGGAGTGTATTTCCAGCTGGCACACAGATGTCACATGATATGGGCTCTGTAACCAGCATGACCATAACCTTAACATCCTGGAGTTAAAGCATTAAAGGAGTACAGMTATATGTTATTTCATAAAAGTTACATTGAAAGTGATGTAGAAAAAAATAATAAAATAAAAACACACACTTAATCTTGTTGTTTGTGATCTTGGTATTTACACATTAAATTAAAGACGTCTTCGATGTAGGCAAAATCTGAATGTTCCACCTACAGTAGCACTGGAATTGATATTTATTTCTTAATGAACTGTAACCACTGCTTAGTTTTACAATGTGATATCTGACTGTTTCTCATTAAGCTGGTTATCAACACCTAATCGCCCATTGTGATTTAATCTTAAGGTGTGTTCAAGTCAAACCAGACATTTTGATTGTGCAGAATAACAGAACAGTTTGGTAGTAAAAATTCTCTCTCTCTCTCTCTCTCTCTCTCTCTCTCTCTCTTTTTCTCTCTCTATACTGTACAGTAATCCCCTGCTTCATTAATGGACATACAGCCTTTTAAAAAATGTTTGCAGCATTCATATTTTTTTACCATGGCTAAAATTCTCATAGAGTTTATGTCAGGGTGGTACTGTGACACAGTCAGCACAGTTAGCACTGTCACCTTGCACCTCCAGGGTCTGGGTTCGATTCCCATCTCTGTCTGCATGAAGTTGGCTTGTTGTCCCCATGCTTGCTAGGTTTCCTCCAGGTAGTCCAGTTTGTTCCTACTGTTCAAAGACATGCAGATTAGGCTAATTGGCATTCTCAAATTGCCCATGGTGTGTGTATGTATGTTTGTGTGCCCTGCGATGGATTAGCCCCCTTTTACCAGCGGTCACTAATTTTACAATGAGTGAGTGAGTATTTGTCAGTTCTGATAATCATAATATTTCCATACTCATAACATTTTCATAATCTAATGCAAAGATTAAACATTAAACATTTTAAATATATTTTCTGTATCTCTCTCTCTCTCTCGCACACACACACACACACACACACACACACACACACTTACTTTGTGTGTGCGTGCGCGTAATTTGACACCGACACAGACAAACACACACACACACACACACACACACAGTATGGACAATTTGAGAATGCCCATTAGCCAAATATCAAATATATATATATATATATATATATATATATATATACAGTGGAATGTGATTTACGAGTGTTTGCAAAAGATTAAAAGATATTTTAATACATTTTTAAATTTATTTAAAAAATAATAAATTAAATACCGAGCAAGTATTAGTTTACGAGCGCCGAGTATCATGTAGCACGCATGCGACTCTTATTTTGACACCGAGTGGCAAGTGGTCAAAACAGAGCTAATGATTTCTCTCTCTCTTGCTCTGCGGGAATTATGGGTAATCGTCTCGCCTGCTGCGTCCCCTGTGTCAAAATAAGAGTCCCCTGCTGCGTCTTAGTGCTCGTCTCTTCAACGTCTAATCAACGTCTCCCTCTCTCTTCTGTGTGCGCGCACGTAATTTGACACTGTGCCCCACACACACCGACACACACACACACACACACACACTTACTTTGTGTGTGCGTGCGCGTAATTTGACACCGACACAGACAAACACACACACACACACACACACACATACAGATCTACCGGCTGCAGACACGCTTTATTTACACAGGAAACTCAGCTCTTTCGCATTTCTTTTCAAAGGTAAGGTGCTGGTTCATTTGTTATTTTTGATTTTTTTTACTTTAGAGCAGTGATTCTGTTAGTATGCTCACGCGAGTATCATTAGAGAGATTTCTTTTTTTCCCTGTTAAAACAGTATTTGCATTGTGTATGTTAGTTGTGAAACTTAAAAAGCGAGGTGTGGGATGGAGAAGGAGTTTTACTGTTTAAGATGAGACGAGGGGCTAATTCCACACACACACACACACACACACACACACACACACACACACACACACACAAACAAATACACGGCACCTGCGCGCACAAACAGAAACACTTAACTGTCTGGATTTATTTTTACTTTTTTTTACAATGTTAAGTGCAGGTTAATTTTTTATTTTTTTACTTTATATGTTGTATTAATTATTTTTATGTATTTATTGTTTTGGGCTGTAGAATGAATAATTTGAGTTTTCATTATTACTTATGGGAAAAGTCTATTTGGTTTACGAGTGTTTTTGGAATATGAGCATGCTTCCTGAACGAATTATGCTCGTAATCCAAGGTTCCATAGTATACATATATACATAGATTATATACACTATTATTTAATTTTGTTATAATGTACAGTATATATGATAAAAAGAACTTGCCTCATAACTATATCCTGGTTTTTAACAAAGCAATACATCATTATTGATACATTCAAAAGGCATAATTGTCATGAAGGCATAAAGGTCATGTTGGACTACATCATGCCAGCCCACTCTTAATCATTTTCATATTACAGCGCTTCCAAAGTTTTAAATCCTTTCTTAATTTAGTCATTTATTTAATAAGTTTATTGTTTGCTATTCATATTGAATGTCATTATTATTGTTATTTATTAGTGGAGCCGAGTGTTCTAAAGTGCTGCCAGTCAAAGAAAACAAATGATCACATTGTTGAACATTTCATCAAACTAAATTGTTATGAGCATGCAGGATTACACCATATGTCTGCATACGCGGATTTTTCTGACCAAACTCAGATAGAATTGTCATATATCTGAAAAACAAATACAAACACTGTTGAAAGCTGTTCAGTGTGTGGAACAAAGTTTGCATTTTGGTGTTTATCAGAACTAATCAGCAGAGGAAATTCTATAAGATCACTGTAAACACATATACGTCAATGTCTGCAGGAGGGTTTACTGCATGACATGTTTATTCCATGAAATGCAAAACTAAAATCACTTTTCTTGTTCTTAAAAAAACCTTTGAATTAAACTTACTTGTTGGAACTTTTGAGCATTTTTCAAATTCATCTTATCAATCAATCAATCAATCAATCAATCAATCAATCAATCAATCAAATGTAATACAGTATCTAATCCTGGGAAAGTGCACACTTCAGTTGCTGTCTATGTCCATGTGGCATCTCAACCAAAAGCAAGTTGGTGGACAAAACATTTTCAGTAATGTGCAGAAGTCTTGAACCACCTCTCATGTCTTGATATTTTGCCATTCTTGCATTTTTTTAGGTACTGTAGTCTTGAGGAGTAGGTCACCATGCTTCTACCTTAATGCATGAACCAGTGAGAAACAGGTGCAGATGATGACAGGTGATCAGGGCGGTCATTAGTATACTGGTGATGCTGAATGCTCAGAGGTCTTGTTAGCATCTATATTCTCAGTTAATAAGGTGTGCAGGTATTGTGCTTGGCTTTGTGCTACACATGATACAGCATAACTCACAAGCTTTATAATTGTTTCCACATATCTACAGCATATGATTCATATCTCCCCAGCAAAGGCCTCAACTGCTGCTGTTACTGCAAGTGGTGGTGGATATAAAAATTGTTAATATGCAATATAGTTATAGAATCAATGTGTGTTACATCTGGTTGCAGTTCATTATTTAAAGACATAAAAAAAGAAACAAAAATGTTTTTATAGCGAAATGTGTTCTTTTTTTCTTCCTGGTGACCTTTAGACATATCCAAAGAAAGAAAATAAGAAACCAAGGGGAAAAAAGAACCAAATAAATAAAAAAAGAACAAAGAAAGAAAGAAAGAAAGAAGAAGGAAAGAAAGAAACAAACAAACAAAGGAAGTGAAAGAAAGAAGAAAGAAAGAATGAATCAAAGAAAACAAACAAACAAGCAAGTAAGAAAGAACGAAAGAAAAAGAAAGAGAGAGAAAAACTAATGACTAAAACATAAAAAAATGTTTAAAATATTTATATTTTTTTGTCAGAGATTAAGGAACCGTTCACTGTGTGTGCGTGTGTTTGTGTTTGTGTTTGTGTGTGTGTGTGTGTGTGTGTGAGAGAGAGAGAGAGAAAGCGATGTGATAATAAACAGTTACACAGTCAATTGGCACTCAGGACTTCTCTGCTGTCCTACACGATGGTGTTTATATGTAACCATGAGTTATGGCTGTAAACAGACTGTGTGGTCATACAATAAGGAATTAAAGAGAAATATGAGGCAGATGAAGATCATTGTTTGAGATTCTTTGCCAGGTTATAGAGCACAACCAGGGAGCCACTGCTGAGGTACTGGTACATTTTTKGGGGGTAAAAATGTGTAAATTGCTCACACTCAGAGGGTGTGTTAAATGTTATGGTTATAAAAAGACACCTGGACACGTATTTATGGAAAATCCTTTATTTTTCCTATACACTAGGCCAGCTGATCGTCAAAGACAATATTATTCAAAGCCTAATTACATCTACACATACGGTATGTGGAGCTCGGATCGTTTTTGCTGACTGTGTAAACTCCTCTTCCACTCCTTTACATTTTTTTTCTTTCCTCCATCATCACCATGTCTTTGTTTTCTCAAACTCCTTTCAAACACAGTCTAACACAATGTGTTGAGGAAAGAGCGAATGTGAGATCTGTCTATCTAGCAGCATTGTTTAAAAAGAAAAAAAAAAGACTGAATGAATGAAATCAAGGACACAGAAGGAAGAAGGTGTGAAAAAACAGGAGGCAGAATGGAGAATGAAAGACTGACAGTCTAAAGAGACTGCTGAGGGTGAATAAGTGAGACTGTGCATGTGAGTGTGCGAGTGTGTGTGTGTGTGTGAGTGTGTGTGTGTTAAACTAAATGCAGCGAATGAGTGAAAGTGTGCTGACATGGAAAGCATGACTCCTTTCTGTCAACATGTCAAACATGAGGTAAAAGGGGTTAATGAGGGTACACCTGACAGGATGCAATTAGGGGTAATTGGAACCATTAATCATCCGCGCTGTCTCCGCTGAATCCCGTGTAAGACATGAGGGGCAGATGAAATGCCATCAGACCAGTGGTGGCTGATATAAATGGTCTACCAAGGCTAAGTCCTTTCTTTCTTTACAGGGAAACATCTATAATTTTGACACCCAGCTTGTTTAAATAGAAATGGGTCTGTTCTCTGCAAATTAGTTTCTAGCGTTCATTAGTGCTAAAATTAAAACTCATTTCGCTAACATAGCCATAACACCTCATCTGTGGTGATTAAAGAGCGGCAAGTGAAACGCAATAGCTTTCCTTTGGAGTAATCAGGAGTAAACAAACTGAGCAAAATGAGGACAAATTACACGAAGGGGACAAATGACAGAAAAATATGTTTTATGTGGTTTCAGTGAAGGATTTGGCTAATGGCAAGCATGATGTTCGCTCTTTACYGTGCTTGCTATGTTGCGTACTTGTGAACATGATTAGAAAACATTCAAATAAAATTAGCCATCACTTACTGTATGGTGTGGCCTATTTGTCTTTCAGTGTAATGGCTCTATGATTGAAAATAGACCCCATTAAAAAATGTTTAATTAAAAAGTATTGTGGTTTTATTATTATACAGTGMCTTGCGAAAGTATTCACAGCCCATGAACCTTTTTCACATTTTGTCACATTACAACCACAAACGTAAATGTATTTTATTCTGGCTTTTAGGGAACAGTGGCAAGAAGAGCGCCATTGTTGAAAGAAAGCCATAAGTTTGCAGTTCCACATGGCTTGTCGCAAACTGCGGACAGGATTTTCTTATGGCTGTCTTTCAACAATGGCTTTCTTCTTGCCACTCTTGCCAAATTTGTGAAGTGCACGATCAATTGTTGTCCCGTGAACAGATTCTCCCACCTGAGCTCTGGATCTCTGCAGCTCCTCCAGAGTTCCCATGGGCCYCTTGGCTGCTTCTCTGATTAATGCTCTCCTTGCCAGGCCTGTCAGTTTAGGTGCATGGCCATGTCTTAGTAGGTTTGCAGTTATGCCATAGTCTTTCCATKTTTGGATGATGGATTGAACAGTGCTCTGTGAGATGTCCAAAGCTTGGGATATTGTTTAAGAATCTAACCCTGCTTTAAACTTCTCCACATCTTTATCTTTGACCTGTCTGATGTGTTCTTTGGGATTCATGGTGCTGTTTCATCATATTATTTGTAAAAAAAAAGAAAATTCATGTATCATTTTCCTTTCACTTTGTGTTGGTCTATCACATAAAATCCTAATAAAATGCATTTGCGTTTRAGGTTGTAACATGAAAAAATGTGGAAAAGTTCAAGGAGTATGAATACTTTTGCAAGGCACTGCAATAAGAACACTGAATTACTGACACGTACAGTAGTAGAATATAGTAAAAACCATCTGGGGTCTCAGGGCTYTCTGTGATTCAGGACTTTACCAATGTAGTACCTCATTCATTAATTCTCTACATTGCTTTTCCTGTACAAGGTTGTGGGAGGCCTGGGGCCTATCCTATTAGACTTGCACATGAGACRGTGTACACCTTAAACAGGGTGCCAATCCCCACACACAGACTCACACACCCAATCACACACTACAGGCTATTCGGAAATGCTAGTTAGCCTAATCAGCATGCAAACATCATGCAGAACAGACCCAAGGCAAGAACTGAACTCTTGACTCTGGAGGTTCGAGGCCACATTGTTAACAGCTACATACTGTAATGCGCCAAGTAGCTAATAAATAAATAAAAATGTAAAAAATGTTATGGTATCCCGGAATCTAATTCATCATTTTTTATGAGAAACCATGGTAACTTCACTGACCTTCATTTGCAACATAAAAATGGCAACAATTATTATTATTATTTTTTTACTTATTATTTTTTATTACCCTAAAAAAAAAAAGTATTGGGAAATGTCGATGAGTGCCCTATAAAGGTTTAAAAATCCAGGTAGAGTAAAAAAGACCATCATGCTTAGTAGAGATTTACTTTTTAGTTGTAACTGTAGTTGTTGGGTACGATGCACATGCATTAAATGTTATGTGATTATATCCAGTTGTCATGTCTTGGTTTGAAAAGTAAGGAGAACATTCTGATTGTGCATTTTATCATCACACTATGATAATGCTAGCAGAGAGGGGGAACATTTCAACTTGGGGCAAAGCAAGAAGTCGTCGTCAGATGGGTAAGAGTTGCCAGCAATACCGTTTACAGGATATCTAACAGATTCTAAATAAGGTTTTCCATTACTGATCGTCCTGGGAATGGAAGGCCAAGAGTGACAACAGCAAGATAAGAAACTAATCTGATAATCATTCTCATCATTTGAGAAATGGTATACTATTGCTGTGGTTACACATAATAAGTCATCAGACTATTAAATAGTGTCTGACTATACAGGAGCTGGACTTGTTGGACATGCACCGAGGCCATATTGTGATCCAATCTCAAGTTCTAGGTCATTTTCAGAGCTGCCTGAATTTTTAATTTCTGATGCTTATGGACACAGAATTTTGTATAAAATCAAACTTTTTTATTTAACAGAAAAAAATGGTATATATATATATATATATATATATATATATATATATATTCAACATACTTTTTATTCCAACTATGAAACATCCCCCTTCAGGACMATGGTGCAACATAAATAAAGTGCAGAGACTATAAAGAACTAAACTCAAAACAAGAAGGTTTCAAGGTTTTTGTGTTACACTTCAGAACAATTCCTTGTAAGCTGCAAACAGGGTAAGACATCACATGCTTTGCATTTCCAAGGAGTGTTTTGCTTCCTGCCTTTCTTTCTGCACAGCACACAAGTCCTACAGGAATCTGGGTTTACAGGGTTTGCTGGAACTGGAACATGATCACACTTTTGAGTTGCAGGTTTTGTGGAAACACACAAGCATAGCTGTGTCTCCCTGATAGAGCCGGTCTGACAGGTTAACACCTACCATACATCAGTTCTTCAGTGAGATTGAAAAAGTGAATTTAGGATGAAAAAAATAAAGTATAAACTAAATTTAGGACTCAAATATTCCTAAAAGTTATTTATTCAGCTTCCTACTCTTACCTTAGGCGAGGAGTAGGACTGCTTCTAGGGAAGCATGTGACATCACCGTTTCTGACATTGGGAGCTGCAAAATTGGCTACACATTATAGTGTGGTATAATTATTATGACAAGTGTTAGTAGCTTTAAACTGTGAAATATCAAAATGTTGAACTCAGCATCAGTTGTGTGGACGTTTTATGCACGCAGACAAAACTTATAGATGTGTGTCTCTGCTGCGTTAGTTGTTCTACAAGTGTTTCAAGTCCCTTAAATAGAGCTCTGAACAATAGGTCTGTCTTATTCTGATCAAAATTACTTTGAATAGAAACTCAAACTGGAAGGTAGATGAGACCCTTTTGTTTGCGGAGGAAGCAGTAAAATGTAAAGAAGTAGTTAAAGGAAATTCTGCCCTACTCTTGATTCTCAGGATAAAAAGTGAGTAGATGGCCATTTATGAAACCATCAGCGCTACCTGTCAGTTTGCCACATGTACACGTACCCATGAAGCAGGGGTGCGCCGTGTTAATGAAGTGCTGGAAAGAAATTTCAGCTTAGACGAGATAATTTCAACAACAGTGGACATTATCAAATAATTTACCTTAGCTAGTACTAAAAACATGAAGTAGCAGTCACCTTAGCTTGAAATGTTTGTTGAAGGACCAGACACAAGACCTGTCACAAAAAGTCTTTTTTTTGTCCAAAAGTATTATTTCCTTTTTAAAAAATGTTGATAAATACACCTACAGTACTCCTAAAAGTAGGACCAAAACTAAGTCACTCTGAGAATTTTTGCCCACTTACAGTAGGAACATTTTCCTACTCTGAGATGCTTATCGAACACATGCACAAGTGACATCTGTGCACTTCACTCTGTTTGTACTGTGTGCTCAATCTACACCAAAATCCAACCAATAAAACAATGGCAGAGCACTTCCCTGCTTGTAAAATATTCAGCATGCACTATCACTCAAGTGGGTAACACTAGAGCCACCAAATGTATGAATATGCAGGTAATAAGCTGCCTGCTGAAGCGTGTAGATTGTTACCTATGAGATGTGATGTTCAAATTCTGTTCAGGGAACTGAAGCACGAACACTCATGCCTAGCATTTGAAGGATTATTTCAAAGTCCTGAAAACAATTCCATTCAAGAGAGTAAACAGTCAATGCTAAGAGAAGCAAGTGATGAACACTTAAATTGAGCCTCTGAGATCTTTTATGATGTTTAGAGTGCTAACAACATAGAAAATGATGATGATGATCAACTTATAAAAGCAAGCCAAGTTCAAGTACCAACATTACATTTGGAGATGTTTTAATTCTGTAAAGCTGCTTTTTCACAATGATCGCTGACAAAAGAGATGTACAAATAAAACTTCATTGAATTCTGTTGAACTGAGATTTCATGGTTGTCTTTCAGAGCACGTGGCTCCTAGTGGCTCTTTTGAGATTGTAACCATATATCTTTTTCACCTACCTATGATTTAGATGGTTGAATGGAATGCTCTTCTGCTTTATACTCAACAAAATACAGAGATAAAAGTAGAAATCTACAGTATCCAGGTAATGTCATGCTAAAGCATCAGTTCTGTTAAACATCTAGTTCGTAAAATGTTTGGTATTTTTGTCCATTCATGGGCCATGCGGTACATCAAGTGATGAATACTTTCCACCCTGGAGATGTATCTAACGTTTCTATGGCAGTTACCTAAGGGGTCGAGTTTCCGATGGTCATTCACACAGCACGGGCAATTTGGGAACGCCAATTAGCCTAATTTGCATGTCTTTGGACTGTGAGTGGAAACTCAGAGTACCGGGGGGAACCTCACCAAGCACGCGAAGAACATGCAAACTTCACGCACAGACTCGAGGCGGAACCTAAACCCTTGACCCTGGAGGTTCGAGGCCACATTGCTAACCACTACACCACTGTGTGCCTAGTAGTTAATACATAAAGAAAAGAAATGTTGCACTATAAAATTTTTAAAAAAATTTGTAGTGAAATTTTGTTGGAAAAATGGGTAAACTCCATGCATGCAGACCTGAAGTGGGAATTRGACCCTGACCCTGGAGGTACAAGGCGACATTGCTAACCACTAAAGCTGCTGTGTCACCCCGTAGTTAGTAGATATAAAATAATCCAAGGAAAAAATGCCATAAAGAGATTAGAAGACTAATACATGGGCATAGCTCATATACTGTAGATGCATGTTYATCAAAATAGGATATTGAGTGATTACCTCACTGGACGGTTGGAGGAAACCAAAGTACCCTGAGGAAACCCATCAAGTACAGGGATAACAATGCAAGCATGATGAAATCCATAAGAACATTTCTCTTACCATTGTTATACACTCGTATTTTCCTACGGTGACATTGAACATTGTCTCAGTTCYTTGAGGTTCTTTCGGTCAGGACTTTAAGAAATTTTAGAAAAGAAAACARAAACATTTCTTTCTCACTTAATGATTTATGAAATAATCAGTCACAATGTGTTTTTTWATTTCCCCTCTTTAATAAAAAGCTGCAGAGAGAAGATGCTATCTTGCGTTATCTACCTACGCAACTCCCAACGAACCCATCATGTCAAATAGTGATCCATTCATATCGAGTGAATAGAATTCATTATCACCGTGCCATAAATCCATGGAGTTGATGTATTTTTTGAAGTAACTGTTTATTTCATCGTGTTAATCAAATACAGTCTGATGCAACAAACCACACAGAAATAGGAATAGTCACTACAGTGTTCCACGTCAACTTTGGCCTTCAACCTTTGACCTCTCCAGAATATAAAGTCCCACTTTGAATCAATACTTTACATTTATTACATCTAACAGTAGACACACAATGAACACACATACACATATTAATGTGCCACACACATGCATGTACAGGCACACATACACACACACCCGCACACGTGCACACGAACACACACACTCAGACATAGACGCACACAGAGACACTCTGTCTCTCAGAATATGAGAAGAGTCACAAGGCAAGGAAATCAGTGAGCTGGTCTGGGTCATTTGGTTATTTCTTTTTAGAAAAAAAAAAAAATGTTAAAAAAGAAAAAAAAAAAGTGTTATTTCACACTGGGAGAGTTTTAGATCAAGTCCTTAAATATGGTTTAAAAAGGAAAAGAACATACACCTCAAAATATACATATTTTTTTTTCTCTCCAGTTTTCAGAAGAATGGATATATTACATATGTCAATCTGAGCACGTATCACCACTACATATTAGCTTATTACGTCTTAAATATGTCATAAGAACATTAGATGAGCCAATGTGCTTTGTTTCTATTGTATTGGCAAAACACTCAACTACACATCTTTTTCTTAAGTCATGCAAATGAAAAGAAGCAGGCATAACCGTTCTTTACATCAGGAAACATTATAAATAGAGCAAAACAAAAAATCACCCATGTAGACTAATATTACATCTTAAGGAATTGATAATAACTAGTGGAACTGATTGCTGAGGGAAAATAGGTTGACCTTATGTTGGGCTTAACAGTGAGGATTKTTAGGAAATGTAAAAGGGTCCAACAGAGACTGGAGCCTACTACTCTTAGAAATAAACTGTACTTTTCCTTGTTGTTGGTGTGGTTCCATTAAGGTACATCTTTTGTATTCCATCTAGCCAGGAAGCTCTGTACTCCAACTAGGTACCGTGGAATCCAATGGTGACCAATGTATTTATTCCCAGTTTTACAACCATGGTAGGACCTCTTACACTACAGGCAATTTGGGAATACCAATTAGCCTAATCTGCATGTCGTTGAACTGTGGAAGGACACTAAAGTACCCGGAGAAGACTCACCATGCACGGGGAGAACATGCAAACTCCATGCACACAGACCCCAAGGTGGGACTCGACCCTGGACCCTGGAGATGGACGGTGACCGTGCTAACCACTATGTCACAGCGCTGTCATCTTWTGTATTGATGGCTCCATAATTGGCCTAATATTTCAAAAACTTTACTATAATAGCTAAAGGAAAATCATTTATTTTCCTAAAGAAATTTAGACTTAATTACAAGGAAAAGAACAGTTTGGAAACTTTTATTTCTAAGAATGTTGGCTAGGAAATTTCTCCATTTCTTTTTCTCAAATGGACCTATTTGGTTGAAATTATTTATCTTCTTACAGGAGTGTTAATAGTTTACCTCCTGAAACTCTACACTGTAGATAATCTAGAACATATAAATATGCTTGATTAAGATTTCATCATTCTGTGTTTAAAAGGGAAAAAAAATGTGTTTTTGACCAGACAATTGTGCGTACATTTGGAAAAATGACAAAAACGAACAGAGCACCTTGTTGTAACCATATATGCTTGTACATGCACATTTCATGAAATCTTTTTCTCTCTGTGGAATCTCGAATAGTGATTGTTAAACTCGACACTATCAATACGATTGTTTTATGTTTCTTACGCAACACCAAGCTGCCATCTAGTGGTGAAAACCAAAAGCACCAGTTCACCTTTCTAGTGCTCCCACTGAAAAAAAATCATTGTAACAAAAAAATAAAAGAGGATGACGTGTATGAAAATGTATTCTTTGCATCTCTTTAATGAAAAACAAATACCAGCCCCGAACTAGGGGCCCTGGGCGGTAGCCAATTCCATGACAAGTCCCTGTTTTGTCATGCTGCTCTGCTTGTGTGTAGTTGTTTGAGGAATGGAGCACAGCCTGTGTTTTCATTAATTGCACAGACAAAAAACTAACTGGTTGGTCTACGGGAGGAAGGAAGTATCATTTAAAGTAATCATCTAACTTAAAACATCAGCAGAAAGGGCTGATGGGTAAATCTGATATCATTATAATAGGCGGCTTATTGTTTTGTTTTTACCATTAAATGAATGAACACTAATTTTTAACATGCTATATGTGCAAAAAAGATTGTTATTGTAACTGTTGGAGATATGAAGCACACACACACACACACACACACACACACACACACACACACACACACACACAAGCATCTTGTCTTGCAAATCTTCAACAGATGGATTCAAACGGAAAACATCCTCCCCCCCATCATAACTTTTTTTTTGCCTGATTTTCCCACAATGCACTCCTGCTTTGATGTGCCTGATAAGGTCTAGAGCCTAGAACACGATATTGCAACGCAAACAGTCACACATCATGCAGGTTCAGTGCACACACCCTACCACTGTGTGATCTCACCCGAAACATGCTTTGGATAAAATTAAAGCAGCTCAAAGTCTTTCTGTACAACAGGTGGCGCCAGTGAGCAACCAGGCCACCCTGCCCGAACGCTCACTTTCTCGAAATTTGCTGATGATTATATTTTGTGTGTAAGTTCACAGTTTTGAGTTCCTTTCTCCCCGTTTCCTGCTGATGGTGAACACCAGAGAGCAGCTTTAAGGGTTTCTATGGTAACAGGCAGCTAGTGGTGGTTAGCTTAATAGTGGTTTTGGTTCTACGGAGAATATTCGAGGATACAGAGGAAATTCTAATCTACAGAACACAAAGAGCACGAAGCACAAACACACGAACATGGCAA
>QMIH01000323.1:368369-384104 GCA_003987875.1 Clarias batrachus
TTTGCAAAAGAAGTCCATCTATGATGCATGAGACAAAGAGTATGTCATCCTTCATACATAAAAGAATAACCAGGTCCATCAGATTAGAGAGATGTATGTTACGGACTACAAAATCTTACAGAGGAGAAGAGCTGTTATACTTTGGAAATGGGAGGGCTGGGAGCATTGGGCATCGATAGCCAGGAGGGCTGCGAGAATTTTTTTTTATGTTCAAATGTGGGAGCGGAATGGAAGAACCAAGTGGCAAACCTGACTGTTGTTTGGAACCAACCTACTTAACTCAGTTCCCCCCCCTCCCCCCACATACTATCCTCGCTATGGTGGCTAATGTTAATTTATATGTTAATGTATTTCATCAAACTTTATCATTCATACCCTGCACATTGTCTCATGTCCATGCCTGCATTCCTCGTGGTAAACTACAACAATTCCAGTTAACTGGTTAGCTAAAGTGATGCATAGCAGACAGCTAGCAGGTTAGCTCCTACAATACAGCTGTCACTCAAATTACCCATGCCCCTGATTATGTGTAGCGTAAAGTTGTCATGGGAAATCTATCTATGGAGACCAAAACCATTTCTGTTCCAGGCTGTAAACATGTGTATTTATGTCATAAAGTTGGGCATTTTAGCATGGGGCTCTGTGTGGATTGACTCACTTTTGGAGGCAGCTCCCTGGGGACATTCAAGAAACTGCAGCTTTYKGCACTTCTGCATTGCCTTCATTCTTCAGAACTGTTGYCTGAAAAATAGCTCAGTTTGAAGARCATCTTTACAAAATMATCTCTTTAGAATGTGGACATGTGGTGCTATGTGAGGATATCAAATGGCATTGACACTGATACTGTATTGATACTGTTTMATCAAAACATTTGCATTGATGAGATTGGCACAAAGCATCTTCTTATGGAAACTCTGTCTTMAATTAAGACAAGAAATKAACTAAGAATACAGGGGAGCTTCAGGTATGCTCATTAAAAGCTGCAAATATACAGTCCAATATCTAAATCCATCTACCCAAACAGTTTGATATTTAAATACTATTTAAATGACTCCAGAAGAATTGTGTGATATGATTTATGTAAGGCGATCTGTCAACATTGATCCCAACAACTCACATATGCTCTATCACACAGAGACATTATTCTACATATACCAGTGGAACTGCCTGCTTTGTTCATCAGAGCACCTGCCCCTGAAGATCTTTCTACACATCTCTGATACATAGTCCTCTACCCGTAAGATTAGTCTAGCTCATTCATAAAACAGATGTTCTTCTGGTAGCTGCATTAGTAAGAAGCCCTGTGTGTGAACCAAGAATGTACCAAAACACACGGGACACCAAGCTGTACGACTGAAGTCTGAATAATGGAATGTGCAGTGCAAAATCTGCGCAATCACCAATGTGCAAGAGTCTATGCACGTGTGTTTGTGTGTATTAGTATAAGCTTAATGGAAATCCCTGAAGTGAATGAAATATGCACCTTGAGGGACCGATCAAAGGCTTCCAGAGCTACAACCACAGGCAAACTCGACCTGTTTATTCTGAAAATAGGTGCACTTGTACAATTATTGGCACCTTTCAAATACTGTATGAAGCCATGATGAATAAATATTCTTTACATCCATCCATCCATCCATCCATCCATCCATCCATCCATCCATCCATCCATCCATCGTCTATGAAACCTATCATGTGTAGGGTTGTGAGGCGCCTGGATCCTATCCCAGGGAACCTAGAGCACAAGACATGGTACACACTTGGCACCTTGGAACCTCTATTCAGTCTACAACATATGTGCTTGATCTGTTGTACCTCAGGAGGAAACCCACCAGGCACAAAGGGACCATGCAAACACATGCAAAGACTGTAGGTGAGATTTGAACCCCCAACCCTAGAGGTGCTAATGGTGCGAACCAGCTTCCATTCATGTAACTGAAAAATGGAAGCAAACTGTGGTTTTTAATGAAATTAGTGAAATATACTTGCAGGTTCACAGGTAGCATAGTCATCACTTCGTGGCCATAAGAAACCATAAATGGTCCCTGTTGCATCACACTATGGACATTCTTGTCCACCAGTGACACTGTTGATTGGTAGCCCTATGCCTTACTTTCAGTTTTTACGACATGCCCTTCAGCTTTTCTGTGAGAGCATGATAATTACAATTCATCTTTTTGTAGAAATTACTATTGGCCAATGTTGCCATTTTGCACTGTTAAGGGYTTCTTTGTTAGGAATTCTGATACCTAAAAGTTTGATCACCACTACTTAGTAGAGAAACAATAGTGCTGAACGGTGAGTTAGTACTGTGTTAGTATATTTTACCCAAAAGATGAACCCTGGATGAAGAGCCAACACATTGTAGGGTATAAGCAGAGACATACTGACACACCCAATCATACATTATGGGCCACTGAAAATGCCAATAAACCTCCTGTGCATGTCTTTGGACTGTTGGAGGAGACCAGACGACCAAGCAAATTCTAACATTAAACACTGGATGTGTGCGGTCAAAGTGCAAACCACTAAGCCACTTTGTTGCYTTGATCCAACAGTTTTGTTTAGCAACTGGTATCAGCYACCTTGGTTTAGGGTTAAGCCTAGGCTAACCGTGGTATSAGCCAACCATGCTTAAAAGCATATTGTGGCTTAAACATTTGTGACATTTGATACCACATTCCCAAAGTGAGCTCTTAGCTACAGTAAAATCCAAATAATGTGTATAGCTATACAACACTACATTTTCTAATTGTCTTCTCGTAGTGTTGTAGAACCACTGCACTGATTTCAAAAAGGTMCAATAACATGTAGTGCACATAAAAATATATACAGAGATAATCAATATATATATCATCTATACCCTTTTCAGTGGAAATGCCACTCTCTGTATTCAGCACTAATGGGGTGTGTAGGTATGAACAAAGTGGTTGATGTAAGTATGACCGCGCACACACAGAACGAAACACCACACCCTGGTCTAAATGGTCCTCTCTACATTTGTGTGCGGTGTCTAAACATTGCAACACAAAAAAAGCATGAACAGASAGGAATGGGAAGAGGAAGGAGACAGAGAGAAGACAAGAAGAAAATTGTTGAGGCAAACTTAAAACTTTTATGTCAAACTTGATTCTGACTGTGAATAAAAGACTTTAAAATTAGTATACACATCTCAGTATACTGGAGTAAAGAATTCTTATGTACTACTGTAGGTGAAACTTTACAGTGAGAATACATAGGCATACAAAAGAACGCACATTGTTGATCACTAGTACAAATACTATACCTGTGTTGACCGTTGAAGGTTCCTTCAAGGTCAACCAGATACGGTAGATCCCAAGTGAAGGAAGTGTAACAGTACATTTTTATGGTTTACACAGAAAACAATCTAACATTACCTAGCCTCTAGCATCTCCAATGCTTCTTCACTTTTAGTCTGCTGCAATACAGGCGYGACTAAAATGCTAGGTCTTGGCTTCATTGCTAACTGCACCAAAAACAAGGAACTGTTTCATCTCCTCTTGACATTTATTCCACTGTCTCRTTTTGATAAATGGTTCACCATAACTTCTGAATCTAAAACGGTTTGACCTTTACAACTTCCTCGGTTTATCAGTTTAACAGATTTCGCAGTCCAAATAAAGTGTTGCAAACATGCCGAACAGGAAACGTGTCAAATGCCATCACTATTAATCATATAATGATTCTGTCCACTGACTCCAAAAAGAGAGCAGCTCCATTTATAGGCAGCATTTCTGGGTGACCTCTTGAGATTATCACCCCATTTGAAATGCCACTGACGTCTTAATGGTCATTAATGTTGCCGGGTTTAATGAAAGTGTTGCACCTATCCTTCTGTATATAATATGAGTTTAATGAAGGTTTGAAGAAACCAGGCAGACCAGACTGGAGAATTCAAAGTCAATCCCTGTTATTCAGTGGCTTGTGGTCTAATGGCTCAAAGATCCAATAACTGATAATCCAGTAAGCTAAATCTTAAATCTGTCATTTATATGAAGAAATAACTTGATARTTTGCTATCAAAGTAGAAATAGGCAATGGATTTACTCCATGGTGGTCAACTCTCTGATGCTCATCTGAAAGAAAGAAAAATAAAGAGACAGATAGAAAGCAGTTAACAGCGGCACAGTCAGTTATAGTCAATCAGCACAGAAAGTTCAGAACAATGAGTTCGTGGAGGGTCTAGACAGACACACTCCAACACCCCCCACACATACACACAAACCCATTGATTCAAAACATGCTTCCTTTCCTCCATTCTTCTCTCATCTTCTGTCTCATTGCTGTCTCTCTACAGGTTGTWTCCTGATTTTCACTTTTCTCCAAATCACCTCTCACCTTGTAGTGAAAAAGGAAATTTCTCTGACCTTGGGCAATGAACCGCATAGGACTCACAGTGTGTCACATTAAAAAAAGAGAGAGAACACAGTCTTTTCACCCTTTAGATACACACACACACACACACACACACACACACACACACACACACACACACACACACACACACACACACACACTAACTTTTACCAAATCATCTTTCCTGCCTACTTTAACTGAATGAGTGTTAAACAAGGCATGATGGGAGGAACAGCCATGGCATGTTCCGCAACAAGGCAGCAAGTTTGTAAAAGCGTAAAAGCGAGCACAGTGAAGTCTGGACATGAGTGTGTTCTGTATTGTTTATGAAAATGCAAATCTCATCACTCTAAAGCTTATTAAATCAGCTCGCACTRTTATTACCATATAAAGTGTTGCACAGGCGTCAAACAGCAAACATGTCCAATGCTGTTATGGTTACTCATAGCCTATATTCACATTACCAGCCTGATGTGACTCAAATCTGATTTTTTCATCCTAATATGATAGATTTTTTAAGCTGTCTGAACGCATAACGTTGATGCTTTTCAGCTTGGAGTTGAGTCACTTATGTACGTGGTCCTAAAATGCAAATATATCCAATATGCGGTCATGCGACGTGAATGAGAGTGATTACAGTAGATTGGGATCCAGCTAGCAAGCATGCTAATTKAGGCAAATCCACATTAAGGACAGATACAACTCATGTATTTATGATTATGAACCGTCATGACATGCAAATCTGATCTGACCAAAAAAATTGACTTGAACAATGTGACTTGTAATGTGAACATCCATCTGGAAACTTCTGCAGTCCAACTAGGGACCAGTGGAGGCCAGTGGTGACCATTTATTTTTATTTATTCCCATTTTACAACCGCTGTAATTTAGGACATTTGGTCCATATTTAAACACTACGGGCAATTTGGGAATGCCAATTAGAACACCTAATCTGCAGGTCTTTGGACTGTGGTAGGAAACCGGAGAATCTGGAGGAAACCTACCAAGCATGAGAAAAACATGCAAACTTCATGCACAGGACCCAAGGTGGGAACTGAACTCAGATGCTGGAGGTGCAAAGCAACATTACCAACCATTAAGCCACCATGTCGCCAATGTGATTGTAGCCATATGATAATTTAGCCTGTCAGTGCCACTAAAATGAACTGTTCTCCAGCCTGATTTTTCTGTCAACTATCATGTTGCGGAACCATATGGTTTATGTGTCATTGTAGCAAAAGGTTCAAAAATAGTACTTTTTTAATATTTACTATATTTACTATTTACTAATATACAGTAGGTTTAAAAAGTCTCCCAAAGTGCATCTGGTAATACTCCAGCTAAAACAATCATCTGATTACATTTTTTCAAACCTCAATCCTCCCTTTATCTTGCTCCTTCCTCAAACACAATGACTCAATGACTATGTAAATGAGGTACTACCAAGCCCCGCCCCACAGCAAGCCTTATTCTTGTACATGATGCCCCAAGAAGAGAAAAATCTAATCAGCTTGTTTAAACCCAAGCTAAAACAATAATGGAAAAAGGACAAAAATCAGGACTTTTTTCTTCCCCTCACATTTTTTATTTGCACACACACACACACACACACACACACACAAACACACACACACACACACACACACACTGGAGACCTATCTAAATGCCTGAGAATGTCTCAGATTTTCAAATTACAATCTTAAAGTAAATGCTTCTATTACGCCCATCTAAAAGCCACCAAGGATCTTTGCGCAAGATGATGTAAAACTCATATGAGACAGCTAGAAATGTGGTAGCGGCTCTGTTGACACTTTAATAAAAGCCAGGAATTAAAAGAAGAGCAGCTTGTTAAAATATTGCCAAATGATGCCAAATTTCTCCTCTTTGCCCTTTAAAAAAATATGTTTTTTAGAAGCTTTTACAGAAGCTTGTTTATTATTGTGTTTTTGTCTGCACAAGTCCAAATCTCCAGAACATCTGTAATTCAAGCAGAATGTTTTTCATTGAGAGAGTCATTTTCTTTAATCGTAGTTATTTATTTATTTATTTGTTTGTTTGTTTATTTATTTTTATTAAAGGATCCTCGTCATTTTATCTGACATTGAGAACATATTGTTTCACATCTGTTTCAGGAATCAGCCAATATTTTATTGGGAGCATCTTGAACAATGTGACAAGTAACGCTCTCAAAAGACTCCTCAAACCAGCTTCTTAGAAATAATAAGATTTTTTTTCCTCGGGATATGGAACCTTTGTATACTTAAGTGTACTTAAGTGAACCTTTGTATACGTAACCATATTCCACAACATTTGGATGAAGAAATGACTTCCATTTTCATGTACAGGCAGAAAGAGAGAGAGAGAGAGAGAGAGAGAGAGAGAGAGGTTGTTTCAGCTCAAAAGGGAGTATCAAAAAGGAAATTAAAAAATTCTGAGTGATTAATCATTTGCTTATTACCTACACACACATGCACACACACACATGCATACCTGTGAACCCGTGAAATCGTGTGGTTTAAGAGAACCTTCCAGACAGCCCTGCAGAGAGAAAGAGACAGAGATTTAAAAAAAAAAAAAAAAGAAAGAGCGCACTACACTCCTGCTTTCCTAGGCAAAGTGAGACAGAAGGACCGGTCAGAACAGGAGAGAGAGAGAGAGAGAGAGAGAGAAGATGTATGAAGTGTTTGCAAGTGCAAACTTCAGCAAAAAGAGAGGCTAGGACATTTATCATGTTTAAGGAGACTAAGTGACCCCTCTCTCTCCCTCTCTTTTTCTTTTTCTCTCTTGCTTGATGTTTCTGGGTCGCAGTAAACTTACCTGGGCAGGTTTGGACTTGTATCGATGGACAGAGGCTTTCTTAATCTGTGTGTGAGAGAGAGAGACAAAATATAGAACAAAGCATTTTCGGGGACATTGTTTTTTTTTCTGTGCTTTAATGTGTGACATTACACAGATACTGTCTCTAATCAGCAGAAAAGAGTGCTTTTGAACTAAAGGATGTATGAACATATAAGACTTTAAAGGTAACACCTGCTGAAAGTGCACGTGCATGAAGCATTAAAGGTCATCCTCTTTTTTTATCCTGAGAGCTGATTTGTTTTCTGTATATTTTTATTTTGCCGTCCATTTTAAGCATTTGAATACTCAGAGACCTCTCTGACAGAAGTATGGTATTGCAAAGAACTTGATATCAATATTTGGCAATGTAGATTTCGTGAGTTTGTCACCTTATTTAGCAACTTTTTAAACTTCTTTAGGATCTTTAAAAGATCCAAGTGACAATTCCAGTGTCTGTTTGAGCATTCATGTTGTTTATAACAACTGGATCACCTTTGATCACTGATCACCTTTGTTCCCAATTGGGAACGATAGTGATTACCAATTGTTTTTTTGGGAATCACTGGTGACGTATAATTGGTGATTGGGAGCAATGATGATGAGTGATTGATTGCTGGGGATCATTGTTGTTCAGTGATTACTTGTTAATAGTGGTGATCAGTGATTGGTCATTGGCAACAACAGTGATCACTAGTTGGYCAATGGTGATGAGTTATTACTTGCTGGGAATCAATTGTGTTCAGTTGATTCCCAATAGCCAATTACTGATCACCATTGATCCTAATGACCAGTCACTAATCACACATGATTCCCAACCATGGATCAGTGAGTGCCATTGTTCCTTTATACTCATTAACTGATCACCACTGATAACCACTATTCCCAATGACTAATCACTGATCAGGATTGCCCAAGGTGTACCTTGCCTTGTGCCCTAAGTCTCCTGGGATAGGCTCCAGGCCCCCCGTGACCCTGAATACAGGATTAAGCGGTATAAATGATGAGTGTATGAGAGTAATCACCACTATTTATAACAGGCAATCACTGATCACAATTTTTCCCAATGACCAATCACTAACCACCATTATTTCCTGCATTCACTGATCACTATTGTTGGCCAACAACATTGTTCCCCAACAACTTACCCCTTCCACCATTGTTCCCAATGACCAATGCTGAATCACCACTACTCTCAACAAGCAACCAATGATCAGCCATTCACACCAGGTTACTACTGTAACAATCACAGTTCTTTTCCAAAGTTCATTAATACCCTTTTATGTTAATGCTATTTTATTTTTGGTTACATTTTTAAATTATGTAAATTTTCTGCCTAGTTATTTATCATTTATAATTACATATTAATTCATATTCTTATATTACTTTTATTTGAAACTTTTAGAAACAGCCAATCCATGTTTACCACCACTGTCTCAAAGACAGACCACTGTGTTTATTATTTAAAACTTTTCAGAGTTAACATTTCTTTGTCATTTTTTTACAGTTATTAAAATGGGTTATTTAATCCCAAACAGTTTTTATTTGTGTCCATTTGTCTCCATACCTGAAGAAGCACTGATTCGTTTTGCTTGTTTTAAAAAAAAAAAAAAAAAAAGAAATCCTAGTATTTTGTAGTACGTAAATTGTTATGATTATGATTATTGTTATGACATATACTGTAGTCATGACCACAAACCTTCTTATAACCTTCTTATATTCTATAAACTCAATATAAGATTTAAGTTTTACTTTATCTTTCTAATTGCAATAAATTCTATATGCCTTTAGAAATTCTTCCTCATTCACAGGAACACATGTTGATATTCTAGCGATCACAACAGTGCAGTGAACATGCGAACTAGTCTAGAAGATCAACTGCCGACTTCTAGCAACTCTTTCATTATGCATTCAGTACTTTCCCATGAAAAGGATTGACAACACGGCTTGTGCAGCGTCATTCCTTCTCTACACTGAACGAAGGATTACCAAGCATTCTTGGTACATAGTTACCGAGGATTAGGTGAAACCACTTGGAACAGTTGCGATACTATTTACTATCTAATGTTAGCTGACTAGCTACTGTTGAAGATGTGGGCTTTCTTTTCTGAGAGCTACACGAACACTGAAAATGGGAAATTTACTCTGCATAGGAGATCAGCAAACCCACTTGCCTTCAACACAGGTTGTTTTGTTTTAGCCGAGGTCTTAGTCTGTTAATTTGCTACTCTTATACCATACTGTAGCTTGGCTTCTTGGCTCTTATCCTTTATTTTCTTTTATATTTTTGTCCGGTTCAACATTACTATGTTTATGCTTGACATTGGAACATAATAACATATAGTATTACTGTAGTAATGTTATGTGATATGCTATATCCATGAAGAAATATGACATCCATGATGTTCTTCTTTTAGTTGCTCCTGTTAAAGTGGCCATCTTTGGATCCCCTTTCCCATGGAACCCTATGCAATTTATCCAGACTTTGGATAAGTGCAGAAAATGCCCTGGCTCTCCACCAACAGGGCATGGCAAATCCAGTATATAGAAAGATATCAATCTGACTAAATTTTTTGGTAATTACTTAATTACAGCTTTACAATACATTTAAGGCAATATGTGCTTACGCAACCATTCACATGTATGCGTGTTTGTGTCAGAGTGAAAGAGCTCTATAGAGATTGTGCAAGTTACAGAATTTGTGCTGTATCTTTGTTGATCGAGCCCCATTGGTGATCTAGCTCAAGTGAAAGATAGTATAGAAACGAACATTAAAATAACATTTGTACACAATGGCAGCGGGAAAGTCCAGCAGCAAGCACTTAATCAAATCAGAGTAATTGTAATACAGTATATTCTCACTCGCTCATCATCTATACCGGTTTATCCTGTATACTGGGTCACAGAGGGCCTGAAGCCTAGAACAGGAGTCTTAGGTAATGAATCAGAGGAAGTCTGGATGGCGTTCTAATCCATCACTCTTCACACACACACACACATACACACACACACACACACACACACACACACACACACACACACACACACACACTGAGGGCAATTTGGGAAACCCAGCACGGGGAAAACATGCAAACCTCATACACACTGACCCTGAGGCGGGAATTGAACCCGGACACTAGTAGAGGTACAGTACAGACCAAAAGTTTGGACACACCTTCTCATTCAAAGAGTTTTCTTTATTGTGTTCTTTATTGTGTTCTCTAGCCCAAAACGCGTCTCTTCTGCTTGTTGTCTGTCCTTAGCAGTGGTTTCCTATCAGATATTCTACCATGAAGGCCTGATTCACACAGTCTCCTCTTAACAGTTGTTCTAGAGTTGTGTCTGCTGCTAGAACTCTGTGTGGCATTGACCTGCTCTCTGATCTGAGCTGCTGTTAACCGCCGATTTCTGAGGCTGGTGACTCGGATGAACTTCTCCTCCGCAGCAGAGGTGACTCTTGGTCTTCCTTTCCTGGGGCGGACCGCATGTGAGCCGGTTTCTTTGTAGCGCTTGATGGTTTGTGTGACTGCACTTGGGGACACTTTCAAAGTTTTCTAATTCTTCGAACTGACTGACCTTCATTTCTTAAAGTAATGATGGCCATAATATGGCCTTGCCATAATACAAATTCAACCTCTTTGAATGAGAAGGTGTGTCCAAACCTTTGGTCTGTACTGTATATAGGCGAGTAAGCCACCATGCCGTCTTGTAATATACAATATATGTAAAAAAAAAAAAAAAAGATAAAGTACTACAAGTTCAAAACAAACAGCAAGACTGTTTTAAACATGGTTCATTTCATACAGCAAACAGGAGAACAGCACAAAAGAACAAAATAAGTATCATGAAATTAAATCAGGCCTTGTGACTGCTGGAATTTTGTTGAATACTGTTATTCTTTGGAGACAGAATTAATTAAATCTCTTAAATCTGAGACTGAACACGGATTTAACTTACAGCCATTTCTGGTTGATACAGGATGGGAATATCAACTTTGGCACATCGCACATGCATTTAATTAAAATTATTGTTTTTTTATGGCTGTCTAGACGATTTATAGCTTAGATAGGGCTGAATATGCAGAACTCAGCACAAGTACTAGGCAGGGTGATGACTGGAGAGCGTGCGGTGTAGGTAGGACTGTCAAAATGGCTGGAGCAACGAAAAATCATGAGACAACATGACGCAATTGCCCAAGCTCTATAAATCACTGATGGTGATAATAGACTGCAGGAAGGACTCACATTGTCACTTGTCCACACACACACACATGCATATATTTGATGCCTGCTGTGGAGCTTTCTCTCAATAAACAAGTAAGCTATTCATTGTGCAGTACTTATCCCTCACTAATGCGTCAAAGAATGGAGAGAGTCTGAAAAGTGGGCTGAAACAAAAAAAGGTGAGGTAAGCTGCTGACTGCTGGCCAAAATACGCGGAAATCTATAAAGTTAAAGAAGGTCAGATAAAGTCGGATGAGAAAAGCTTGGCAGATATCCACCGGTGCGAATCGACCKATGAAAGCCTAATGCAAGAAATCGATCGAGTTAAAAAATATATGAGATGATCGGCCAAGATCGAGATGAATAAGTTTCAAGTAAAGTCAGAAAAGAGGCTCGGGTGGATGGGACTTAAATTTAAAAGGAGGTATAAAACAGTTTAGCACTTAAGACGTGGGACTGATCTGATGACAGAAAGAAAAGAAGGAGAATGTGAGAGGGAGACTTTAAACACGTCATGAGCCATAATCCGCGTTCTGCGTAATGATGTATTTCAGTGTCTGCTGGATTTACCGTCTCTGTTGCTAAAGAGTTTGTTTTGYGCTTGTTTCTCTATAACCTCTGAGAGTTTTCCACTTTCATCACACTAATCAAGCATTAGATCCTAGAAGAATAACCATGATCATACTGTAATTCCTCTCTAAACATTAATAAGCCAAGCAAACCACATTAACTACAAGTTTTACATGATGTACTTTGACTGTACAGTTGCTAATTGGATACGACATTTATGAATGTAATATGTAATTATTGCATAAAACCACTCATCTATCACACGCACTAAAAAAAAATGACTCGGCAGCAGTTTGGTTCCCCAAAGTACACCCTTCACACTAAAGCTGTTTGAAGCACGCAGTTTAAGCTAAGCCCCAACTGTACATATTTCTATTTCATTATACTGCGAGTATATAATTCACATTACCTGGATGATGATCCAGAAGCAAACACATCTGGAGAAGCCGTTCCAGTTCCAGCTGAGCGGCTGACAATTACTTTTTGGAAAATTTGTTTAAAAGAAAGTCAGTCCTAAAAAAAAAAAAAAGTGCAGAAACCGGTGCGATCCTCCTCCGTTATTCATTTTCCCTTTGTCACAATATATATTTTTGAATACAACAGCTTGACCAGCAAATACTGTAAATGCAGCTTTTTTCATTTTTGTGGTCAGTTTTTTTTTTGTAATTCGTTTAATATACTTGTTTTGCAATCAAGTCTCTACACTGATCCTGACATCAATGCGGCTTCAAAGGACACTCGCTTTTGAAAGGAGACCTTACTGAAACACACAGCAAGTCTTATGATCCAACAAAGCATCAGTGTCAAGCTTGGTTCATCAATCACTTGGCGGTGCTTGTCTTTACACGCCACATCCTGATCTTTGATCCAGAAGTGATCAGACAATACTTGTAGGAATAAACACAACTCCTCATGTGGTCAGTCACGTTCTCATATCTCAACCCGTAAATCCCTGATGTTCAGTTTGTCTGGTCATTAACAACTAAATGAGAACATATTAAACAATAGTTCACACTACCGATGCATGCCTGAAGAGTAACCAGTGGCCCAGATGAAGATACTTATCACAGTCTTTGTTCTATCCTGTCACTTTGGTTCGGTTCCTTGGTAATACCAGCATGCCATCAGGACTCAAAACAAACTTCATTATGGCAACAAGCTGAGAAGGTCAGCCCAGATTCCTATGTCTTCCAAGCCAATTGTGGGAAATAATCTTTCCAGTGTATCCTGTGCCTGCTCCAGGTCGTCCATGCAGTGGCATTTACCTGATGCGTCTCTGATGGGAACCCATCAGGATCACCAAGCTGGCCAAATTGGCACACGCCTACGAGACCAAGGTGTCACAAAGCCTCGAAGCCAGATCTTCCACATTTTTATTAACTACCAAAGGGCAAACTGCCTGACAAACATATTATATGTTTCAGATAACAGCATAATCACAAGAGATCTCATTTGTACAAAAGGTGTGCAAGTGAGATCTCTTGTGGTTCAAGCTAAATGTACAACATTTTGGACAAGACAAGATTCGTACCATGCTCAGCCGCCTCCCCACCCTCCCTGCTGGCCAGCTTTCCCATTGATTTTTGTGCACTGTGTTCTGGCACCATTGCATATTTACACCTTTATGATACAGCAGGTAGCATCAGGCGCCTACTTGGTTTGTGAACCGCTAGAAGAAGAGAACAAGAACACTGACTTTTGATTTTTCAGGTAAAA
Organism: Clarias batrachus; assembly: GCA_003987875.1. NCBI lineage: Eukaryota > Metazoa > Chordata > Actinopteri > Siluriformes > Clariidae > Clarias > Clarias batrachus. The sequence goes on from QMIH01000323.1 coordinate 382,091, forward strand.
TGTCAAGTGACACTCTTACATGACTTCCTTCTTCATTAGTTAGGGCTGTGTAGGACGGATGATCAGGTTGACGCGTGCTGCACACACACACACACACACACACACAGATTTCTGAGGAGACCAACAGCACTGATGACGTCATGTCTAAACAGCGATCTAATTCCATCCTCATGTATGACTGTTTCCATATTTGACTCCATTCGCGCCCAAGTATGCTGTATCATTCCTAAGACCTTTTCCAGTGGTCCTGAGCACGGAACCTTTGTATTCTTACTGATCAAAATGAACTGGACTTTTGGCTCTGAAACCATCCCAAGGACCCAATGTGAAGGCGCCTTTAAGTACCCTTGAGATATACCTGTAGCTTGACTGAACTAAGCATGCAATTGGACTTTTATCACTTTATATATTGAAATATTYATTCTATTCCAGAGTAATAGGTGTCCAGCAACCCTGAGTATGTCGAGCAACCCGGCTGAGGAAACTCATTTCCACTTCCTATACTTGTGTCCTTATTGTTTCAACCGCTACCGCAATCTATAACCACAAATGTAAACAGGAATCTACAGGGAAGGTAAAAAAGTAACTGGGCATTAATAATTGGTAAGTCCATATTTCTAATAMAAATGTATTAAACAAATTGTACAAGTACTTTATTAAATAGGAAAATGTAATCAACTGTTTAAATTTCACTGGTGGCAACTAAATGAGAACATATTAAAGAGTGAAAGTTCTGAGTTTCCTTAAAGGGCCAGGGACGGAATGCACAGTCTTCTGGAGGAAGTAGTTTGGGATATTGCTGAGAACCTCCTGAGTCCATGCCTCCAACTCTTCCAGTGTGTGTGTGGCCTTGTCCGGTACACCTCGTACTTTTGCGAAGCCCCACAGGATAAAAATCACATGGCGTTAGATTTGGACATCTAGGAGGCCATTCATGAGGTGCGCATCATCCTAGGCAACGAATTGGAAAATTCTGGTTTAACCACGCATGCAGGGTTAGAGCAAAATGTGGTGCTGCACCAAGGGGTGGTGCTCCAGTGATACTACAGGTTCTATAGCCATTAATAGGCATTGCCTAGATAATTTCCACCTACWCTGTAGACTGRCCATTAAACATGTGTGCACCAAAGAGACCATGCTGGGAAATGTGTATGTGCTTTTTTATAGACGTACTCTAGTTGGGGTAAGACCAGGGAACCTAGTGCAGATGGGTGCAATTAGACCATTTTATTTAAGTAACCGCTTTATCTTGGTCAAGGTTGCAACGGATACGGATCCGGATCCTATTCCAGGAACACCAGACGAGTGGTGGGAATACAGCCTGGAATTTCACATGAGATTGGGTCACAAGACAAGTGCAGGTGATGTGCCTGTAGGTAAGCAGAAGGTAAAAGATTCACACTTTTCCTTCATGTCTCAGATGTGGGTTTTGCCAGATAAGAYGGCGCGCAGAAGCCACAACAGGAAGGAGGATAAATACTGCGTACTGGATGTGCTTTGTAGTCAGTGTCTGAGAAATTAGATGTTTTTTTTAAAGTGTGTAAATAGTAGAAATGGTAAAACTGTGTAAATGTTTCCTTCACAGGCAGTTTTTTTTTCTTTGTTTTTTTTTTTAGTTGCATGATAAATCAGCTCAAATCATTTCGGCAGGTCGAGGTCAAACACACACCTATTTAAACAGCTGCTGTCTCGCTCGCTTTTTCAATCTCTGTTTTTCTCTTTCAGCATTTTACTGCACCTTATCTCCCGTTTTCCTTTTGTGCCCCTTTCTGACATTTTTGCTAATAATTCATTGGAGTTTCACTTGGCCTCTCAGTGACTTCTCCTGAAAAATTACTTTTAGGACAGCATGCAAAGCGAGAGAGAGAGAGAGAGAGAGAGAGGAAATGCCAGGAGTTGGACATGCAACAGGTAGTAAACATAATGTTGTGAAAGCTGCTATTACTTCGGCTTTCAGAGACCAACAGGTGTCGTGGAGACAAAGATCAGCTTCACAGGCAGCTTCACACACACA
>QMIH01000323.1:421925-442062 GCA_003987875.1 Clarias batrachus
GGAAGGAGGTTAGTGAGGGGTCATGTTATAAAATTTTTAAGTTTTATTTTTCATAGTACAGCTAGTTTTCAACTCCTCAGTTAAAAACTGGACTGGTTTGGTGCATTGCATTTTTATCCGCACTGCAATAAGCATAACTTATTATTATTTTTATAATAAGCATAACTACTTATTCTTATTATTAATTTTTATATATGAATCTTTTTTTTTGTCTTCTGGATAGAGCAGTTGTGAGTGTAGTGTTAGCCATGTGGCACTGCATGTAGCATGCCAGTTTGTTGATTTACAATATCTAAACTTATCATTTGCAATCCCTTTGCAATGGCAGAGAGTGCTGCATTTCCTGTTTGCATGACTGAAGTGACCTGAAGTACTAATGTGGGTGTCTGGTGTACAGGACAAGGCCATCTTTTATTTATTTATTTTTTTTATTTTTTATTTGAACACCATGAAGCGTGAACCTCTTCAATTCCTGTTAAACAAAACCAAGGTCTAAGCTTTCAAGGCCTCTGGCATGCGAACAGAAATACCAAAAGCAAAGTAAATACGGGACTACAGCAGTCAACACAGCTCCTCACAAAGCAATCAGAGCCATGCTGCTCACAAACACACATTGCTTTTTCACAAAAAATGTGGATGTTATGCAGTGTGCCTGGATTAACCACTGCAGCACAATGACTACATTTATGACTAATATGATCAAATATACAATACCCATAATCATGATACATTCATGAGGCAAGAAATAGAACATGACAGGGCAGATTGTTACAGTGACCATTTCTTAAAACATAGCATGCCAAATTGTTTTATGGAATGCTAACAATTCCGTTTATTTTATTAATTCATGAACATACTGTAATTCATACTCAGCTAATGACAATTATCTTTTTTTTAATTAAAACTGATTAACTGATGATGATTGGTCTGCATACTATTTCTCGTTATTATAATTTAATAATTTTGCTGAATATTTTGTACCTCTTTCTCACACACACACCAAAGACACGCAGAGTAGGCAAATTGCCGTTTCCAAATTTCTCATAGTGTGTGCATGAGTGTGTGTACTGTCTTCGCTTGTGCTCTGTTATGTACTGGCACCCGTCTAGGGTCTACCTTGCCTTTGTGCTCCAAGTCCCCTGGGAGAGACTCCAGGCCTCCTGTGACACTGTACAGGATAAGTGGTAAAAAGAATGAGTGAGTGGATTTCTTTTTCACTCACATATCTATTCATTTGTATAATTTTGTAGKTAGGGTAATGTGAAGCATTAAATTATGTTGTTAGATGCTTCAATTTTGAATAAGGGACAATAGGAGTATTTTTGACAGCCTTATTTCAAATGCATTCTGTTTGTTTGAACTACTTGGGATTCATGAATTTATCTTGCAGTTTGTTGGAGTTCAATAGAGTTGTTTAAATAAATCTTATACTCATTATTGATTGTCCCGGCCAGGCTCAATTCCTGTCTCATGGAGTTTGCATGTTCTCCCCGTGCTTGGTGTGTTTCATCCGGGTACTCCGGTTTCCTCCCACAGTTCAAAGACCTGCAGATTAGGCTAATTGGCATTTGCAGATTTCCCATAGTGTGTGAATGAGTGTATGTGTGTGTGCCCTGCGATGGATTGGCACCCTGGTGCCTTGCCTCGTGTCTCTTGGGATAGGCTCCAGGCCCTCCGCGACCCTGAATACAGGATAAAGCCGTATAAACGAGGAGTGAGAGATCAGTTAAGAAAAACTCTACTTTACATTTACAATCCATTAACATTGCTTGTCATGCTACAGAGAAACGGGAAAACCCTTTGTTCTGAAGACTCTCCTGTGATGGAAAACCAACTGACTGTTCCATAAATGTTATACAGAGATTCTTTGTWARGCCACATTGTTCAATTCCAATCAATTCCATTCATGTATTTRTATTAGATAGTGTAGAGTGCCTGCCATCTCAGTCCTTGTAAGTGAACTATTTTATGTATTATATCAAGCCATGTTAATATAAACTTCAAGTTTAAGTTATTCGAGTCACAGACATCACTACTGTTAAATGACCTGACCAATCTGATTTGATCATCCTGCTGAATAAAACTCATAAACTTTTAAGGAAAAAAAAAGGCAGAATAAAGGTGAACTGAAACCGACCAATATTTGAACCTTGTTTAACCATGATCCATAAGCTAGCAGTATGTACCAGAAATGCAGAGTTTAGATTACCGTACCTAGCGCAAAACTTTATGAATGGCAGACAGTTAACCCTTCAATAAAACATTGCGCTGGATAGGGCTGACCTTATAGTTTGTGCCATCAATAATAAAATAGCGCTTGCTGTGCATTTGGCAGAGTAATACACATTATCTTGGGGCAGAATAGCAAGAAAAATAGCAAGGATAACATAAAATTTCTCTGAAAGGTGATAGGAAACCCTATTATTGTATGACTTTGTTACAGCAAACAATGATGAGAGATATTTGTTTCATCTGGAGTATCTGTATAATGAAAAAAAAGTTGAATGTAATGGAATTTCGAAAGACGTGTTAAAGTTGGACGTCTATATCACCTTGGAGTGGTTCTAGTAGTCAATTTATGGAGGGTAAAATGCAGCATAGACTCCATGCAGTCCATTTATATATATATATATATATATATATATAAGTCACATTAGACTATGCTAATCCCATAAACTCTCACACAACAGTCTCTGTTTTAGGTTCATTCAAAATGGTGTGAAAATGGAATAAAATATATATATATATATGCAGGTTAAAGTGCCAATTGCCGTGTTGGTGAGAATGGGCAGACTGGCGTGAGCTGAGAGCTGTTTATTCAAACAACGCTGCCTTACTACCAGAAAAGCATCTCAGAATGCAYGAGACATTGAACCTTGAGGTGGATAAACTACAGCAGTATAAGACCACATTTGGTGTCAATCCTGCCGAGGATTTGGAGCTACTGTACATTCACCACAACTGGACACTTCGAGATTGAAAAAAATGTGCCTTGATAAGTCTGCTTCTGTTGATACATGTAACCAGAAGGGGCAAAATTGGGTGTTAACAGGATGAATTTGCATCATGCGTTGCGTGTGTGTGCAAGAACCAGCAGGAACCAGTTCACCGATTATGTAGAATGATGAAATTGTACGATTATAGTGAATGGACCCCCAAGTCAAAATGGGAGAGTTTGAGAGTTCAGTGGAGTAATAACCACTGGGGAAGGATGTTAAACTTTGGACACCCCAGTCAACAATTCTGTTACGATGAATAGTAAAGAGAGAGGAAGATGAACTCATTTCGAGGTAAGTTGATGTTAAAGATGACGCATTTCTTTAAAATTTAAAGCAGCACTAACTTTTCATTTCTATATTTTCACATTCTCTATTTTAATTTTCAATAAAACACAAAGGAAAAGGTCCCAAAGCAAAACCCTGTATATTCACAATCTTATAACATCCCTTCTGGTGAGTATTGCATCTCTTAATCATTCTTATAGTCAGTTAAGAGTTTTTAAATTCATGTTTGGGGGATTTTTACCCATGTGTTCTTGCAAAGGTCTTCTAGTTTTGTGTGATCTCTGGGCCGTCATGCATTCACAAACAGTAAAATTACTGATCTAATCACATGCTTAAAATGTTTTTTTTTCTTTTTTTCTGCATAATCTTTTGCTTCAAAAATACATTTGCTTATTGCTGCAAAACAGGACTTGTTTCTTAATTTCATTAGGCTGGTTGTTCACCCCCAGCCTAGAATCTGTCTGCTACAGTAAATATTGGTGATGGTCTTTTGCAGTGCCACAAGGGTTTTGATTTGCCTTCCTAGAAATCCTATGGTCAGGTTTTTTAGTTTTCCAGACCTCCTCTTATCCTCCACCCTCTTTGTTAACTTCCATTGCTAGAAAAGCTGCTTATAGAAGCCAATGGCTGCTTCTTGTTGGGATTTGAGGAGTCATAATATTTATAAAGATTTATAAAGAAAATTGCATCATCTCAACTTTCATACTGATTATTGTGCACAAGCCTAACAGGCTAATTAAGGTCTGAGAACTCGTAAATGTTATCTAAACACTCAAATCTCTTGGGGTGCCCAAACCTTTTCTTCGTACTCTTTTCAATTTTTTTCCACTCCTAAATTGTACAAAACAAAGGTAATACACTAATCCTGGTTAAGAATCTTATAAAAAATGTAATTTTTCTTTCTATCTTTCATTTTATATCCTTTGGAGATCCGTTCATCTTCCACCCACTTAACTATTCACCGGAACAGAAATTTTGACTGGATAAACATATTTTGCATACCACCAAGTGAATGCAGTACAAGTCTGAATGCTTGTAAAGGGGGGAATTTTACTGGTACTGTTTGGTGTCATGGTGCCTTTCAAGATGACACTCAATTAAATTGAAGCGTATGAATGACACCAAACTGTACCAGTAAAATTACCCTTTTAACAAGCATTCAGACCTGTACTGCATTCACTTAGTGGCAAAAGTTYTGTTTCTGTTWCATCATTTAAAAATGATGTTATTATATAACACACACACGTACAGTAGGATGAACTGGCGTGTATTGTTGTCTTGACTTTACTCAACATTACCATGCTGTTTTAACTGTTTTCTTAGACAGTGTCGTCCAACATGCCCCTGCATTTCTTCAATTACCCCGTCACCAACGGTACAGCTTTCCAATAATCCCTCTCTCTCTTTCCGTCTCTCTYGTCATGATGGCAAAACTGCCTGTGCTGCACTAAATGACATTTTAATGCGTCCCCATTAGTATGCTGCGCTGCAACCTTTTTTAATGCTTTCTCCCATTTGTTGATGGCATTGTTATGAAAAGTCTTTTCATTTAAAACTAAGCATATGCCTTCATTGGCAGTAGGTTTCCAAGCCATTTGTTTACCGTTTGATGGAAGGGGTTAACGGCATTAAGAAGTCACACTCAGACTTCTAATGACGAAACAAGTATGGCTTCGACTTAGAATAGAATGTTATCTTTTCTTGGAGAGCATCATTACAATGAGACCAGAAAGGAAAAAAAAAAAAAAACTTTTATTATTTGGGTACTGACTCAGTCGCTGTGTTTGCACTCAACCTAATGCTCCATTAAAATGCCAATGTATGGCATCTATAAGAAAACATTTTGTGTTACAAGTTTAGTCATTGAGACCAGATGGATTGTGGGATGGACGTCAAACTAACCTTTGGAGGCTGATCTAGGGAAGACCTTGACCTCAGTGTTTAATATTATCCATACTTTCACGRAGGAAAAATGGAGGTGGTGGTGGTGATAAATATTTTATTTCTTGTGCAGTTATTCCTGACCAATGACCTCAACTTTGGAAGATGAATATAAGTAAAGGCATTTTACAAATAGATAAGTGGGAATTTTATGTTATTTTTGACAAAGAATGCAGTCTATCATTTTTTTTTAAAGCAGGTGAAACATTGAGCCGCTTTACTGCTCTTACAGCTTATTTTTCTCACTGTCCACTCTATAGTCATACTACAAAGACACTTTGCTAAGACGTAAATAATTTAACATTTATTTAAACTGCACACAGTGGGATTACAAAGCTGTATGCCCAAAGGCGCTTCTTTTTGTGATATTGGAAAACAATTTAGTCTGAATAATTTTCAGGTTAGAGTTGAAGYCGGAAGTTTACGTATTTTTTTTCACAAATACTGCCATTTACTACTTAAACATTCCTCTGTCTTAGGTCAGTTAGGACCACTSCTAAATTTTAAGAATGTGAAATATTCGAGTAATAGTACATAGCAAGATTTATTTCATCTCATTTCCAGTGGGTCAGAAGTTTCCAACCACTTAGTTAGTATTTGGTAACATTGCCTTTAAATTGTGTAAATTGGGTTGAATGTTTTRGGTGGCCTTCCGCATGCTCCTACCAATAAGATGCTGGAATTTTATCCCGTTTCCTCCTGACAGAACTAGTTACTGGGTCAGGTTTTAGACCTCCTTACCCGTGCAAACTTTTACAGTACTGCTAATAAATTCTCTATTGGATTGATGTCAGGGCAAATTCAGTACCTCAACCTTGTTTTGCWTAAGCTATTTKCTACAACCTTGGACATCTGCTTGGAGTCTTTGTCAATTTGGAAGAAGAATTTGAAACTTTTTATGACTTTTTATGGTGGTTCTGAAGCARTGACTCCTTCCTTGCTGGGCAGCCTTTCGGATTATGTCAATATCAGGCTTGTTTTACTGTGGATATGGATACTGTTACCATATGCCCGTTTCCTCCAGTGTCTTCACTAGGCTCTTCTGCTATTGATTTCTACTTGTATAATATTGTTTGTACAAATGAATGAGCACCTTCAGGCATTTGGAAGTTGCTTCAAGATGAACCAAACTTCTGTGGACCACTTGGCTTCTTTTGATTTTCCCCATGATATCAAGCAACGAGGCACGAAGTGTGATGRTAGGCCTTAAAAAACTATATATTCACAGGTAAACCTCTGATTGACTCAAATGATGTGAAATAATCTACAGTATCTGTACGCAAGTCTATGAAGATTCTCAGTTATCCAGGAGAAGTTATCTGGAAGTTGACTCATGTCAACTGGTCTTCTTTCTTGTTAGCTGGAAACATTTTACTACTCATCCAAAGTAGCTTGTTATATTTKGTATATTTTGTTAKTTTGTTAACATGAAATTTTGGGAGTCCTTAAAAAAACTTGAAGCTAGAACTTCAACCTAAGTGTATGTACATTTCTAACTAAACTGATAGTATATTGCAACCTGCTTTTAACATGCATATGAACGCAGACTCATATAAACGGCATGCAAAATTTCACCAGGTAAGCTTGAAAATCATTGCAGACTTTGTAAACTAGCAGACTGTTATCAAGATTATATATACAATATTTGACCCAGTGTAGTGTCATAACAGCTGTTCCACTTGTGCATCTGTGCCAATACATCTGTATGCCGTGGGTAGTTTCATTTGAAGCTATCGGTGGCACAGATGCTGAATTTGAAGCTTTAGTTTGTGTGCTAGAATTGTGCCTCACACTTAATCAACCTGATTTAGCCTATGTGGTAAGTCTACTTTGAGGATAAAACATAAGTGCTTCATCACCAAGGATGTTTTAGAAACACAAAAAAGGCTACTTAAAGGCTTATTAAAGCATCTAACAAAACATGATGCAAATGCAGAGCGAGGTTGAAATGCCTTTTTTTTTAATGAGCAAATCTAGAGCAGATTGCAGATGMSTATAGTGGACATTTAATTACACATCGTCTTAGAACTCCAGCATTATGCTAAATGGGAAATGAAGTGAATCGAAGAAGCTTAGCATATATTTTGTGTTGCAGTAGTTTGTAGAATGTAATACTGTGTCACGTTGAGTTAAAATCAGTTTTAATTTCGTTAAAAGACCATTCAATTTGCTAGAAAGAAATGTGATGTGCTCCAGCTCTTACTTCAGTAATGCTGTTATTCTTCAGCCTGTTAGACATTCATTCATTCATTTTATGCATTTATTCATTCATTCTGAATGGTTACTTTTGACAGGTCCAATCACCTAATTCAAAGTTTGGCAGTGACACACGCACCACCTAATTTCTCAGCTCTATAAAGTARAGCGATGGATGGAAAGGACCTTCAGCTTTAGATAAATGACTCAAAGGGTGAAAGAAACAAAGTTTGGTTTAGGGGAAAAAAGAGAATTTTAAAAAGTTAAATTTCAATACCAACTTTGAAAACTTGAAAACCGTAAATCTAAAAAAAAAAAAACTTCTTGAAGAGAGTACATTAACTATATTAATTTTATCTGTTTTATAGATCTGTTTTACACATCTGCCCATCTAAAGACGGCTAATTCACTGCCATTCATTTTATACCTTTCTTATCTTGTAGTTATCACTTTATAAACTTTAGTAAAAGTRAGTGGCACTATTTAACCTGCAGCTTTATTACAGAATAATTATTTGCATGGCAGCTTATTCTAAATGCGGTAGAAGTTCGAGTGATTCTGACTATAGAAAGCAGGGTGCCATTGGACAGTACTCTTCACTCAGCCCACAGTAGGCTGCAGCAAGGAATATTGTTCTATAACATCTTGTTCACTTGTATTATTAATATTATATTATAATAAATATTTTAGGTATTGAAACAATGTTTCCAATTTCTCCTGTGCAGTAGACCCTAGTCTTGGTTTTATCCAATGGKTTTTGTGCTGTCCAGCAAAATGTTTCCAATGTTACACACACTCACCCACACACAGGATTATAAAGTGCTGAGCAAATAACTGATGTTTTGAGAGGAAGCTGCCAGGGTTAAGTATTTCCATCTTAAATTGGAGACCAAATTACAAAGGCTTGATGGCCAACAGGAACCCATAGCTTCATCACAGTCCTGTTGCTATTGAGCTATAAACAGACAATATTTATTTATTTATTTATTTAATATTAACTAAACAAAAAATAAACCAAGCTCACTATTTTAAACCATGGCCACTTGGAAATCTGAGAACATRTAAAACTTCTGGACAGATTAGACGACATGCACTCTAAACCTAAAAAGACAATAAATGAGGGAGGCTTTAAATGACATTACATCATAGGATTAAAAAAAAATGGCCATACACTTAAAAAATGATGCAAAATAAGCCTTATAATACACCTTTATTTATTTATTTATTTATTTATTACTTTTTTCCAGCTTATTTATATACAAGTAAAAAAATATAAGAMAGATTTACAAATGCAGTGGCGAGGTTGCCGTTTCATACATGGCAGATGTACAGGTGTGAAGAATGTAAAAAAAATCTAGTGAAATTATTTTGGAAAAATTTTGGAACTGCAAGGTTGAAAACTGTCCAAATATTTAAACATAAATTTTTGTTACGTTTAACAAAAACAAACAATTTTAATTTTTCCCAGTTGTTTCTCATGATAAACAAGTAAACAAGCTTTACTATAATAACATTTGAACCCTTAAAAACCTCTAATGAAAATCAGTTTTAGACTGAATTAGAGTGTGTTAAAGTGCAGTAACTTGTGTATAGCTTGAAAAACACACTCAGAAATAGCATGTAGTCCCATCATGTATGCACATATTACTTGTAATGAAGTTAAGACTGCATGCACCATTTTTGGATTAATTTAACATCCCTTCTACTGAAGTAGGGTCAATTAGCTAAAAATAGAAAAAAAGATTTAGGCTAATAAAAACAAATTGTATAGGAGATTCACTTATTTCTATGAATGAAATATTTATTGATTTACTTATTTAAAATTACAAGTCTACAACCAGAATTTGTGCATTAACTTCCTTCTGTTCGATGATCGCCTCACAAATGATTAGACTGTTACCGTTCTTATAATGGGTCTAAAGGATTATACCCATKTGAAGCGAATTGGTATGTGGGAAAGGAAGYAGTTGTTTGGCGGCTTTATTCAGTCAGTTTAAGATGAAGAAGACAGCACCGGTGATGTGACATTTGAGAATTTCACATCGTTTATACAATAATCTTGTTCTGCATCAATGGGAAACATTTGACACATTTCAATGATGAGGAATTTCATCAGCAGACAGATGAGAGTGCAAGACTGTGATGTGAGCTTTTACCAGTGGCGGCTGGTGCAAAAAAATTTTGGGGGGGGGGGCGCAAACAAAATTAAAATTAAACTTTTAATACTCGCCTGTAAATAAGCATTCATCGTGATTGCGCATCATTACTACTAGCATAAAATAAAGGCATGACTCACATTGCATTCAGTCAGCAGCTCCGCTTGCCGTAAAAAGTGCTGGAAGACATGTTAAGAATGGTCCAATCACATGAGCCCAAATATTTAAAAATGATATGATTCGYTAAGAACAAAAGTGGGAGGGTTCAGGGCGCACAGTGCTGCGCCCGAAGGATGATTTGTAAAGATCCAATCAAAGCTCAGCCTCAGGTCACATGCTTTTCAGTGATTTACGTGCCTTCATAGAMACTCGTTTGTCCGGCGCCCCACGTACATGAACACAAATAAACGTAATACAGTTTAGAGTTTTTTTAATTGCAAATAAATTATATTAAGAAATACAGCGGATTATTGTGACTAAACGTCTTTATTTCATTATTAAAATTAGTAATTATTATGTTAAATAATTACATGTTAAAGTAGCATTCTTCCCTGCCTAACTTTAAAGAGGGCGGCGCCCCGTATTGACCGACCGCCACTGGCTTTTACACTGCCAATCATATTCCTTTGGGAATTATCAAACTTTTTGTTTGTTTGTTTTGTTTTTGTTTACTGATCTACTTTTGTGTGAAAGCTTCCCCAGTGAACACTCTAACTCATAGTCCTCATATCAAGTTTAATTATTCTTTATTTTAAAGGATGAAATCTTTACACTGGTCATATAATTTTAAATACATGATGCTTACCAATCAATTATTAATAAGCAGAAAACATCAGGAATGTCCACGAGTACTATGTTATGTGCAGTCAGGTCAGTATCACAGCAGCTGTTCCACTTGTGCATCTGTGCCAATACATCTGTAAGCTGTGGGCACTTTTATTTGTAGCCAATTTCAAGAGGTGGCACAGACATTAATGCTTTTTKTGTGAGTTGGATATCTGCAGGAAAAAAAGTGTATTGATTCCCTTTTTTTTGCCTCTAACAAAAACAGCATCAAGGAGCCTACGAGGTTAGTCTTTGATTTGAGAATAAAACAGTGCAGCTCATTGGGATTAACATTTGTTAGCACGGATGATTTATTTATTTATTTTTCAGTTTCAGTGGCTACTTACAGGCTTATTACATCATATAACAAAACATGATGCAAATGCAGAGATAGGCATTGAAATGAGAATTTTGAGCAGATCTCTGGTGGACATTTGGATCATCACAATAGCTGATCATTTCAAATAGGAAATGAAGTGAATACAAGGCACTTAGCTTATTCTTACTGCAGTTTGTTCAGCGAGTGTAATTCTCTGTTATGAGATGAAATATTTKATGTTATTAGGCTTACACACAAAACCGCCTTGCCGGATAATAATAGGTTCTAATCCATAGAATCCATATTGGTGCTGTAGCCTCTAATTAAATTTTTAATTTGAAAAAATAGCTAGGGTCTGTTATTTCACTAATAGCGCAATAACCTTTAGACCTAATGCCCCATCAAACTGCTGCAGACYTCGAAGTTCCCAGTGCGTTGTAAAAGTATTGACGAGGCAGTGGGAGTGGGGTCGAAATGAAAAACTGTGCATTTATACGTGCATATGTGCATTTGCGCAACATTTATCATGTTATCGCTAATTTCCTATCACACACATGATCATGCACTCACCAGGTCCAATGAGATCGAACCGAGGTATTACTATGGCCGTGCAAAGTCTTGAGCCACCCCTCATTTCTTTACAGTCAATTAAGAGAAATGAGATGACGTAGAGAAAATTAAAGAAACTAGAACAAATGCTTTACTGTGACAGGCTACAAAGTTGCTAAAGTTGCAATWTAGAAAGTGGTTGTTTATGTAAGGTCAGAAATGGCTACTACTGACAGTGTGCTGATGATGGTTGTTCATAATAAATTGTTCATTGGAAAGAACATRTTCATGTCTGTTTAAAAACAAAAAAATTAAACAGTATTACTTTTATGTTGTAGCGCTACAAAATGTTGAAAAGTTGAATCTGTTTTCTTGGTAAAAAAAAAATCAGTCTGTTTATCTGTTTTAAAGGGGCGTAGCCAGACATAACACAATGGGGTGTCTAGGTGAGATCCAAAAAAGGTTTCTACATCCATAGAYAGTGACATAATGTTCTACCACCAACGTTTATTTTCTGGTATGCTTAAAAAAAGGAAAATCCTCTACAGTGCACTATAATWATGAAATWCATTTACAGTCCTTTTTTCCAACACTGGGTAAAGGTGCCTGACTTTTAATACTAGAGGTCCAGAGTCCAGCCMAGTTCTAGGATTTCCCAGCTTAAATTGTATGAAATTGGAAAGAGAGTTAGAGGCTGCTAAAATCCAGTGGGTTCAGCTAAGGTCTAGGTTTGATTGATGTGCYTTGTGCATGTGTATGCTGGGGAAAAAAAAGAAAAAAAAAAACCTGAAACAAAGTACACAGAGCTAATTTCAGAAGGCGCTGATGCTCTGTAGCGTCTAGATCAAAGTTGCGTGCAGAGAGGATGTTCAGAGATCGAGAAACAAAAATAGATGTCCTCAAAGCATTCTTTTTGAGTTCATAGTTCCAAAAAAGWCTCATTTTGTGATTAAAAAAAAAAATGTACGATTCACGTGTGTGAAATGTAAGATAGTGGTAAACAAGGACAAGTGATGGAAATGATCCTAGGAGCATGATGACAGGGATATTTTCTTCTTGTCAAGCTTCTTTTGTGAAAGGCATCATTTAGGTTTATGCCACTTTACTTTTCCAGTGAAAACAACATATAATCATGGAATTGCTGCGACTGTAGTCGTGTCCTCTGTAGAATATTGCGAGGTCCCTCAACAAGGCCTTTACCCAAGTGACAAGTGTGAAACGAGAGTCTGATGGAAAAGATAGTCAATCTGAGAGCATTGCTTTTATCTGGGTCTGGCGCTCTGAAATGGAATGTGTCAGAACGGAGGAGAAGCAGAGGCAGCATCTGAATAGGAAATGTGTTCRGAGATGATTGACCTCAAGGCAGAGACTGGTGAGAGAGGAGCGCARAGAGAGAGAGCCACGGTATATCAGCCATGCAGTGTTAAATATTATCTACAGTCAGGAGTTAGCTCAGGGTAGATGTGGGTGGATTCTGTAAAAAAAACAAAAAAAAAAACAGTTTAATCCAAAGACGTATATATTAGATTGGTTTTGCAGTTTTGTTTAAAAAGTAGAATGATAACATGGATGAACAAATATATGGAAGAGATGTTTCCTAGATATTTTTCATTAGTCCCATATTAGAAAAACATGAATTTTGAGAAAACCATTGGTCGGATCCCTTAGAAAAGTAACTTTTCCATTTTTCAACCCTACTATCATTGCTCAATGGCAATGGTATTTCTCAATCTTATTGTTGTTGGTATGGATGTTATTGTTTCCCCGATAATGCACAGAAACACTGACCATTTAAGGGCATATTTGAGCTTATATGCAAGTGTTTTATGTTGCCCTGTGATGCAGGACAAGCAGCAGTTTAAAATGATGCAGGTGACTAGCTGCATGCGCTTCAGATTCCATGGACCAACTTTGGTTCTGAAGCCAAAGCTCAAGTGTTAAAACGTGCAGTTCTTTAAATGTCCACTGGAGGGTGGCACTAAAAGTGAGTCAATCCCCACAGACACCAAAAAGTATTGGCCTTTTAAAATGCCTTCATAGAACAAAAACCTTGTGCAAATATATATATATATAWAAAATTGTGAATTGTGTGTAATGTACAGTAGGTTGTACAGCATTCAAAAATAGATTCAATGGATATCTGATTTGTGATTCTCGGAAAATGATTTCCGCTTAACCTGCTTGATCATTGATTAGTTTTCTGTTCAGTCAGTAGCTGTAAATGTAGGACAAATCATAGGATTGTATCGATGCGTTCAACAACTTTCACAGGGACTTGTACAATAGATTCTCTACATAAGCTAAAAAAAAAAAAAAAAGCTGTGTCATTGTGGATATTTTCTGTAAAGGGATGACTACTTAGCTTTTTTTCTTTAGGGTCTTTCCATAAATGCCATCATAATATGTGATAAGATTCTCATATCTTGATTAACAAAACAATTGCTATGATTAGCAAATTCCTGAACTATAAGAGGAATGATGCTTTACGACTTGCTATTGCTGGAATAAAATCGCCTTTGTAGTGGTAGTAGTTCACTCTGTTTCTCCTCATGCAACATCGAACCACCCTGTCATTGATTTATTGATTTTTTTTTTAAATACATATTAAATCTAGAATGATAACTGAAGCATTTAAAGTGATTTCCGATTTTCATTAAGGGAGGGAAAGATATTTCGCGGCTTGCATGCAGCTTGAACATCTGTGCCGTTCCATGTAGAGGATTCTGGCTTTCTGTTTAGTCATTGTGAAGATAGGCCTGTGCTTCATTCGACATGCCCAAGGAGACACTCGCCCTGCAGATATGGGGAATGAGACGCGCTTCACCTCTTCCCTTCAGGACTAAATAATTAGCTTCGAATCTGCTCTCATCTCTGTGGTGCTGCTGCATGGCTGCAGAAATTGACGACACGCTGTTTACCTCAGCAAGCTCATTGCTGATTTAGATAAGCTTGTTAATTAGAGGTGTCTTCTGCCTATTTTCACATTTCCGTCTACATTTATAGAGGTGAGATTTCATGTTGTTTTCCTAATTTCTCAAAAGTTGCCTTAAAATTCACCAGTTTCTCACTTTCATCACCTTCCTAGGCTTTGATTGTATGCGTATATAAAAAAACGTATATGTTGGCCCTTCAGGCTATGACTCCTACACAAGAACTCTGGGCTGTGCTGTGATGTCAGATCCTTTGGGTGCTTTGGTGGAGCCTCCATGAATTGGACWTGTTGGAGTGGGTGCTTGGTCGGATTTAGATCTGGGAATTTCGAGGCCAGATTAACAACCTTGAACTCTTGGCCTGCTAAGCCCCATGCGCAGGTTGTCCTGTGATGGACAGGCTGGCCTTTGGTTCCTGCAGGCRCAGATAAGCCTTGGGTGCTCATGATCCTGTCACCAGTTTACTGGTATATCATTTGATAATCATTGTTATTCAGTTCCCCTGTACATCTATTACATGTATATTGCCACCATGAAGGGATGACTTGGTCTGCAAGAATGTGGTAGATGGTAAAAAAAAAAAAAAAAAAAAAAAAAACTTTACAGAGGGCATCACACTGCCCCTTCTGGATGGTCTTCTTTAAATGGTCAAATTCCAGCAGAAACTTGTTAAGATCTACCAAAAGCCTTGGCTTAAGGTCAAGCTTGCTAAGCGACTATCAACCAAATATTGGTTGTGCTTTATGTTTTTTTTTTTTAAACCTATGCACCCAATTGGTATTGTTATATAACTATTCTGCACCAGATAAACCTAGATTGGAAATTTATTGCAAGCACAATTTTACTATGGCATTCATGTATATAAGTGTATGTAAACTGCAAGTAAAAATTGTTATGCTACATAACAGAAGTTTCTCAACATAAATACATGAATATATTTCTTTCTTGTTCTTCATAGGTTGTATACTTCCATACACCTTTGTGTTTGGCCTCAGTGGTGGCTGTAGTGGAACTGGCCTCTCTACCTTCTGGGACAGAAACGTCCCAGAGTGCAGTGGGGCAGGGTTTTGGCATCCTACAGCTCTTCTCTGGACAAGCGCAAGGAGAGGGCAGGTAACGTCTAATGTCTTAATGTCTCTGTCCTATAGAGAAACGTGTGTGTGTTTTGGATGTGTGTGTGTTTGCATGTGTGTACAAGGCAACTTTTTCACAGTTTTGTATTGCTGACAGAGGGATTATTCTTCAAGCTGGTTTATGGATTTATGTGTGAAATTGTTCATATGAGCATTATTCATGAAAATGCTTTAAATTCACAAAATCTATGTATAATAAATAATGCAAAGCTTGACTTGATTGACGTAAGGAAAGATATAATTTGCATGGATTTCTGCACTTTCTTATATATAAGGAAAATATACAGATATACTGTCATAATTATATTTTGAATGTCAAGTATACCGTTATCTACTATCTTAAGTTATACATTACATTCACAGCGTGTGTGTTTTTGTCTCTTGTTCTGCAGGTTAACTCTGTTCTGTGGTACTCCTCGAGCCCTGCTACACCCAACACTGAGGGACCCATTGCAGAGTGAGTACACGCACACACACATGCGMACACACGCATACACACAAATAGTTTTCTCCTCCGACTAAAAAAATATAAAAAACACAAAGATTTACAATTCAGCAGAACATTGCATTAAATGTGCTATATATTTACACTGTGTGTGTGTGTGTGTGTGTGTGTGTGTGTGTGTGTGTGTGTGTGTGTGTGTGTGTGTGTGTGCGTGTGTGTGTATTCCAGCTCATGGTGGGTAGCTAATCAATAAAGAATGATTTTTATAAAGTGGTTTAGTTCACTTCTTCATGCAATATAAATCATGTTTTATGGCAGCTTGAGTATACTATTAGTAAGCACTGGCCCTGGGCTTTATGGGTGCTTGCCCATGTACATACCTCTTTTTAAATGAGCCATACTTATTCTGGGTAAAGTGT
Source organism: Clarias batrachus (assembly GCA_003987875.1). NCBI lineage: Eukaryota > Metazoa > Chordata > Actinopteri > Siluriformes > Clariidae > Clarias > Clarias batrachus. The sequence continues at coordinate 438,123 of QMIH01000323.1, forward strand.
TAAAGTAAACCCCATAGCCATCAATGACCTCGCTGCTTTTGGTGTTCACAATGCAAGTAGACTCAAAAGGGTATTTAGTACTATTTCTGGACATTTTATCCTTGCTTACTTCTCAAAGCWCTTGTTCTCCACAGCATGAGCTCTTTATAACTCATAGCCTAGACAGCCTGTCTGTAATGTCTTTCATAATGGTTATATTCCATGAGGYTGTTATCAAATTACTGCAAATTTAGCAAAAACAGAACTGAAATGAAGTAGCAGAAGTGTCCAGGAATGGCGGATGAGGTGAAGGGTCATGATGGTAGCTGTGGTGTCAACAAGCAAAGGGACTCTCATGTAAGTAGCTGGAAAAGACAAAAGACAAAAATGGTGTGGTTCTAGGCTGAACTTCTAATACTGTGCTGATAGTTATTAATGAATTGATTATTTAAAGATGATAAAACTGTATTAGATTTGAAAGCTAACAATAAAAGAGACAAAATGAAAGCTGCAAAGGACTGCATACTTAGAAGAATCTTTTTCTCGCCCATCTACATGTCTTTCTGGAAATGTATTCTTGTTTGGGAATCTGGAAGAAAAAGTAACATGTGACAGACATCCACTGGCGTCCTTTTCAACAATGTCCAACATTTACAAATGTTTTACTTACWTGTGAAATGTCATGTCTTCCTCATTTGTTAAAATGCCAGCAGTTGCTAGAATAGCATTAAAATCATCTTGATTTCTATCCTGATGCATTAGCCATGGCTTCAGTTGCAGTGAAAGTAGCTCCCTTCAATATACAGTAGCAGAACTGCTTGAAGAACAGCGCTAATGTAATAAGCTGGGTACAGCCAATCTAGTATATTCATAGAATAACAACGTAAGAACAACAGCATAATTGCTAGTGATGCAATGTCTCTGTAAGTATATTTTTACTTTCTTGGTGAACCACATGCAGTGCATTTTCCTCTTTTGGTACTTATCCATGAGGTAAGAAAAAAGGGAAACTATATATGGAAAGCAAGCAAGCCATACTGAAATCTTCTGACCAGAGAGTGGGTCACTTGTGGGCTGTTTTTTTTTGTAATTAAATTTTGTCTCCATTTTCTGTGACAAATGAATGGCAAAAATGACAAAACATAGATCTAATACTACATATGTTGCTAACTTGGACACTTTGGACACAACTTGTATGTTCTCTGCGGCGTTACTTTGGCAACCTTATGTAACCTCGCAACTATTATTTCCATCCAGGTTTGCCTTAATTTTTGGCAAATCTTGTATTGTAAGGTCAGGACCCTKTGGTGGTCCATTCACGTGTGAAAATGATTCCTTATGCTCCCAGAATGACTCTATTACAATTTAGGTCCTGGAATACGACTATGCTGTTAGGGAAGTATAAACGCATTTGTGGGGAAACCTTGTCATTCAGTGCGCATGTGAAAGGACATAAARTACAATCGATCACTGATTATAAACCATCCACAAAGAATCTTTCAACCAGCACTGCCTTCCTCCCTGATAAACTGAATCATTTCTGCACTCGCTTCGACCTAGGATGCAGGCAGCATGCCAAAAATGTAGACAGTTCCCCTGTTGGCCATCCCCTAACTCTCCACAATAGATGTACACTCCGCACTAAGCACAGTAGATGCACAAAAGGCTGCTGGCTCTGATGGCATACCAGGATGAGTGCTCAGGGCTTGTGTGGGACAACTGGCACAGGTTATCACTGAAGTCTTCAACATGTCACTGGCCCAAGCTACTGTTCCCGCAAAACACATGTAAAAGCACKGCTCATTGATTTTAGCTTTAGTAAGGACATACCCACTATGATGATCACTTCAGGACCTGGGTGTCAGCCCTTCTATTTCCAGCTGGATTCTGGACTTTCTAACTGACAGACGTTACTCTGTTTAGTTGGGCAATCACATTTCCTCTTCTCTCATTCTGAAAACTGGCGTTCCACAGGGYTGTGTGCTGAGTCCTTTGCTATATACCCTGTTTACCCATGACCTTGTGTCTCTGTACAAGTCCAACATGATCATCAAGCATTCAGATATCACAGTGGTAGGTGGTTGCCCTATAGGGTGGAGATTTGTCTATCAGCATGGTGTTACTCCATTTCTGATTAGTCTCAATAACAAGTGATTTTCTCATTACATTGTGTGTGTAGTAATGCTCTTACTGTCACTATTACACATAACTGTGATTTCTACTGTTGATTATTATTGTTATTTATTTTTTTCCTGCATGAAACAGTTATGGTCATTCATGATTTTTTTTTTCTGACCACATTTGTTCCATGAATTTGACGGTTTCAGTGCCGTCATTTAAGGTTTAAGTAATTACATTAGTCATTTCATCACCCAGTATAAGTAATTTCAGCAATCAGCTTAATCCTTTATTTGCTTGATGTAGGCTGTAAGAAACAAATATCTTTTCCACGATTTGTGGATACGTGATCCGACATGGATCATTTTGGTTTTATTTGGGCAAAATGCATATTGTTTTGCATTGCACATGAGCCATAAAGAGGCTGAATCATGATTTTTTTTCTGCATTCAAATTTAGTTTGAAAAAAAAAAAAACAGAGAATTGAATTTAACTAKGAAGACCACAAATCGAATCAAGTCACTGATGTGCAAGAGTGGAATTTTATGAAATTTGTATGTGCAGTTTTTATACAGTATATGTTATGTTTAAGGGACATCAATAAATCATGCAAAGTATGAGTCGCAGTGTCTCTGCATAAGTCTAACATGATCATCAAGTATTCAGTGTCKAGCGTGATAAATGAGGCTTGAATGTACAGCGTGAGTATATAAATTGGCACCCGCGGCAGTGTCGTACCGACACCTATAACTGAGGGAATGAATGAATGAATGACTGACAATTTTTTCCACTAACTGTCTTCAATTATTCTGTACATAATAGTCATTTTAAATATTTCTTGGTGCAACCATCACAAAATTGGAAAGTTTCTGCAATAAATTAGTGGAGTTTAATTTAAGTTCTTCATGGAAACGTTTTTCTATATTTTTCTCTCTACCTAACAAACTTGTTCAATAGTCTTAAACTTTCAAGATGTGAAAACCCAGCATGCATAAGTCTTCTTGATAAATTTGGCTCSTGGGATCATTGCATAGGCTTATGGATTGACTAACTAAGGAAACCACTCTGAACATAAACTTCAGGCAGTGTCCATTATGGACTATGGTGTTCTCTTTTATATTAAATGACTTGAGGATTTGTGTGTGCTCTATTATGTGGAGGAGATAATCAGGACTCTGCTGCTATCTTCTGCAAACAGCACTGTGGCTGGGAACAATGCCTCATCAGCAACTTGGAAAAGTTTTTTTTTTGGTGGTGGTGGGGGGGTAGAAAAGTAGTACATTTTGTCATCTAGGAATGGTACTGAAAATATAGAACTTTGGGAGGTACTGTTTGTTTGAAAAAAGAAGCACAGGACGATACAAGTGCAGATCCTTATTTATAGAAATAGATTATAATCTGCGATCAGGACTAGGATAAATCAAATAAGTAATCAATAATGTGGCACAAAGTTCGGTAGACGTCAAAAAAAAGTTTGTGACTCAGCACATGTAATATGCAGGGGGTGATGAATAGAGCATTTCAGTGCTTCCCTGGCTTCTGTACATTTGTCTGTGATTAAAATAAATCGATTTTAAACTTGGCCCAAGAACGAGTGGTACAGCTAATTAGAACAAAACTTTACTAGGAAACATAAAAATTGGACTTTGGATCAATGGAAAAAGGTCATGTGGTCTGATGAGTTTAGATTGACCCTATTCTATAAAGTTCAGTGCATCAGGGTAAGAAGGGAAGCACGCAAGTCGACGCACCCATCATGCATAGTGTCCACTGTACAAGAATCTAGAGGCAGTGGGGTTGCTTCAGTTGGTTGAGTCTCGGCTCAACAATGTTGCGTGGCAAT
>QMIH01000323.1:445835-459599 GCA_003987875.1 Clarias batrachus
ACACACACACACGCATACCTTCAGACACACACACACACACACACACACACACACACACACACACACACACACACACACACACACACACACACAATATGGAGAGACGCGGACCTTGCAGATGTTATATGGAAGTCTAGCAGGAGCTATTACTGCTGCTGTGATGGCATGCCGCGACCAATTGTTTCCTTGTTTTGGGAACGTATGCGACTCATTCGTTTCTCAAATGAAAAAAAATGTGTTTGGTGGTACCTGGTTGGTGCGTGTGCGTGCACACAAAAATCCTTTTTCCTCACATACGGAGTGTGGTGTTTTTGTCCAGTTGAGTGACTGATTGCTTACTCTGTGTGATCCAGACAGAGTAACAGCGGAAAGAAAGTGGGTGTGGGTGGGTGCGTGTGTGTGCGTGTGTGTGTGCGTGTGTGTGTGCGTGTGTGTGGGTGCGTGTGTGTGCGTGTGTGTGTGCGTGTGTGTGTGCGTGTGTGCGTGAGTGCGTGAGAGAGAGAGAGATAAACAGCCTAATGAAAGATTCAGTTTTCTTCATATCATGTGAAACCGCCAAGAGGGCAGAGATGCCTATTTATTGTCCAGTCTCGCACGCATGCACGCACGCACGCACGCACGCACGCACACACACACCTGATGTAGTGAGCATTATTTTTTATTTCTCTTTTATCTTTTCTCATAATTCTTCCTTTCATAAAGTTACCTCACTTGTTTAAGTTAAAATTTATAAAACACTCTCAGACCAAGTTACTCTCAATCCATATATATATACACGTATGCAGTCTTGTGCAAAAGTTTAGGCACCCCCTGAAAAATAACAGATTTTGGTGATTTTTGTAATTGAAAAGATGTTAACACAGTCTCTCTTGGAAATGGAAAAAAATGCACAATATTTTCAGCAAACATTGAGGCATAGTTACTTCTTATGTCATAAATTGAGCGAAAGTAAAAACATTATTATGGCACTGTGCAAAGGTTTGGCCACTCTAAGAGTTCCAGAGTCTCAGATTCTTCTTACAAAGTTAATTAAGGACCTTAATCAGCTCTTTAGATCTGATGCATGGCAACAGCTGTCATTAGTAAATGTCGATTTCAAAGCTTTACAAATACTTTGACTCTTCAAACCTTGTGCACACACTTGTGGACACTCAGACAGCTGCTTAGAGGAACCCATGGCTGTTAAGACTCTGAACATGACAGTTAATGATGCCCACAATGCAGGAGAAGAGTACAAGAAGATACCAAAGCGTTGACAGCTTGCAGTTTCCACAGTGAGAAGTGTAATTAAGGGATGTCAGTTCAGGGGAACTGTGGAGGTCAAGATGAGATCTGGAAGACCAAGAAAACTATTGGAAAGAACTGCTCGTATGCTGGTCAGAAAGACAAATCAAAACCCCCATTTGACTGCAAAAAACCTGCAGGAAGATTTAGCAGATTTCTGCTGCAGTTGGTACACCATTCCACTGTGCAGTGATGCTTGCACAGACAAGACCTTCATGGAGGAGTCAGCAAAAGAAAACCTTAACTGCATCCACATCATAAAATCCAGTGTCAGAAGTATGCAACAGAACATCTACAGAAGCGGGATAGGGGGATCTATCATGCTTTGGGGTTGTGTTGCAGCCAGTGGTACAGGAAACATTGCACGGGTGGAGGGAAGAATGGATTCCACTAAATAGCAGCAAATTCTGGAAGCAAACATCACACCATCTGTAAAAAAAACAAAAAAAAACAAGCGGAAGCTGAAAAGAGGACGGCTTCTACGACAGGACAATGAACATACCTCAATCCTAAACATACCTCAAAAGCCACTATGGAATACCTCAAGAGACCTCAAGAAGTGATTTAAACATCTTAAAAGAGCTGTGCATGCAAGATGACCAAAAAATATTACAGAACTAGAAGCCTTTTGCAAAAAAAATTCCAAGTGCACGAATTGAACGACTTTTGGCTGGCTATAAAAAGCGTTTGCAAGCTGTGATATCTGCCAGAGAAGTACTGATTATGTACGGTGCCCAAACTTTTGCACAGTGTTACAATAATGGTTCTATTTTTATTTAAGTAAAAAAAAAAAACATTATATATATATATATATATATACACCAGTTGTACTTGGTTCTCTAAGAAAATACATATTTTTGAAACACTGAAGGGCTTAAGCATTAAAAGCGTTAACCCCCCCACCGTATAGACATAGTCAAGTCCTCAGACCATATAGACATAGTCAAGTATTGATTCTTTCAAAATAAGGGTATAGTACTATATAGTACACAGAGAGAGAGGGAGAGAGACGAAGGCAGAGACATGCATGCCCATAGAGCTGTAAACGTCTTGAGATCACTCTCTAATGGAATAGGTTGTGAGGTCAGTTTGTGTTTACACAACAGCTGAAAGTCTTGCATCAGACTTATGCAAGATGTGGTGGTGCGTGGTGTAGTGGTAGAACTGAGACACTGCTACAAATTTGCAAACTGGTAAAGATTTTCACTGCACTGTGGGTGAGTAAACTTCCAAAGGCAGTGATGCTCTTCATTCTGAATACTTTAACTCTGCACAGAGCTTCTGCACCTGTGACTCATTTTCTACTGCTCTGCCTATGTAGACATGTAGAGTATAAACCGGAGATCTGAAATCCCCAAAACATTTTATGCCAAAGTTTCTTCGGTGGATAATCTTGTGTGAGTATTTCAGTACTTAAAAACCTGCTACTGTAATCCTACAAATTGGGGGCCACCATATCCACCTATGGATTTGCAAATAATGTGTTTTCATTACACAAGGCTACACACAGTTGGCTACACAAGGAAAACATTTGCTTATATACTGTTGCAGTTAGTAGTTTACAGTACATACAGTACACTCTTCCATGCATTTTTACTTCTTCATTATTCTATCCAGTTTGTGCAATGCAACAGTTTACCTCACCCCATAGCATGATGCAACCATCACCATGCTTCATGTTTCACATTTTCCTCCAATCATACTTCTGGTTAAAACTTTCCTCCAGGACACTTTTTCTTTAACTATGTGGTCAACTACAGACTTTAATTTAGCTTAATATGAATTGCAGAGCAGGCAATTTTTCCTTTGACGGCAACCTTTTTGTCCATGGTGATGTAAAACCTGACAGTAGGCAGTGGCACTAGTGTTCCAGGAATTTCCAGTTCATGGCAGACCTGTGCTGTGGTGTTTCATCGGTTGTTCCGGACCATTTTAACCAATTGCATACCTTAACAAAGTGGCTACACCTCCCAGTAATATGTACTTGCGCGTCGTTGTTTCAACCGATTTTGGAATCTGCAGTTGTTTAGAAACGAATCCAAGGAAACATTCCCCACTTCTCGGAATTTACCATCCTCTTGCTCAGTCTCCTCGTTGTACTGTGTTGATCAGTCCCTTAAATACTGTTGAACAAACCCTTCTCATGTTGGCACAGAGAAGCTGCTGGCTGTAGTCAATCATGATCACTAGCTAGGAAGTCAAGAGGCCTTGGGCTTGGCAAATTAAACATCATTTCAAGACTTTCAGCATCAGTGAATTCATTAAAAAAGAAAAAAAGTAGGTTTAAGTAAATATTCAATCATGTATGTATAAAATTAGAACTATATACATTTAGAAATATAACATGAATTTATTTAAAATGAAACTTATGCTCCAAATTCTTGTTTTTTTAAACAAAAAAAACAAAACAAAAAAAAAACATCTGGGATTTGCGAAGTGTAAAGAATTTCACTCTGCACTAATGCATATTTGATGAATAAAGGCTGAACCTATAAAACTATAAAACTTGTATTGATATTACTTGTATTACTTACAGTACTTAAATGCTCCATAAAAGACCATTTTAAATAAATCATTGATAGGATGATATTGTCATTTCATTCATGTTCATGATGACTGTATGTACACTTATGCCTGTTTATCTAGGAAAACATGTTTATTATAAAATGCATTCACATATAAATCTGTAATTATTAATGTTTGCTCACATGTTTTGAACTGTCCAGTGATACCTTACCTCCTGGTAGGCCTGTCCCCTTGCTCCATTTTATATTAGAAACTTCTTGACTCACTTTTTACACTTGAATGATGTACCATCGCAGTTTGTGAAGGTACTGTAAATGGAGAATATTTTGAGAAATTCTATTGCTGCTAGTTCTTTCACTTTTTTGTAAAGGCGTTGGGACTTTTGCGTTCCCCTAGCAGAGCATTAGTGCTATTTGGGCACTGATGTCTGGTGAGAAGACCAGAGTTGCAGTCAGTGTTCCAGTTCCTGTCGTCATTTTGGATAAATTGAGAACTTTTGATTTGGCTTTGACTTGGTATACAGATAACATCCGTTACTTACTAGGGAAAATGCAAAAAAAGGCACTCGGGCAGAGAAAAGCTCCTGCTCCTCTGTTTTTTTATGAGAGGCTTTCAAGTTAAACCAGGAATTGTGAGGAAATATATTGTGAATGAATGCATAAAACTGATCGACATTTACAGAAAGCTTAAAGCTCAGTATGGTGATGAGTCTCTTAGCCGCAGTAAAGCATTTGAATGGTGCAACATTTTAAAGAAGGCTTTATGTCTGTGAATTGTTACCAACTTGCAGAAGAGATGCCTCCGTCTATGGGGACTATACAGTACACACAATAATTTAGGATTGCCATATCCCCTGTACAGTCCTGACCTTGCCATTAAAGGAGGCCAGTGTTACAGGCAGTATTGAAGCACGCAGTCTGATCATGGTTCTGGCATACTGAGAAAACTTTCCACACTGATTCATGGAATCCCATTTACACACACACGCACACACGCACACGCACACACACTACCATTACTACTATAGTCCTTACCTTAGTGAAGTGTTTAAGTATTTTTCTACCTGCCTACCTGAGATTTTGCCCTTTGTTTTAAATATGATCCCTGGTCACTGTCTAAACCACGTTCTATGATACTGCTCGATGTGTAAACAGTGTGAGTGTAAGACACTCAAATCCAATGAGAGAAAAAAAGGAGTGTTGTAAGAAATTTAGGATTAATTTTAGGATTCCTGACAGGATATCTTTGCATTGCAGCAGGAGTGGTTTCTGACCCAGCAACTCTTGATTGCTCATTATGAAGGTTCATAGCAAGCAACGATGTGCATTTAAAAAAGAGCACACATTTTATAGCATTACTCACACACACGTACCCAACTTGAACTTTCATTCGTGCTTAAATAACTGAACAAATCCAATCTGATAAACATTGAATAGCTTGGATGTGTGCAACTATTTAAAGCACGAAAGTTGTGTGTGTGTGTGTGTGTGTGTGTGTGTGTGTGTGTGTGTGTGTGTGTGTGAGTAATGCTATTAAATGTGTGCTCTTCTTGTGTTTTAAGCACCTAGCATTCAGAAGGTAGCACCAGTCCTTAATTAAAAAAATAAAAAAAAACTTTAATGAAAAACCTTGATACATGTAATCTGAAAAAAAAAAAACATATTCTTAAAAAATTGTCAAATTTGGTTGAATGAATGTGTGTTTTATTAATAGACAAATGGGCACCATATTACGGCAGCTCAGAATTACTGATATACATGCAAATAGGGAAGTGCAGTCTATAATGACATGTCGACATGATGGATGTGGAGAGTTTGCTGAAGTTGTTGCTAAGTGTAGGTTTAAAAAATAAGGAAATCTATGGTAATTGCTAGACGTTGGGAGCGGAGATGGAGTGGCCCGAAGTGCACTGATGTTTTCTTTTTTTGCTAGGTTTTATACTGCTAATACTAATAGGACATGTTTTTTTTTATAACATGGGTTATTTTTCAAAGTGTTATGACTACATTTGGTTATACTGTAATAATAGTAATAATAATAATAATAATAATAATAATAATAATAATAATAATAACTTTGGTATTTTTGGCACCCCTGCTATTATTATTGCACTTTTAGCACAGAAACTGATATTTAATGTTTGACATTTAATATGGTTCATTCTTTTTCTAAGGAATGTTCCCAAAAAGTCAGGATCTCTCTCAATTTTGCACGCACCAGCATGAAACTTTTTACAGATCAACTATAAAATTAACACCACATAACATTTAAATTGATTATCAGTTATATTCCAGTAAACTGGTCAAAGATTTTGGTCATATCTATGCCTGTCTGGACCAAAATCCATCTTGTCTGGATTGGTCCCGCAGAAAAAAAAAAGTCAATGTGGCACACATTTTTAAATAGGTCAATGCTCAATAGAATGGCACCAGAGCACCCAGTGTATCACAGCCTGCTGTCCAGAGTAGGCCCAGATTACCCACAACACCCAAAGGATCTGCTGTCAACRTCCCCCTACGAGATACCACTGAATGCGCTGTGGGGCCAGAGCCACACCTTGTGGCAGAAGAGGAACGCAAAATCTTGGTGGTTATAATGTTAATGTTTTTAACATTATGCCTGATTAGCCACGCAGACACGGACGCTGCTAAGACAACCAGGCTAAACCTATCCTTGCATACAGACTCGTACACTCAGAATAGGTGAATGGATATCTCAGAAGCCCTATGGCCTAGAAAGGAGCCGTTTTCACTGTTTTGCTCAGGAAAACCGATGCATCCTTGTATTTACAGTATATGTATCCTTTATATTTTGTTTTCATATACAGTGTACAATTTAATAAAGCAACCATTTAGAAACTTTAGAGTTTTAAATATTATATAGCTGATCTAGAAGGATGGATGTAATTTATTGATCGCCAAGGGGGAATGAAAGACATATACTATTTACATATATTATTCATCCGACATTTCCCCTAAGGGATCCTAAGTGCATCTATCCATCTAGATCAGCCACCAGTCATATAATGTGTGGTGACTTACAACGGTTTTAAGTGTGGATTACACTGTCAGGTTTAAATAGCTTATCTATTTTAACTCTGCAACATAGATCCGCAAATTAAGAAAAATAAGAGTAGTCATAAAGGGAGGCATTCAAGTCTGTTTCATTTCCCACAGCAACTTGTTTAAATTCTGTGCAACACTTTATGAGAGCCAAAGTGACGAGGTAAGTGATAGGAGACAGATCTGATGTAGCTCAAGCCGCAGCATGCCGTATACTCCCTAGCGTGCCGCATGACCGCGTCAGCTTTTCATGACACACGGCACTTCTGTCGTTAGGGACATTTTGCCCTTTTCAAGGGGTTATGTTGTTAAATAATTCATATTTTTATTGACTTATACGCAAGTCAAACAACCGCTACCTGAGTGTTTTTTCATTTTATGGGCATCACCAAATGCAAATCAGCTGAGCCAGGCACCATGTTGGGTACCTGGCATTTCAGCCAAATGAATTTACCCCATTTTCACCCAGTTTAATTCGGCGCACACATATTTATGCAGTGTTATATTAAAAGATTGATAAATGAGGCTCACTATTATTTGATTCACAGTTCTTGTTTTTAAAATAATTATTTGTAAATGTAAACCTATGCCATATAGCCAGGTGTTGAAAATATATCGTGTAATTTAAATTTTCTTTCATGTAACACTGTAATATTGTAAAATATCAGTTATCTTCTTGTAATTAGAGAATTATAATTGACTCTTTGTATGTTATATTTAATAAAATGGTTACATTTAGTAAAAGCACTTTGTTTTTGAGTTGTCTAAGATGAAGAAACAAAAGTGTGAATTGTATGGCGAATTACTGTAGTTATGTTACTGAACTCCATCTAATTCAAGGTTGATTTCTGATCAATCTTCTCTGTGTGTGTGTGCTTTACATTGTGCTTCACAGTGAATGCAGTTTTGTCAGCAATAGAGGGAACTCAGCTGCTGTATTCTCTCCAGCCACACCCTGCCCTCAATCCCATCATGCACCTACTCCCACCCAATATCATGGTATCTGGCCATGAACTCATCCCTGGAGTCCTTCCTCCTACAGACAGCACAGGTAAGATTACCCGTGATGCCATGGCTCTTAAATTGTTACTAATCCGAAACAGCAAATGATTTTAAAAGGATTTAAAGTAGTCCCCAAAGTGGTGTAAAAGATGATATAGTTCAGAATCATCAGAAAACAAAGCAAAACAAAAAATCAAATTAGATCCATAACCACTTGGCTGAAGCAGGAGATCCTTTGTTGTCATGGGGATGGCTCATGATATGTTGGCGCAGAATAGACACTGACAGAATTTTGCTGGGTCGAGAGTCAAGCTTCGGGCATAATCAAAAGCACTTTAGTTGTCTTGTGTATTTCTTGTGTTTGCTGCTAAGGGAATTTGCGATTCATCTCCACTGAATCTCGATCATAGGAATTCTCTCTACGCTGAATAAAATCTGAGTTTATGGCAGTGTGTAATGGATTGTGTGGAGTGGGGGTTGACAGAGCAGAGGAAAATATGCAAAAAGGAGCTGATCGTGATGCCAGGCTAATCCCTCAGCACTCCAGACTGGAGTTTGAAAAAGAAGACACAGATGATCACACTCTGTCTCTGTTTCTCTGTTCCCTCAGTCTGCCTTTTCTTTTCTGCCTCCCAGCTTGCATTTTGTTCTGCTGTACTGCAGCCTCATCACCTGATAATTCATGCAATGTTATTAAGAAATCATGCGAAAACATTAGCAATGCGAATTTACTTACATTTAATCGTGCACATGCGATCCTTCTGTTGAATCCAGCAAATTATCAAAAGATCAAGTGTCAAAAGTACTGTAAAGGAAAGTAAATTTTGCATTGCTTTGGAAGTCAAGGTTGTAGAGTCTGGAGGAAGAATGGAAAGGCACAGAATCCAAGTAACTTGAAGTCCAGTGTGAAGTTTCCTGCCGTTCGTGATGATTTGGTGTGCCATGTCATCTTCAGGTGTTGGTCGACTGTGGTTTTATCAAGTCCAAAGTCAACATAGCCATCTACCACTTTATGCTTCCTCATGCTGACAAGCTTTAAGGTGCTGATTTCCTTTTCCAGCAGGACTTGGCACCTGCCCACAGTGCCGAAACTACCACTTACTGTACTGGTTTTGCGGACCATGATATTACTGTGCTTGATTGGTCAGCCGATGTGCTTGACCTGAACCTGATGGAGAATCTATGGTATATTGTCAAGAGGAAGATGGAGAAGTACCCGAACCAACAATAAAAAATGATGTGAAGGCTGCTATTAAAGCAACCTGGTCGTTAATAATGCGTCAGTAGTGCTATAAGCTGATTGCCATGCCACATTGCATTAATTCATGTTAATGAAGGCATGACCAAGTGTTAAGTGCATAAATGAACATCATTTTCCTAGGATGGACTTTTCTGTATTGAAAATCCCTTTTTGACTGATCTTAAAATCTTTTTATATATANTTTTTAATCTGAATTTTTGATTTTCATAAGCTGTAAGCCATAATCATCGTAAAAGAAAGGCTTGAAATATTTCACTTTACATGTAATAAATCTAGAACACATGAGAGTTTCACTTTTTAAATTACTGTCTTTAGTAGATGAAAAAAATCGAAGCAGTTACTTATCTCGATTTTTTTGTGTAGGAGTTCATATGTTCCTAACCCTTCGGCTGTTGCACTATAATCCTACAGATGGAGCACTCTAAACTATTCACATACTGACATGAAGCGCAGCATCCATTGTAAAAAGCAGATTACTTAATTGTAGCAAAATCTAAAAGGTTAATATTGAATCAGGATATTTTTAAAATTGTGATATCAGAATCATAATACAAATCATATTGGCACCTGGATATCGTGATAATATTGGGTATATAATCAGGTGGTCCCCTCCATAGTGCTTGGTTCCTTTTTGTTTTGTTTATAAATCGAATAAACCTGTTATCCCATTTATTCGTTTATTTGATCAAGAGAAAAATTACAATCTAGAAGTAATTAGCAGTGTTTACATGCACCCTAAAAACCTATTTAAAATCCAACTGGTAGTTCGCACACCTCAATCAAAATAGAGTAAACCAATTCAGAGCAATTTAAATTCAATTTCTATCTGATTGAATAATCTGTTAAGCAGAAGAACAACGGCCATGTAAACCTCTGTGCGTTTGTGATTACTTTCTTTTACTCTCTCTCACTCTCTCTTGCTCTTTGTGTCCCTTTGGACCTCGATCTTTTTCTGTTTAGGCTCCACTGCTCCACGACAGTGCCTCTTGCTGGATGACTGTGTGTGTTTGTGTGAGGGCATGTGTGCATCTGTGTGTTTGTGTGCGAGTGAGAAAACCAAAGCTCTTGAGTTCTGGCTGTAACTGCGATTGGCTAAGCCTATAGAGTGAAGCACCACTGGCTCTGACTCGCATATCCCAGTTTATAGCAGTAAACACATACACTGTAACAAGTTTAACGCATGGACGGACGGCACCACAAACACGAGATGAGGTCTGTGGGGGTGGGGGGGACGTATGGGGGTTGTGTGGTGGACGCTGTGTCTTTAGCATCCACCACACAACTCTGCTCCCAATCTTCAGTGTGATACCAGGCCACAGTCTACATTCCCCGTCCTGCTTTTAAAACGCGGGGAGAAGCCCGTGATCCATTAGCGTTGATTGTGCTGCAGTCGTGCCTGCTTCCAGCGGCCCCGCCTCTTCGCTCACCTGTGTAAGGGGAGGCCGCCTACCTAATAAGCCTACGGAGTGAGCGACAACAGATTGAGGCGATGCCCATGACAGGCGATGACAGCTCTCGTATCCAAACACAGACTGCACATGCACTTAGAAACATACTGTAGCAGCACTGATTCACATCAGTCTTGCAGGCTCCAGTCACTGAGGAACTGGAAGCAGATGTGGTTTTACTTGCAAGTTTTATTTCCACTCTACTTTTCAGGAAATGCTTTATTTTTTTGGACCACCCAGATAACGGTGTATGTTGAGAAACTTAAATCACTGCCTTTTATTGGTCTCCAGCTGTTCATTACAGCACATTAGTAGTAAATGTACTTACAGATTCATGATGTGGTGATATTTATAGATATTTATTCAGGTAAGATTTAATGTAAAACTAGTATAATTGAAACATTGATTAAGCCGAACATTGGTGCAGTTTACATTCTCTTATTAAATGTTCTTCTTCTTTTTTCGTTTGTTTGTTTACCTTGCCGTCCACCTGCGTCTCTACTATCTGCACATGTCCTCGCAYTAGCGTATTTATTCATTCCAAAAACAGGATTAGCCTCGTCTTCCCGCCGGGTGGCTGATCACCGCAAATCTCACTTCTTTTTGTCCGTGGGAAACTGATGAAACAATCTTCCAGGTTTTTAACCTCGTATATCGTGGCATTCACCAGGCACAATAACTAAACTTCATAAAACTGAAGAGAGTGTGCTAGATAGAATATTGCCTGGTTTGGTTTTACATCATATCTGACATCACACACAATTGCTCTATTTCTGTTAACACTTCCTGAAGACCCGCAGGATTCAGCGCTCTTCATAAAATTGCCTAAATTTCAAATCTTTACCAGTATAGTAGCTAATACATTCCCCTTCTTTATGTAGAGCACAAACTGGGCTTTCATAATGTGACAGATGTAATTATGTCAGATTCATGTGAAACATTTAAACTTATGTCAAATTGCACACACACAAAAAAAATACAATTTCAAACTCTAGCAGAAAAGCTAAAATTAGAATACACAAATCTGGCAGAGCAAAACCACTAAATTATAATCCTAAATAATACTTTTATTTGGGGTAAAGTGTCTGTTGCGCCTAACTTTTTTCAGCAGAGCCCCTGTTTCACTGAATAATCCATGACTTTTCATGAATATGTAAGAGTCGTTCACACCTGGCTCAGGTAACATCAGGTTTCTCCAGGACACGTATTGTCTCAGCTGTTCACACCTACAGTTTACACTCAGACTCCTCACACAAACAGGGCTTCTTTTGAGATGAACAAAGCCATTCACAGACAGCATGATTTGAGTATTTTAAGAATGAAATGAAGCTGCTGTTTTTGGTACACACTTTCACTTTGTACTTTTCATCTCCCATTTGATCAAAATGCTGCCGATATGAACAGCTTTGTTTCAGTCATGATGTACACAAACCACTAAGCAGAAAAAAAAATTGAAATCAGTATCCCAGAAAAACAACAGAGCACAAATATGTACTTGCTGAATAAATGCTGCATTTTTAAAAAAAGTGAAGGCGCACGCGATGCGAGCGGCTTTATTTCATCATTCCAGTTGTTCGTGGTCAAATAATCATTCAACGCTGGACACAAACAGCAACGAAGCATGATTATTATTATTATTATCTTGCCTTTTTGCTGTTTGTGTCCAGCATTGGATGATTATTTGAAACTGAAGCGGCTCGTGTGGATTCATGCCACGAGCCATTTTCTCATGGAAAGTTACATGCGTATAAGAATATTTGTGTGAGAAAAGTTTGTTTCTTCATTCAAGCCCTTCCTGTTCTGTTGGACACGGGCATGCATCAGCACATCACTCGTCCAAGACAAAACAGTCATTAGCATTTACTTACATCTGAATAGAGCCGTTTACATAAATCTTGCATGTGAATGGAGCGCTAGTTGAGAGGGCGGGGCTCCAGCGCGCGTGAACACGAGAATCTGACATACCTCTGTTTATTTTTAACATTAATTTAATAACAAACATTTATTTGGCAAAACACTTTTTTGAAAGAAAACAGTATACTGTTTCTGGGTTGCTACAATATAGTTCCATTCACAAATGCACTTGCCAAAAAAAAAAAAAAAAAGTGTTTGGCATCATTGACCCCTAAGGGTGTTGAATTTAAAAGCAACTTAAAAGTTTAAAACTAATAGCAAGCCCCCCCACCCACCCCCCCACACACACAGTTAAATATACTGGATGTATAAATAAATGAATTAATAAATTAATTAATTATAACAACAACAACAACAGTAATAATATTAAGTTTGTATATATTTCTATTTTATTTAGTAGTTTGTGTAAATTTAAATATTCAAGTCTTTTTTTTTATTTATTCATATTTTTTATTGGAAATTCTATATTTAGTTTAATTGTATTTTCTGGTGAATTTTTCTTTCCACTATAGTGAAATCTTTCTACTCTATTGTTTTTTTTTTAGGTCATGGACACTTTTCACATTTCTCTGTGTATCATACTGGGGAATGGTTGTGTATGTGACAAATAAATATTTTTTTTTATAATTATCATTCTTATTCTTATTATTATTATTGGTCGTAGTAGTCGTAGTAGTGTAAATTTTCCTATATCATTGCATATTAAATTGACTACTTCTTGAAACCAAAGAAATAAATATCCTTTTGTGTATTTAAACTGAAGTGCTTTTGTCACATTTTTTCACACCGTTCCTGAAGTGTTTTTATCACATTCCTTTTAAGGAAAAGAGAACCTTATATTTGGGTGTCAGGGTTACTTCACCTGCTGGGAAAATGAAAGTGCTTGTCTGAGCATTTACAGACGTGTACGGTACGTGTCCTTCCCCCATCACATGGCTGGAAAACTTATTACCTACCTCTAGAGTATGAAGGTTAGTTAGATAGTAACAGGCATTGAGGGCAAGTGTGTTCCATGAAAGAGAGCTCGCTGAACTTGGTGAAGCCACCATCCTTATTATCCTTCATGAATATTAAAATAATGGCTATGTCCTATAGTGTTTAAGTTATGTAAGGAAATGAACTAAAAAATGAGAAAGCAAATAAATAGACAAATAAGATGCGGTTGAAAGTAACAGCAGCAACAATAGTATTCGAGACGGCACCAACATTAATTGCAAAATAATTTATTTAATGTTTTTTATTTAATATATTATTTTTTATATTATAT
>QMIH01000323.1:459650-503716 GCA_003987875.1 Clarias batrachus
ATATAAACTAAAAAACCTATAATAGGTCCACCTATCGTGACCTCATATGCCAAGAGACCAACCCCTGGGGCAATGTTCATCTAACCACTAATCTTTCAGATGTTGTAAGCTAATGCTAACCTAGGAATCTTTAACTCTTAATAAGAGCTACCGTTACCTGTCAGCAGTTAGCCACAGCTACAGTGCAACTTATGAGCATAACCTTTATTTTGTTTGTCAGAAGTAATTCCAAATTGTTAAATTCTGTAGATAAATGCAGATAAGTCTTTCATGTTTGATAAACCGAAATGCCAGACTATGTTTACTACACTTGCAAGTTGCAGTTCACTCAAAATAAGAACTGTTTACTTCTATATACAGGAAGGCCTAGATATCCAATACTAATAAGAATTTCCTTKTGCCAAAATGAAATGTCTTATTGCATAAGAGGCACAAAAAGCTGATTTGCCCTATGATAGTAGGCCTCCTCTGTTTTACTTTAGAAAATAAAATAGGTTTTAATGAAAGACGATGTTTCATGCTAATGTCAGTCATTTACAATCACTGCATCTTTACAATGAATTGCATATTATTTTCTTATATTTCATAAGGTCATAGAATACCTTTAGTTTTTCATAATTTTCTACATTTAAATATGACATTTTTCTTGTCCTATAATTGTCATTATCTGCTGTAATGTACAATGTAATAAAACGCCATCCTGCCCTTGTAGAACTTCAAAAATCTCTTGGTGTCCCTGCTATTTATACGACATTCAGTGGCCCTTAGGGTATGAAATTTATACCCTGATTACATCATACAAATATCTCTATATTCTACCAAATGTATTGATTAAGATTCTGGCTTTATTTGAAGCTCTTAAAGGACAAACATTTGCCTTCAACAGTGTGTCCTTGATCATTTGAGTCCATCTGTGTTTGGCTGAGTGTAGCTCACTGCCATCAGGATGATCCTCTATCTGTTCTTTCAGAGAGAATTTTAAAACTAAACTACAACCATAAGTTCATATGAAGTGAACATTTTGGCTTGTGGTTTTGGCTCGGCAATTGAACAGGTTTGTGTGATGAGATAAGAGACATAATGATAGCCAAGTCAAGATGACGGTTAATTACTTTTCTTGTACAATCACTTTCACTCAAATTTATGAGCTCAATCATTGATGCAACTGGATTTTCTTAAAAAAAATAGAGCTGTCTAGTTTTTATTAGACGAATCCCATCCATTTTAGAATTATTTAAAGTCACAAATGTCATAATGTGTGGAATAAAGATGTTAATTATGTAAGGAATAACCAACAACAGACTGTGTGAAACTAATGCAACCCAGGGGGTGTGATGCGGTAAGACGCACAWGAGTCCATGTCTCTGGAGCGTGTTAGTCCACTTGCACCACAACATTTTGCTAATTATTATCATGTTTAATTTGTTATGAAATGAATCCTCAGACATTATAATGGTATGCATTTTACATGGCTAGTCATTTTAAAGCATAAACTCCTCTGTCCTGAAGATTTTCCTGATATGAGGGACTTTGGCTGTTACGTCTATCTCCATTCATAAATGTTAAATAAATATCTTCATACATGATATCCATCCATAACTTAGTTTACTTAAAAAAATAGTTTATTATGTGGTGCATTCAATGTACAAGTCTCTGTGTAAGAGCTGTTTTAAATATCAGGTCTATATGAATGCGCTGGTTTTAATACTTTAACATTTCTACGATAAGCGCGCATTCATAGGGGCTTCAAAGCTGATATTTCATATAATCTATGCTAATGTGAAAGGTAACAGTACTTACTGTTACTTTTACTCCAAAAGGTCCAACATCTGTACTTTTACTTCATTGTATTTCTGCATGGAATTGCATGTTGTTACTTAACCACGATAGTGTGGAGTATTTGAGAGGAGATTGTGAAATTTTGACACCTGCTSTCAATTATGCATAATTGTAGTTGTTTCTCTTGTGGCAAGCTTAGTAATGTTACTGGTGTTTGAAATTAGACGTGTAGCCTATTGCAGAGAATAATGAAGCATCAGGCTCACAGTCGAGAGAGAGAGAGAGAGAGAGAGAGAGATTCTTTACTAAGAAAAAAGGCGATTGTGAGTTAATACAAGGTCAGTATTTTTAATATGTAATTACATTTTAAGATGAGTTCTTTTGTACTTTTACTCAAGTTGACATGTGAATTAAGGAATTCTACTTCTACTTGAGTAATATTCGACCTAAGGTATTACAGGGTAGTACAGGATTTGTGTACTTTGCCCATCACTGTGAACTGATATTATAGAAACGGGAACATATTAGAACAAGTGTGATACCACTGTATATGTGAAGAGATGGGGGCTGTCATGTTGTCTTGTGGGTGTGCTACAACATTACATGCAACTATAAACAGTGGGGGGAAAAAAGTACAAAGATAAAAGATAAAGTACAAGCCATTATTTTGTATACAGTACATTAAAATAAGTTATTCATATAAGTTTGCTCATCAGGGATAACCTGATCATTTTGATTCATATACAGTATATTTTCTCGCACTGCTTTTGCAACAGTGACCACAGTTGAAAGCGCTTTATAAATAAAATTTTATTGAATTAAATTGACAAATCATTGTAATATTTAGGGAGTAATACAATTCAGAACATGCAATTTTAGGAAAATGAACCAGTTCGGGGTGGTAAGAGAAACTAGGCTTCATTTTTGGGCTAGAGCACACCACCCAGGCACAGGTTATTGTCCTGTAAGAGCGATCCTTGTTGAG
Organism: Clarias batrachus; assembly: GCA_003987875.1. Taxonomy (NCBI): domain Eukaryota; kingdom Metazoa; phylum Chordata; class Actinopteri; order Siluriformes; family Clariidae; genus Clarias; species Clarias batrachus. Next base: position 462,415 of record QMIH01000323.1, read on the forward strand.
TGTCATTTCTTACTTAACTTAGTAGTCCAAGTTATTTTCATAATGCACTTGGTTTACAAGTTAAACAAACCTACAGTTCCCAAATTGGGAAACAACACTGTTGCAAGTGTTCTTGACTTTGCTTTAGGAGGTGCATCATGTTCTGTAACATGGGGTCGTATTAATGCTGGTCTTTGTGCTCTCTGTAAGTATCTTGCAAACTACTACATAAACAATTAGCCAGCTACTAAAGACAATTACAGCACATTGTAATGGCGCTCATTTCTTAGTGACCATCGATGCTGCCAGTGTGGCATTTTCATGACCCAGTCTTGCTTAAATGAATTCCAATAAAATGTCTTCTCTCCTACGCTAGCATAATCTGTCTTACCCCATACTGAACAATGACGTTCGACTCTTTCATTTTCGTGTCTGATTGAACCGCCGAACACTAAGAGCCCTGGTGTTCTCGCGTGATGGGTAATAACATATCTGCCCCGCTAATCAAATCACTTCTAAGTGGTATAAAAGAGGAAGAGCTCTATCACTTTGAAAAAACTGTATATACATGTTAAGGCATGATGAGAAGACTGAAAGCAGAGGAAACGATAATGTTCAGATTAGTGGCGAGACGGGCATTATAGGTCCAGGACTTGAGTGAATTGTGTCGTGCTAAGCTAAATAGATGACAGTGCAGACAGCATGCATCTCAGAGGCTTAATGTGACTTAACATTCAAGAAGCGGACACTGGCTTTGGCCTACCGTGCATGAATACCCACTAATGAAAACAATCATTAGGAGATCCGGGATTGTTCAGTCAGGCTAATTAAAACCTGTGATAAATAAGCAGCTACTAGGAAAACCCACACGCTTAAATTTAAATTTCCTGCGAAACACTCTCCATTAGCAGTCATGCTGTTCACTCAGTTCTGATTAAATTGTTAGTGCACTCACTTGACCTCATAATTAGATAATTTACCTTTTCCTTTCAAGGTTTTTTTTTGTTTTTTCAGCCAAAGAATGATTGTGATTATACTATGAACATAACATTTGATGAGCAAAATTGATACTTTTAGTGTGTTTGCTAATGAGTTTGCTTTAATTTCACACAGAACATAATTTGAATTTCAAATAATTGTATGAATAAATAATTCAAAACAATCTGAAAGCTGTGTCCTAAAACTGGTCGAAAAATTTAAGGGATATTTGCATGTAGAAATCACCAATAAACTGCCTGAGCGTGAAAAGCATGCAACCAATGCAGACAAGAATGAATCATTTTGTGTGTTATTTGGTTATTTTATCCTGTTTTATTTCGTTGTCCCAAATATCCAAAAGCTATGCCTTTTGGCCTACGTTATCTACAAAATCAACAGCACAAAAAAAACAAAAAAAACAAAACAAGTGCATGCAGTGTTGGGTTCGTTTTATGTGGCTGATTCTGAGTGGAATCGCTTTTCCACTAGAGTTGAATAGACTAAATCATTCATTCGGTCTTGCCATTGTTGTGTCCTGCTCTGAAGCTGGAAGCGAACCAGGGGTTTATTCAGAAAGGCTAAATGCTACGTGCATATCTAAAACCACTGTAGAGTTTTAGTACATGGGAATCCTTAGACCTACTGTTAAAGCTCCATCAGTTTTTCTTTTATTGAAGCTTATATGTGTTTTTCTAGAAGATGCTCTGCAGAGACCAAGGCTGCTGCCGGCTTTCTCTTGTGTGCTGGAGAAGATGTGCGTGTCCCTCAGTCCCTCCGTACAGGCGTTTGAGGCAGACATGCTAGAGAGGCTGAACAGCGATCGCAACAACATGGTAACACACTCATCATCATAATTTCATAATGCACTCATAGGGTACTTATCAAGTATATTATTATTATACATTTTTGTGGTGCAATTTAAAAACTATGTGGTGCAATAGTTTACATGACATCATGTTAGTCTGACTAATTGTGTTAGGCCGGCTAAAACTGGGTTTTTAATTTAAATGCAAACATGCTAGTCTGACTAAAATTCTTTAAAACTAAAATTTGAACTTCTCGAAGTTGGACTAGCACCCCTCAGATAATGTGGTTGAGGGGGGTTGCTACTCCTTTGCACGTATAACTCAATTGGAACCATGAATCTGTCTAGGTTCTCTGCGCATGCGTCACAGTTCCTGCCCTGGGCTTTGTTCTGACCAAACAAAAAGCGGAAACCGACAGAATGACGTTGTCATCTGCCTTTGAATAACACCATAAACACAAGAGATAGCATGCATCTATATTTAGCAGATGCCCTTATCCAGAGCGATTTACATTTTACCTCATTATACATCTGAGCAGTTGAGGGTTAAGGGCCTTGCTCAAGGACCCAACAGGGACAACTTGTTGGTGGTCGTGGGATTTGAACCTGGGACCTTTCGAACCACAATTCGATTCAATTCAATTTTATTTGTATAGCGCTTTTAACAATTGTCATCATCGCAAAGCAGCTTTACACAATCAAAAGAATAATTTAAGTTTGTATGAAACGCGAATGTGTATGAATCAAAATGGTTTAATGCCAATGCCTTTCACCGCTCTAATTGCTATCAGTTTGCTGCTGTCTAACTTGTTTCTCTATTGTTTTTGTCTGTGATATAATACACCAGCAGTCAAAAGAAGTTTTGCTTTTGCTTTCCTGGGATGGTCTTCGTGAGAGTCRGTTTCATCATGGTGCTCTGAGTTCTACAAATGCACTTGACAAGACTGTTCTTGTAAGAACTATTCCAGAACAGCCGACTTTCGTGTCTTAAAATAACAACTGGCTGTTGTTGTTGTTGTTACTTAAATACCTAATCCCATATGTGTGAAAAAATAAACCCACACTTGTGTCTTAACACAAGGGGCCATCTCGCCACCTATCGTAGAGGTGTCAGGCATACTTTGGTCAATAAATCGATTCCCCTGCCGTGCTTGTAAGGGAACAAGTACAGTAATGTAATTAAGTGGCCTAGTCAGGCTATAACTATAGCTTGATTAACTGACGCTGGAGTGTCATGCTGCCACACCATTTGCTCCATTTGTTTTTAATGACAATTTGAGGTATATTTGTTTTAGGGAGGTTACTAATTTGTGTTAAAACTGGTCAGATTTCACTGAGAATTCGGACACCACCCCCAAAATGGGCAGTTGCTCTCTACTCAGTATTACAGACTGTTCCAAACCACTTTCACCCATGCAGGTAGTGTAATTAAAGGTTGTTAGGACACCTGGGACATGGAGTGATGGATATACTGTAGTTAAACATCCCAGGTCTGTTACCGTATATTATTGCCACTCTGATGCCTCTCTGATTGTTCTGTCAGATCTAACTGTTGTATAATTAACAATATATATTTTAAACCGTAATGACGGTTCCATTCCTGATTCAAGTTTGATTCATGGATGTTCCTTATATAATATAATTGAAATCTTGTAATCATTAGCATGATTTTGCTACTATGTTATCGCGTTCAATTATTAGAAACAATACATTTTTGATTTATGAGATTCTATAAGCATGAGCTTGCCTTACTCATATTTCACACAGTCTTCTAACTCAGTTCTCATAATCACCATCCACTCACAAATTCCCTGGGCAGATGTAATGATCTAATGTGGGCTAAACCAGCCAAGCCGTCATTTGTATGTGTGTGTGCGCGCGATGCTGCCTCATTGTTCACTGCTTTCTCACTCAGTGTTATTGCTGTCATTATCACACCCACGTGGGAAAGTGTCTGCGTGTCTTATATTGAATACAATGCAGCATAATCATTACTCACACTGCACCGGGCCCTGTCGTCACAAAGTTCTCATAAAGAGTAATTACAGAGCCACATTTGTTCGTTCCGTCGTTCGGGAGAGGTGAGAGGAGCCGCACCGAGCTCTGATGCATTTACACGCTTGCACTTATTCACTCATTCGAGACGGAGAGTGCGAGAGAGGGCGGGAAAGAGGACGGATGGATGAAAGTGAAAATCAATATCACTGTCATGATAAACTTCTCATTCCTTTACGCCGTGGGTGTGTCTGCATCAGTGAGCTTTCTCTTCAGAGGATGTGTAGCTCTGTGTAATGCTTTTCATTGAATTCTCTCTCTCTCTTACACACACACACACACACACACACGCACACACACACACACACACACACACACAAATTAAGGAATTGTCTTCATAATACTACTTTACATGCAACATTGCTTTTTTGATACAATACGAAATCTGAGTATCAAAAATGGATTGGAAAATGAGCACAGAAAGCTTTGGATAGTCTATAGTTAATTCGGACATCCTCAACATGCTTCTGTTGTCAAGATATGCAAAATATCACAGGTGTGATGGATGTGGCCTTCTCGGTTAATTTATGTATGGTGCTCATGAACATGATTCGTGTGACACACTACAGATAGTGTAACAGACCAGGATCTGCCCCTTATATGGTTCTCAGTATTAGACTGAGCTTAAATATGGCTTACTACTACTGCTAAGAATAATAATAATAGGTGGTTATAGGTGTTCAACACTGTTGCCTCACACCTTCAGGGTTGGGGGTTCAAATTTCACCTTTTGTCTGTGCGAGTGGATTTTTTGTGATTTTTTTTTTTTTTTTTGTGAGTGTGCATTTTCTCCCCAGGCTTGGAGGGTCCATCTTGCCCATATACCCTGCCCATCCCATACCCTGCCTTCTGCCTCAATGGCCCTGGGATAGGCTCCAGGCCACCACCACAGAATAAGTAGTACAGATGAATAGTAATAATAATAATAGTAATTAGACAGGTATATTATTTAAATAAAATGTGCTTGCTGTGTCAAAACTTGGGCCTCTGGGCAGTGCGATCAGTTGCTAAGGTGCTCTAAAGTGGTTGATAGGGTGTGGCTTGACAGCCTCACAATAATCCTGAGAGACTGATTGGTTGCCTGAGTAAAATAATTCCACTCCATGTCTTTATGACAATGGGATCCACAGTTMTGTTCAATTTTAATGTTTCTATGGAAGTTACCATAGCAGAGAATGCAGCTGTCAGCACTTCCTGTTTCAATTAAGAGTACCTTCACCTTTGGGCACTTCTTGTGCCCCAGGGGTAAAACGAATACCCTCTTGAGGGTTCTGACACAGCTTGCAAGCCTCTTCAAATATTTCTATAAAATTCTTGCTCTGCTCTAGAATCTGTCAAATTTGGTCGCAAAGTTAAGTCTATGGTCCTTTCAAACTCCCTAGAAAAGCCCTAGCACCCCATAAGTTGAATAAGTCACACGATTTGACACCTCTTTCATGGGTCTACTAGATAGTCTCACAAATGTCTAATCACACCTCGTACCGCACCACGTTCCCTCTGATCCTCTAGCACTACTCRGCTGGTCCTACCATCTCTCAGGGATCTAGGGAGATGTGTAGCTCTTCTGGCACTTAGATGTCCGTAGTCTTTGGCAATCTTTAAAAGATCTATTTGTTTCTTCAGTACTTGGGATAAACTCAGTACTTGTTAGTAASCCTTTCTAGTAACCCAGTGTAAAGCCCTTTTGTAAGTCACTCAGTATCAGAGTGTCTGCCAAATTCCTAAAAGTTAATGTAAAAGTAGACAACGTCATCATCACCTTTTATGTCATACTTTGAGTTAATGATGGAGTATATCTGCCGATTGTGTGTGTGGAGAGGCTTGAATACCAGCAAGATGCCAAGTTTTCGCTGGAGCCATGACCAGACTGTCTGCTTCATTGATCTCTTTTATTAACCCTTTCCTTTAACGGAAAGAAAAAAACAGCYTGGTTTGATCACCAAAGGCGTTTTGTTTTTGCAGGACAATGCTTGACCTCAAGATGCCCACTGCACCACATTACACTATCTCAGCAAGGAGTTATTGTCACATCTCCTGTACAGTCCTGATCTCACTCCAAGCAATTTCCACATCTTTGTGCTATTACAGGAGTTCCTGATAGGCCAACATTTCAGTTGTGCAGCAGGCAGTCCGATCATGGGTCCAGCGTAGTGAAAAAAAAAAACTTCTACTTTCATGGCATCCAAACACTAGTGAAATGCTGGGATGAGTACAATAGTATATCTAGAGAAATATAATTTTATTTTGCAGTTTGAATTGAGAACCTTTCAATAATAATAATAATAATAATAATAATTAAAAATAATATTTTTAACCCCAGTATAATCCCAGACTTGCACCACTGTCTCCTATCAAGTGACCGTAACCAACCAAGGAGGATGAACCCTAACGTACCAACCAATCCTTTGACCTGCTGCTAATGCTACATCACACACTCAGCGGAAAGCGTTATCTGCCCTCCATGAGCTTCATAGGAGCCCAAGATTGCTTAATGTCACTTTGGCAGTGGAATGAGTTAATGCTTCTCTCTGCCAGACGGCACAGACATTTTTTTAATTATTTTTTTTATTTTGGACTCCCAGACATAAATGTAATTTAGCACTGTAATTTGAAATCACAGTCTTAAAGTGATGAAGACTTTTTCTTTTGTTCACATGACTGCACAATAAACATGTATGAGAAAGTAAGTATGAGATATCAGTTGATGGTAAACATGCTGGTATTCCTGTGTGTCRCTACCAAAAATGGGGAAAAGGCTATATGATGGGGCAGCTGTAATTAAAATATAATAATGAAATGTATTAAAGATGCCCACATCTCTCTTTCTCTCTCCATCACACCCATCTCTGCAGGCACACATATGCAAAAAGCCCCATGCAGAGAGCATGTTTAGCAGTGGAAGTGAATTTCATCAGTGTATGTGTGTGCGTCAGTTTAATTGTGCTGCTCTTCCCATCTCCCCCACGTCCACACTCTGTCTACATCATCACTATTAGACCAGCACTAAAACTCTCACAGCACATTGGGAGGGAGGCAAAATCTAAACRACGTCTGTTTTTCAATTCCAAGTGTGTTTTCCACATAGGACATCAAGGTCCACAAGATGCTCAGATGTGTTATTGATGACTTTTTTTTTTATTTTATTTGTATTTTTTTTGCCCCCCCCCCCCTTCCCCCTTTTTTAAAGTAAGTAATTACCTCAGGCCTGGAGAGCGGATATGAGGAACGACTGCAGAAAATGAATTTGTCTGTTGAAGTTTTGGACATTTCTAATCTTTTAGCAATCAATATTCCATTAGCTTGTGTCTTGATCACGGCTGCATATGTCGCACAAATGATCATTCATCATTCAGAAACCAAATGCAACAAAAACAACATCAACAGGAACAAATAAAAACAAAATTGGAAAAATACAGCATTTCTAAGCTCTACCTGGGACACAGCTCGATAACAGCTCTTTCAAATTGCATGYTTATTTTTTAAAGAAAGATTAGAGTTGGACTTCCTTAATGCCATTTAGGTCAGAGTTGTCCTCCACCCCTGAAACCCACATGGATCACGCGATCAGATGAACTAAAGTGGATGTAAAACACTGCTTGGTAGTTAAAGAAATAAAGTGCAGGGGCGATTTTTTCCAAAAGGAAGAGATTAGTTGTCATACCACGTTATACCAAAAAACAATTATAACATGTTAAACCAAATTGCATGGCCATAGTGTATGTTAATGACAATCGGGCATCGAGCTGGCAACCTGACCCCTTAAGGAACTGCCACAGAAGTGACGAATATATCTTCAGGATGGTGAGGATATGAAGCTCTGTGTGTGCGTGCGTGTGTGTGTATATGAGAGATTGATATATATATATTGCCAAAAGTATTTATACATTTTCTGGGAAGGCTTTCCACAATCTTTCTCTTCTAAACAAAAACATTTGTATGAACAAACTCAGCATGTTCTGACAATGGAGACCCTTTTATGTATGTTCGATCTCCTTACAAAAACATTTAACTATATCAACTAYTAAATGTTATTTTATGATTAATTTAATTATTATTAGGATTTTCTTTGAAAGTTAGTTTTTCTATAGAAACAACAGAATGTTAAAAGCGAGCACACTAATACAGACCAAGAATTGAGAATTCATCTGTGTAAGGGTTAAATGCTAATGTGTCACTCCAACAGCTCATCYCCTCTAAAAAAATCCTCCAGAAAGATTTTCATTTTTTTTCTTCGTGTTTTTTTTTGTTTTTTTTGTTGTTGTTATTGATTTCTCCATATCCAGCATAATGATGGAATAATCTAGCGTAATGGCTCAATAAATGTACATCATRGAGTAGCCATGCGAGCCTCAGAGAGTGTGTGATCGGTGAATGACGCTTGGAGCCCTACAGGTGCCTTGGTTTTTGTAAAATCCTAATGATAGATCTAAAGAAAGAACAGACAAAGGAAATGAGTGTGTGTGTGAGAGAGAGAGAGAGATTGATAATCAATCTTCCCAGGCGCTTGTCTTTCGTTTCTTGCCTGACGTGACCTCTGCGCCACCACCTTTTGGAGGTGGTAATTCAGCTGTGATTGCGGTTGACGGGATTCTCTAATTGGCCCTCATGTGGGAGGGTGACCTTTTCAAGGGGGTGACTCCTGATGCATTGTCTCTTCATCTAGCCGAGCATCTTCTCTCAACGCACACGAGCACACACATGCCAAAACGATGCCTGAGTTTTTGGTTTCTGAGAAGGCATAGGGGAAAGAGTCAAGAGTTATTTTCTTTATCGAATAATAAAAAAAAAAATGAATAGATTCAAATTACATGAAAGATCTGCTTCACAATGCTCTTTTCTCATGCCTTTCGTTTGGTAGATTGATCGTCTCTTCCTCAACTCCCATTCATGTTCGTCCTCATTATAAAAAACTAGCACATCTCTGTCCGCCAGAGGCTGTAGGAAACGAAGGAAACACTTTGAAGACTTTCATCCTAATTAGAGTGGGTAGCCAATTAATACTGTCTTGGACAGAACTAGGATGTGCTCTAAAATACCAATCACTTTGTTTGCTCATTCAAATTGTCTTTGTGCTGTCGCCCTCCCAGCCCCACCATTAGCCCCCCCCAAAATACTTTTTCTTCTCTTTGAGCAGCACATGGTAGCACGAGCCACCCTTTATTTGATCCGGTTTTCTAGCTGCTGTAGAAATATTTCACTGAACTTCTAGCACACCATTTCACTTTTAGCACAACGATGCCCTAATTTGTGTCTGCACCGAGATTAATTCTGTGCAGTTAGTGGACATGTAACTGGAGATTTACAAAAAAATAATTGCATGAGTGAAGTCTTAAGCAAAGTTAGTGGTAGCAAACATTATTCAAATGAGGTTTTTGCATGGCGTGATTGCTCTCACAACAAGATCGTACCTCGGAGAGACTCCTAGAAAAAGAAAAAAAAAAACGAAACTGAAACTGTTTAACGCTGATTAAATGTGCTAAGAAATACAATATGAGTGTAAAATAACACAGAAGTGTGAATGTTGTTAATGAGAAAAGATTCTGCATTTGAAGTGTGAATTTTCAGCGCATTTCTAATTTACTCTAAAATGATAAGCCAGTTTGACTTAAACTGAAATTCCAGATTCATTTATTTTAAGATGTAATTTTGATAACCTCCCGCATTATTAAGCCTTAAATAGTCTCATTTGTTTTCAACTATCTGTAATGGGCTTTTGCAAATATAATATCTGCTCATCAGTCGTAGTATTTCGCACAGGCTTTTGAAAAATGCCTTTGAATCTTGGAAAACCGCACAGGAAAGAAATTAGAAATTGATTCACATGGGCTCCTGATGGGTGCAGCGGAAACATGTTCGCCCAATCACCTGGAGATCAAAAGTTTGATTCCCGGGTGAGGCTACGGTCATCCGAAGCAATGAGTCTAGAGAGGGTGGGGGGTGTGGGGGGGTGCACTCTCACATCAATCATAGTGACACTAAACAACCACAGGAGCTCATGCAAGTGGACGGGGCTGAAAGCGCTTTCGTCCGAGTGTGTTGTGCTGTTCTCCACAGTGAAGAGGTGGCTGGTGGAAACATGTGATGGACCTCACCCTAAGTGAAACAGGCGGGAATAGGCTGTGACTGAATTAGAAACTTGTACATTTTTAAATGAGTAAATTGGCTTCCAAACACCCATCCTTGGTCGATTACAAATTTATATCCCAGCTTAACTCATGAATGTGGCTGTGAGCTCAGGTATATGGAAGAAGGCACAAGGCACTTTCCTCTCGGATGGTTACCCTCCCCCTTGATGCAGTATAAGCAGCAGTTTGTAAAAGATATGGTTATTGACATATTTCAAAGGGAGGGATGGTTAGCCTCAACCATTCACAATTGGTATGATATAATAGAAGATAGATGAGGTGGAGGGTGGGGTGTAAACCCGCTACATTTACTTTAACAACTTAATTGATTTTCTTTTTCTATATTATATACAAGGAACAGAAGGGACATAATGGACAGAAGTGGGCTTTGTCCCAACATCTCAAATTGTTTGAACCATCCCCAGAGAGACACTTATAAGCGTGTACTATATCTCTCTAAATGTCACAGAGTGAACATACTATATATTAAATGTGAGTAGTATGTTCATATTTAATGTCAATAATAGAATGTTTACACTGCTCGCATTAATTGTAGGCAAATTTGAATGCTGATGCTGGCTTTTAAGGCCCATGTCTCCCACACCCAGAGATTCTCTCTGGGTTCTGAAATTAGACCTCTTGAAGAAGCCATTTTCCACTTCTGAGCAGAAGCAGGTAAAGTATGTGGGCAGACACGAGTTGCACATAAGAATAGAAGACGTACCAGAAAACCTACACAAGCAGGCCTTTTAAGCAAACAAGCTTTCAATGCATTGTTAAATTGCACTTTAGAATTAAACTGAGCTGTGTTTTTACATCAAAAGCCAAAATGTGCAGGATATGTGCTAGTCCAGGATGGCTGTTGGGAATCTGTTCATAAAATCTGATAAGTTGTCAACAAATACAACTTATCACGGTGTAAATGAGGTGGTCATGCCTCTCTGCTCATGATCAGATGTTCAGATAGACGGGGGTAAATTGTTTGAGCGCAGCTTTAGATCATTTGCTGATTGGATCAAAGTTCTGCCCAGCGTCTTGGAATGACTGAAATACTTTAGCCAGTAGAAATACAGAATGCTTTCAGGCAGACCCACCTCCAAACTGCAGACGCCAACTTTATCATTCAGCTTAACGACATGCACATACATAGATAAACATCGTCACCATTTAGGTAGCATGGTCTTGGTCTCATCAAATCTTTATATTATGGTTTGTTCACTGTCTCTTTTCTATGCCATTATTCAAAATCTTCCAAAGTGTGCAGAAATGTTTTGCAGCATCCATTCAGTGTTATTTTCTACCGCTAACATTAGTTTTAAATATGATCAGAGGCATTACCTTTTTTAGGACCATCATATTGATTTAAACTACAATGAGGTGACTGAATGTTTTATTCAATTAATTATTGTGCTGCCTTCTTCCTAAGTGCTTCAAGCTGGCCTATTTAAGATGTGTATTTTGTTTATTTATTTATTATTTTTTGAATAATCTTTGATGTACTGGCAAATAATTTCTTTGGCATCAGAGCTTATATAAGTGACCCAAGCCTTTCTTCATCTTCTGCCTACTCTAGTCCATGAATACCGTCTATCTGAAACCGAATCCCTCAGTAATGTAATTGCCTATCGATCAGATGAAGTTGACTCATGGTCTGTGACATGGCTTTTAGTGCTCTGGTGTTATAGCTATAGTTCTGTATGTCCTCGTAAATTAGAGCTGCAGGGTAGTGCCACGTGTTTAGCTTTGTGACCAGAGACTGCTGCTTATGAACAAGCAGTTACTGCTGTGAGTCATAATAAAGCCATCACCCCTGGATTAAAAGCAATGCTGGAAGTATGTCACTTAGTTCAGCCTTAAATAAAATATTTCTGCAGTTCTGTAGTTTCAGGCACACTTCTTAGTGTAATAGGTCGAAATCCGTTCTAATTAGTCAAAGAACGTCAGTGCTCAGTTTTGTTTATTCTGCAGTGCAATTTCTCGTATTATTCATTCTTTAGTTCATTCACAGCAGTGGAGAACTAAAGCATTAAAGCAGGTTAGGGTTCAAGGCAAGAGCACAGGGAAAGAGTATTTTCTTCATGCTGTTCCTGGTCCTTTGACGCGGAGGGTACATTTACTGAGAAGTGACGAAACTCGATAAAGTCACGAAAGAACTCTCTTCCTTGACATCAAAGCTGTTTTGGACAAAGACAGCATTTTTCATGTGTAATGGGAACATTTTCTTGTATCTTAAAAGTCCATGGCAGCAATACCTTCAGGACAGCTCTAAGTACTATAAATACCTTGTTTTGAGGTGCTATTATCAAGGGTACATCTTTAGTATGTATTTTTCACCTGGACCCTAAGTACCACTTATCTTTCACTTGTTCTCCCGGTGTTTTTTGGGTTTCCCCCAGGTTTCCCAGTTTCCTCACACATTTCGAAAACAAATTGCCCGCAGTGTGTGAAAGTGTGTGTGGATGTTGATCAGAGTGCCTACCATGGTTGTACAAATGGGAATAAATACAATATGGACCATGTGGCTTCCAAAGGTCACCATTGGCCTCCATAGTCCCTAGTTGGATGTAATAATAATAATAATAATAATAATAATAATAATAATAATACTTTTTGCTAATCCAGTTCTGCTTCAAAATCAACAACTAACAATCATCAGGCATAACTGCCATACTAACTATTTTACTATATTAGTTTATAAAACGGTACAAATTTCAACTTGATGACATTTTTTTGGGGTGCAAAGATAATGAGCAAACAGGAAAGAAGTCACCTTCATATTGTAGCCTGTTGTGTACTGGGGTTAGCAGGCAAGAGTTCAAGATTCTTGATCGGTCTCCAAATTACCCAGATCTCATTGAGCATCCAAGGATTATGCTGAACAAACAAGTCCGGTCCACAGAGGCCATACCCTGCCAATCGCAGCACCCAAGGATCTGCTGCTAATGTGCTAGGGCCAGAGCCGCCACAGCGGGAACCTGAAACCTACAGTATGTGGTTTTAATGTTAATGTTTTTAAAGTTAGGTCTGATCAGTGTATGGTCCTTCTAATTAAACTAAAATATCTTAACTTTAAAGTCAAGCAATTCTAATATATATATTTAGAATTTGTTAAATTCAAATGTAAAAAAAAAAAATACAATAATGAGTTGACATGGCCATGAAACCCTAAAGAACCACTATAAGTCCACATATCCCTTCCCAGATAAAGGACACGTGTTAAAGGTACATACAATGTACCCTTAATGCTCCCAATTCAGTGGCAAGAAAAAAAGTACAGCATCATTTTTCCAGAGAGTGTTAGTTTGGAGTCTGAAGTATCTTGGCATTCTCTGAATGACCATACACAATTACACTTATTTGATAAAATAAGCTCTTTGAACCCCATTGTTATGTGTGTGTGCACTTGTCTGCTTTTCATCTTCATGTAATGTCTGAGCTGTGGCTCGAGCAATGGACTTGTGGCTGTCTAGTCAGATGACCTTTGCTACAGCAGATGAGCTAAATGACGTGTGACCTCTCGAGCTGAGACATTTCACAGTCGAGATGCTGGAACTACAGAGGGAGGACGGGCGTCATCACCACTCTGTGTTCAGAGTCAAGATGACTTCTCTGCTCTCTTTCTTTAAATGGTTAAATTTGATTCCACTTATGCTTTTTTTCATTCTCTCCTTTCCTCTCTCCCTCTCTCCCTCTCTCTCTCTCTCTCTCTCTCTGTATTGCTCTCATACTCCTACTCTTTCTGCTCTGTGGCTATGAAAATAGGGTATAATTTAACTGCAGGCCATTTCATTGTTCCCTTTAAGCTTCTTAGCTGTAAAATATTCATATTTTGGGGACAGAAACAAAATTCGTGACAGCATAAAAAGAGAAGTAGAGAACAGCAGCTGAGAGGAAAGGAACAGCATTAAAAAGATGTAACAGATGTGCCGGGTTAGGCTACTGACATCAAGCTTTCGTTTGATTTTTATTTCCTTCTCTATACTGTATCTGTCAAGCATTCTCACTTCTTGTAATTTTTTTTTTTTTGCGTGATAACTCACATCAGTAGGTGTAAACAATATAAAACAAGAAATTTACAGCCATGCTATTCTTTGAAACCTGTGGCATAGACATTGAGTGTAACACAGTACTAATATATGTAGCTGTATTTATGATTTCACATCCCTCTATCCTATAGAGCTTGGCCATTTTTGCTGACTCTAGCATCAACAGGATTCACACTCTCAATCTCTGGATGATGTGTTGATTGTTTTTCTGTTGAAGTATATATTGTAGGAACCCCTGTCTATCTATTACACCAGCTTAAATTACTGGTCCGCCCCTGATCAGGCAGTTAGTGAATGTGAAGGGACAAACACTGTAAATGCATCTTTCACACTCGCCTTAATGAACGTTGTCTTGCTTTAGCTACATTTAAATGAACAGTATTTCTTCAATGTGATTAAAACCACTCTGATCAGAGATTCCAAATTAACTGTTTACATGGTCACTAATCTGAAGAGCACATTTAAATACACAAAGCGATGAATCAGAATTGTATCTGTTGAGTTACGGCATCACTAATTGTGCCTTCTGCTTTATGATTGGCACCAAATTATTTTTACCATTCATGATTGGTTTGATGCTTTATTGCGTCTGAAATGGTGAGCCAATCAGCACCCTTTTCCTAGAATCCCAGGTATTGAAAGTGTAAAGCAGAAACTGAGGGCAAACAGTTGTTTAGTGTCTATTGATCAGGAATAGAAACAAAGTCCCTCATTGAAACGTGTTATATGCACTAATGTTACCCTCATATGTAAAAACGTGCTCAGAAACAATATATTTATTCTAACTAGAGCGAAATGATGAAATTATGTGTTTACATGGCTAATATACTGAGTAAATGTTCAATGGAATATCAAATCCTTGGCTTGGAGCTAACCGTTCCGATTGAGATCAGCGGTTACATGATGCAGCTTTATTGTAACTGGGTTGCTATTTTTTTTGTGAAATATTAGGTTTCATGTACATGGACCTATTGTCTTGTTTTCAGACATGGAAGGTAACTGAATAAATTTACTTCGGTACTTTGTCTGTATGCATCTGTACTTTACATGAGTAGGTTTATTAGAAAACACTTTTCAATTTTACTCGACTACATCATACAAGAAATATGTGTACTATCACCTCACTAAGTTTCTGCGTGGTGTTGCGTTACATAACTACTGTTGTGTGTAGTATTTGGAGTGGGGACATTTTACCAACTGCTGACCTTCATGCTTAATTGCGTTTTCTTTGTGACACGCTTAATAATGGTACAGGGGAGCTGGTTGCAGACAGTGATGAAAACAGCATGTTAACAGCAGAGAGAGCGAGAAGAGAAAGAGTTTTTTTCTGTAAAAAAGGCTACTGTGAGCTAATAAAAGCTCAGTAATTTTTTTTTTCAGATACATAAGTAAATTTAAAGTTAAGTACTTTTGAACTTTTGCTCAAGTACACATATTAATGGAAGACTTCTACTTTTTTCTGGAGTAATATTTGACCCACGTTTAACTCAAGTACAGAATTTGTGTACTCTGCCCACCTCTTAAGCTTTAAAGCTCTATTTGTATTTTTCCATATTAAATGTACAGTGTATCTTTAAATCTTTACTATTATTGCTAATAACAATATCCAAGCTATAACAATGTAGTTAGGGGTATCTCTTAAGATTTATGCACTTTGCCTACCACTGCTTTTTTTGTCCAAACATCTTGCTCATATGACTTTTAATTGCATCCCATGAGATCCCAGTCTATATGAACACATCTAGACACAACCAGATGCTATACAAACCTTTCCAGCAAGCTTAATTTAAAAATGACTCATTTGCATCTATAGTAGACATGCAGTCATTTGGTGCACATTATGAGAGTGCTGTGTATACCTGAACAGTTCTGTAATAGGAATATCCATAAAAAGTGTATAATAACCTAATTCATCACAATATTGGTATTATATCTTTATACCGTTTCTTATCACCACGGTCTGGTTTGTGGTGTTGGAATTGCGAACAAAACCCAGTTACAATGACTTTACTGATGGAGGGAAAAAGCTAAGGTTTGGAATGTGTGTCTTGTCCCACTTGATCCCTGGTGTCTGGAGACCTCTGAGTGAAGCCCTCCTGTAGGGAGGAAATTGCCTGTGATAAGTAGAGGAAGCGGTGCATAGCAACTGCAAATAGTCGGAAATGCTAGCTGTAATGGGCTGTGAAGTCAGTATCTTCTGCTCTAACTATGATTCCCTTGTTTAAATAGCTACAGACGACATTTTTACATTGTGTATTCTTTCATTAAACAGTTCACTATTTATGGACATTGTTCCTTTTCAGGTAAAGGTAGGGAAAATAATGGGAAGACTCCGCAATTATGTGTTATCTCCTTTTCTTTTGTTTATTTCTCATGATTTATGGAGAAATCCCACAAAATGAAGAGAAAGGGATGCCTCGGTCATGAAGAAAACCAAATACAACAGCATCATGAATTCTAATCAGTTTATTAATGCAATTGAGTCTCCGCTGCTCTTTTAAACTGCTGACATTCATGGCAGGCATTTGCTGAAGCCAGTCACAATACTTCCTGATTCAATTACCTTGTTGCTGCTCCTGGAATACCTTAATGTCCCAGAGATCAGAGTGTAAAATATCAAAAATGTTTGTTTGATGCCAACCCCAAAGTCCCATGTTAAATATTAAGCAAAATAATACTTCAGTTAAAAAAAAAGAAAGGAAAAAAGGCAAATCTGGCAAAAGACTGAGGGGGGGGGGAAAGGTGCAGCGGCTTCCTCATGGTTCCATGAATTTAATGTTATACAGTGCTCTGGAAAAGTTTTTGGCCCTTTATATTTATATAAGTAATTGGCATGAATCCAGGAGCTCATAAAAGAACCCAGGACAATATCTAAAGAACTGTGGGCCTCAGTTAAGTGTTCCAAGCGAGAGCTTCAAGGCAAAAGACACTGCTGAACAAAAGTAACACAAAGACTCAAAATATCAAACATCTTGATTGTCCCTAATACTTTTGGGTAAATATTCTCTAGACTGATGAGACAAACCATTTTGGAAGGTGTGTGTCCCATTACAACTAGCTTAAAAATAACACAGCATTTCATGAAAGGAACATAATACCAGTCAGACATGGTGGTGGTAGTGTAATGGTCTAGGGCTGCTTTGCAGATTCGGGATCTGGATGACTTGCCATAATCGTTGGAAACATGAATTCTGCGCTTTACYAGAAATTCCTGAAGGACAATGTCGGGCCATCAGTTTGTGACTTCAAGCTCAACCTGAAAAACATCTAAAACACTCCAGCAAGTCCACCATTTAAATGACTAAAAATAAATAAATTAATTAATTTATCAATTAAGGTTTTGGAGTGGCCTAGTTCAGACTTAAGTCTAACCTTAAACAGTCCATTGAAAACCCTCCAGTGTGGCTTAATTAAAACTATTCTGTAAAGAAGATTGGGAGCAAATTCCTTCACAGCAATGTGAAAGACTCATTGCCAGTTTTTGCAAATGCTTGATTGCAGTTATTGGAACGATTGCAAGGATGGAACAACCATTTTTGAAGCAATTTAGGGTCAATTACTACTTTTTTAAAATTTACATAGGACTAGGTCGGTTTGGAAACCTTTTTTCCCCTCACTAAATAAAATCTTCATCAAAACTGTATTTTACTCTGGTTATGTTTGTGTAATATAAAAATTAGTCTGTTGATCTCAAATATAAAAAAGTGACAATATATGCAAAAAAAATAAATAAATCAGGAAGCAGCAAAGGCTTTTTCATGATGCTGTTGTTTTTATAGTCTTAATTGGCATCGGTTGACCAATAGTACTTCTTTAACCCACAAATTAAAGGATCCATTTATTATAATTTCTTTCAAACACACTATAATGATGTTACTTTGATTATATGACAATATAAACGGGAGTCTTTTTTTCCCCCTTATTTTAATAAGAATGCTCACAACCATTTGTAAAATTTTCCTTTAGTTTTTTAGACAGATTTTATAACTAACTTGAAATATCTGGGTGTTTTACAAACCCCATAAAAATAGATTTGATTTAGTTCAGTTTTAGATGAGACTAGGTGCAGAAAGTTTGCATTAGTGAACCCATCTTTCTCAGTTCAATTTGGCTTTACCTTGGGATTTCCTTGGTGCAAATCCAAATGCCAAAGAAAATTTGAAGTTGTTGCTTTTTCATCTGGTATTCCTGAACCACAGGCTTTACATGTCACAGGCCTTTTGTTGTTGCAAACAACATGATCTTTGTAGGTGAAGACAAATACCTTTGGGAGTATGGCTATCGCGGAGTTCCTCTGTTGTTGGAAAATGACTGGTCTTTAGCTTTGACCTTGGAATTGTTGATGGATCCTGAGGTGCTGAACATTAATTGTTTGTTTGGGAAAATAGTAGTTAATTAATCACACACAAGTAAATGTATACTTTTTATATTCCAGTACTAGTCCAGAAAGCTGCTGTAAATGTTATATCAGCATGTGGGTAATATGGGGTGCTTGATTAGACAGCAAGTAGTGTAATGTGTAATTTGTAATGTTGTTGTTGTTCTTTCGGCTGCTCCCGGCAAGGGGTCACCACAGCAGACCATACCAGCTTGGCACAGGTTTTACGCCTAATGTTCTTCCTGAMGTAACCCACCCATTTTATCTGGGCTTGGGACCGGCATTGCATCCTGTGGCTGGGGTTTGGGCACTGGCTGGGAATCAAACCCAGGCCTTCCGCATGGCAGGCAAAAAAAAACTACCACTGAGCCACTAGTATGTCTAATTTGTAATGTATAATTGATAATCGGCTATGAAAAGCAAGGATAAGATAAAATCTGAGTTAAAACTGAACATGTAATAGGTTGCATTTTAACAAAACCAATGTATGAAAATACATTTTTCATATTATTTCAAGTATTATTATTTTCAAAACAAGGGTAAAAGAAATGCTTATAGTAAACTTTTAATACCTAACTTATCAGCAACAAAACTGGCAAATACAAGTACTATTCATACTAATWCTATGCATGAATGTTTCTCTAGTAGGGTAGTAGTGTGTTTTATTTACACACTATTCTTATAGCCGTGATGATTAGCTCGGGCCCCCGATAAGTAGTATTAAGTTCAGTGCCTCTGTCTGACAGTTTGATGTAAACCCAATATGTCATGCAGAAGTTATACCATGGAACTGGATTTTTTTTTTTTTTTTTCTTATTTTGTCTCTCATAGTTGAGGTATACCTATGATAAACATTACAGGCCTCTCTTATCTTTTTAAGCGGGAGAACTTGCACAATTGGTGGCTGACTAAATACTTTTTTGCCCCACTGTACGTTTTGGGCATTTACACAGATGAAATGATATAGAATTCCATTTAAGGCGATACTAAATACAAACATATAAATATATAAAGTCATGAAAAGAGACAGCATCTTGTCTGTCTTAATTAAAGACATTGCTTATCTTTAGATTGATTGATTGATTGATTTGTTGATTGCGCTTCACATATTTAATGTGAGATTTTATCTTATATTTATCTTTATACTTGGTCAATGTATCTTTCAAACCATGGGCATATTATCTTAACAGAATGACACTTCAAATTAACAAGAGCAGTGGCATCATTTTATTAATTTGACAACTCAAAGGTAAGGCAAAAGACTTTTGAGTCCCCTGCTCTTCTCCCTCGACACCCACAAATGCTATGCTCCAACTCCATTGTGAAATTCGCAGATGACACAGTGTTGGTTGGTCTGATCCAGAACAACGATGAGACAGTTTATCTGGAGGAGACAGCAGCACTATCTTCTTGGTGTAAGAACAATAACTTGGACTTAAATGTCTCAAAGACCAAAGAGATGGTGGTGGACTTCGGGAGAAGTAAGCAGAATTCACAGTATATTCTCAGATTTTCGCCGCTCAATATAAACGGGACTCTAGTGGAGAGGGGTACCAGCTACAAGTATCTGGGAGTCCATATCTCTTAGGACTTGTCCTGGTCACCCCATATCCCTTCACTGGTGAAGAAAGCTGGGCAGTGCATCCACTACCTCAGACAGCTGAGGAAGTTCAGGATCTCTGGGGGTCTACGTAAAATCTTCTACACCTTGATCATCCAATCTATTGTCTCTGGGAATATTACCGTCTGGTATGGAAATAGCAGCTCCCAGGACAAAAGGAACTTGAGAAGAGTGAATAGGTGTGCCGAACGTATCACCAGGACTGTATTGCCTGATCTTTCACACCTTCTCATTCAAAGAGTTTGAATTTGTATTATGGCAAGAAAAAAGCAGCTAAGTAAAGAAAATCGAGTGGCCATCATTACTTTAAGAAATGACGGTCAGTCAGTCCGAAAAATTGGGAAAACTTTGAAAGTGTCCCCAAGTGCAGTCACAAAAACCATCTAGCGCTACAAAGAAACTGGCTGACATGCGGACCGCCCCAGGAAAGGAAGACCAAGAGTCACCTCTGCTGCGGAGGATAAGTTCATCCGAGTCACCAGCCTCAGAAATCGCAGGTTAACAACAGCTCAGATCAGAGAGCAGGTCAATGCCACACAGAGTTCTAGCAGCAGACACAACTCTAGAACAACTGTTAAGAGGAGACTGTATGAATCAGGCCTTCATGGTAGAATATCTGCTAGGAAACCACTGCTAAGGACAGGCAACAAGCAGAAGAGACTTGTTTGGGCTAAAGAACACAATAAAGAACACAAGGAAAACTCTTTGAATGAGAAGGTGTGTCCAAACTTTTGGTCTGTACTGTGTGTATGTGACAAATACATTTCTTGAATCTTGACTTTTTTGAAAGTCACGTTAGAGCTATGAGAATTTTAAATCCATTGACTCCTGCTCCTTTCCTCTTCCAGCATTAAATCTCTGCTATGCTCCGCCAAACTTTTCACTTAGCTCAGTGCGAGCACGCGCACACCATGTAGCATACAGGCTTTAATGTAACTCACTGAGCTGACTACCCTACTTCATGTCTACTGTCTACTAAGCCAGTTCAGCTATATAGCAAATTCCACTACATGACAGTTGGCCACAAAACATTTACAGCAACCCCAATTCATAAACAATAAACAATGTCCTGGGTTGTGTGTCAAAAACACACAAAAAAAATTATGAACATTTTCCAAAATCACACTGTTAAAATACCCCCCCCCCCGCCCCCAGGTAGCATAAAAACCTACCATAAAAAGCAGTAATAAATTAATGATAAAAACCATACTGTAGTTCACCTACTGTATATGGACACACTTTGTTTCACTAAAATTTATACTGGCAGTACTGGAGCCGAGGTCTTTTACTTCTTGCTAGACTAGAGCAGTAGAATGTAAGAATGATTGCCAGCCATGTGTTCCAACCCTTGACTTTGCCCCCTTTTGATTGGTGAGAAGAGTGAGCATCAAACAACAACCTTTAGTAAGGATTATCTCTGCGTCATTGCCAGGTTGTTTGATGAAACTCAGTCACAGAAATCTTTAACTGTATTGCTCCACCAATTTACATCAGTAAGCCATAACATCAAAACCCAAAATGTTATGCCTAATATTACCCTTGGGACTCTACCAGATGCTACCAGATCTTTGGTGGTATGCTGTGGTGTTTGGCACCAGGACATTAGGGGTATAGATCCTTTGGATGCTGTGGGTTGCAGGGTGGCGGGCCTTGTTTGTTAGGCACATTCCATGGAATCTTGATCTGGTGGATCTGGACGCCAGGTAAACAACCTTGAACTATGTGCCTGCTTAGCCCCATATGGAGCAGGCTATGATGCACTTTCTGTTCTGACACTTTTCTATCGTGGCCAGTATTGACTTTTTATTTTTTTCCCAGCAGTTTGTGCCACATTGGCTTTTCTGTGTAATCAGACCAGACAGACTGGCATTTGGTCCCTGCGGGTATAGATGAGGCTAGGGTGCCCTTGATCCAGTCACCAGGCATATAATTGATAATCAGTGATATTTAATTCATCTGGCCGTGGTGGTGTGGCCGATCTGTGTAAGTTTCAAGGCATATTTATCCTTTTCTATAAGTTGTATACAAAACAAATAATATAGTAAATTGGAGTAAATACACTGTGTCTTGTCCACACATTACGGTTTTATGACCCCACTGAAGTATTTAGTAAATTTGTGTCAGTGACTACTATTCTTTTGTGAATGAATGTGAAATGTGGAGCTCAGAAAATCGACTGAGTAACCTGTTTCCGATTAAACAGAGGGCAACATTGCATTATGTCTACTTAAGGAGAGGTTTTGGTGCGCTTTTTGTTGACTACTGCTTCTGCTGTATGAATCACATTAAATGATAGGGTGTGTTCAGTACCTTTCTATGTAGACCTGCATATGAGCTCTCTGCACAATTGATATATTAATTGGAAAAGCGAGTGCGTTGGAGGCCTGGGTAGAAATCAGCCAGAGGAAAAGTTTTGAGGAAACGCTGTTCATCGTTGATGCACTCTCATAAACCCACCACTGTGATAAACAACGTCCAACTGCTTCTGCCACGAAGTTAAGCAGTTAATACATCTTAGCAGCGGCAGGTATCTCAATATAGATCCCGTCCGTCGAGATGGCAATGTCCTCTTTCACAAATATGTTTATTAAACATGACTGGATATTGATCAATGGAGAAATACAAGGGTTTAGTCAACTGTGTTGAGCATGTAAGCTGTGTTCAAGGTAATGTAAATGTGAATGTATTTAATGTCTTTCCATTTAATTTAGTGTCCACATATAATAACTATATTATTACTCCCTGATATTTTTATGAATCATAATATTTAGCACCATTGTACTTTGAAGTTAGTGCTAAAAAAATTGTGTACGGTATATAAAATTGTTTGTCCTACCAGTAAAACCTATTGGATATTTTTAACCTAATCTTTTTGTTATAGCTGCTTAATTCTTACTCATTCACTACAGAATTGCCTCAAGCTGCTATTATTTACATAGAGAGCATAATGGCATGTCGGTTCAATCAGCTGGAATGGTTAAAATGTCAGCAGTGCATGAAACTGCACTAATCTTCAGTACACCTGGCTCTGGTTTCAAGGGTTGTTGCTTCTCCATAGTATCTTCCATATTACAATAAATAGCATTTTTCTCCTATTTTCATTTTTTTTTCCTTTTTGGTTGGTTTAGCATGTAGGCATCCTTACAAACATGTTAACGCTCTCAAACATGCATTTTTCCAGTTTTTGGAAGAATTCACCATTTTTTTTATTTTTTACTTTTTTTTTTTTTTACAGTTTTTACCTTTACATAAATTGATAAAAAAAAAGTATCATTTTTGATGTGGTGAACCTTTCTGTAAGGAGGTTCCTCTCACTTTTCAAACACATTTCCATAATCTTTTTTGATTCCGTAAAGCTGGTTTGCAATAACTATATACTGTATATAAAATTGAATTGAATGGTGTAGAATTGAATTTAGCTTCTTTGGGAGGAGTGTCTAATGACAATGCAAATGAACCAATAAGTATAATTAAGATTTCCAACATGAAAAATCTCCAAGATTGTGGTTAGCACTGGGTCTGAGTTCAATTCCCGGCCAGGTTAGATTCCCGCCATTGTGTGCATGGAGCTTGCATGTTCTGCCCGTGCTTGGAGGGTTTCCTCCGGGATCTTCAGTTGCTTCCAGCAGTCCAAAGACATATAGATTAGGCTAATTGGCATTCCCAAATTACCTGCAATGTGTGAATGAGCGTGTGAGTGTGTCTGTGTGTATTTGTGTGCTCTGTGGAAGTTTGGCAACCCATCCAGGGTGTACCCCGCCTCGTGCCCTAAGTCTTCTAGCATAGTCTCTTGCTTTATTTACAGAGCACGAAATCTCCACCCCTTTCAGTTGCCAACACCAGACACACACAGCTTCCATATGACACATGTATACACTGTATAGCTTTTACATCATTGAGTATTTTATGGGCTGGTATCTCATACCCTATGTAACAGACGGTGAGCTATGACAACACATTTAATGCTGTCAAAATATACCTCCTGTCCTATCCATAATTAATCGCTGAGTGTCAGAAGTTTGCAGTTATCTASAAAATTAATTCTGATGCAATTAAAGCAACAGGTCTGGCTTGTTTTTTTTCTTTAATACTAGCCACAGACTGCACCAGGTTAATTCATTGATTACTTATTCCCTACGTGATTAAGCTGGGTTACTTAGTGAAAACCCCTCATGTAGAATATGCTTAGAATAAAAACCTGCAGACTGTTCTTCATTCTCTATGTTCATGTACATTTTGAATAAAGCAGCAAATTAACTTCCTTTTTGAAGGAATAGTGGCATATTTATTATATAACTAGCATAAGTACTTGTCTTGTTAAAAGGGTAAAGCTCAAATTAAACTGATCGGCTTCAATTTAATCAATGATATTATTATTATTTCAGGCTGTTTTGTACTTCTTTGTCATCAGCCAAATATACTTCTTATTTGGTAATTAGAGTGTGTAATTAGAGTCTTTTCTGATCTACAGAAAAGTAGATTGGATAAAGTATTAGGTATCACCTTAAACGTCTTAAAAAGTTTTGTCTTAGACTTGCAAACTCTAATCCTAACACTAATGATGGCTTAAAATTGGTTATATAATTAGAATTACTCAATTAATTTGCGTTACATGGAGAGAAAGTATTGTGTAACACTAAAATAAATAAACAGACCCTCACTAAATTCAATTCAATTTTATTTCTATAGCGCTTTTAACAAGGGTCATTGTCTCAAAGCAGCTTCACAGAAATGAAAAGAAAAAGAAAATAAAATTTATGGAAGTGTATATGTGTAAGAAAAATGTGTCTAGATAATGAGATCCTGATGAGCAAGCCAAGGGTGATGGCGACAGTGGCAAGGAAAAACTCCCTGAGATGGCAATAGTTTTTTTTCTAAATAGTTTTTTTTTTTTAAAGGATACTATTTAGCCTTAGTTATCTTTTCTGCTGACTAGATTTAAACTTAAGCTTTGTGGGAAAAAAGAGTGTGGAGAGGAAGCAAGCTGTACCAATCAAGCTTAAGCAGAATAKGATTTGCATATGTTTTACCTTTAAAAACCTTGAAAACTAATTAGAGATTATTTATTATTTTTTAAATTGTAGGTAACATATTCTGCAAATTGTATTTTCATTGACTCCACAATAAAATGCCATTCAGTGGCCCTTGGAATCATCTTCACGTCCACTCCCTCTCTCTGTTACTGCACCTCTGAAAGTGGCTCATTTTCTCTCATGAAAGAGAATCATTTTCAAGATGATGATGATGATGATGATGTCCTGACCATAACCCCATTGAATGTTTTTGGGATTTTCTGGAAAAGACTTAATGGAAAGAAGACTTTCCTGTGATCAATACAAGATCTGAAGAGAAATAAATGTAGTGGTGTTGCTTAAGTGCTCGCGCCATAATCAACATTAAAGTTGGCTGAATTAAATATTAGTGTGCACAACTGTGCTTTTTTTTGTCCAGGCTGTGTATCAAGATGACACACTGGCAGAGAGGTTTGTGGGATAGGCTCCAGACTCCTGCGACCCTGTAAAGGATGAGTGGTATAGAAGATAAATGAATAAATAAAACTTTGAGCTTTTAAACGGACTTACCGGTCAGTAGTTCTGATGATAAATGGTGGTATTCTTATTACATTAAAGTCCAATTAGTTAGTACAGACTTGCTTGGTTTAAATCTGGTGTACATAAACATGCAAATTCCTCAGTATTTCTTTTGGCTGTTTTCCACACCGCTTCTCTCTCTTCTGTCAGTAATACAATATGTACTTCCTTTAACAAAGTGGAGGCCCTGCTTTGATTAGAAGCAGAGGAACGAAGTGATCGATAACGTACAGAGAAACCCAGAGGACGGAACTAAAACGATTTCAGCTTGAGCATGCGTGCATGACACACGCGCATTGCCCCATTTCCCCTTCGTGGATTAAGCACAAACAAGGCTCGCCAAGGAAGATTCCCCTGCAGGCAAAATGCACATAGAGCATATGCCACATTTACACCACACTTGTTTATTGTTTTTACAGACTTAACAGCACTAGGGATGAGAAACCAATCAGACATGCAGACATCCAGCGAAAGAGTGTCCCAAGATCTATAAGGTTTTTTGTATAAATATGAACATTTTGCTTGAATATTTGGAAAATTCATGACATGAAATCCGAAATAAGTTTGTTTCCAGCTTGCAGCACTACAAAGTTTAAAGGGTGTTGAGTTCGTGTGTGTGTGTGTGTGTCACAACATATGTGCATTATGCCTACAAGCTTTACTTTAGCATTAGCGATATAAAGTACATTGTAAAGATGATGAAAAGGAGTCATCAATGAAGAAAAACATTGTGCMTGGTGGTATAGAGGTTAGCTCTGTGGCCTCGACCTCTATGGATGATGGTTCAAGTGTTCATGATCTCCCCGTGCTTGGCAGGTTTCCTCCGCAGTCTAAAGACATACAGATTTGGCTAATAGGCATTTCTAAATTATTGGTATTGTGTGAGTGTGCGTGCTTGTGCCCTGCACTGGATTTTCAACCTGACTAAGGGTGCCCCGAGTCTCCTGGAATAGCCTCCAGGACTCCCGCGATATATATAAAGTACAGGCCCAATATTTAAGATGCTTGTTTTTTCCGTTTGTTTTTTTCTCTCTTTAGACAATTTGCACAGAGGTGCCGTCGTTGGTCGTACAGGAGCGAAGGCTGCATGTCGGTGTTCATAACGGTCTGGGCTGGGTGGATGGACCTCAGGTGATGGTGCTGGAGCCCAGGGCTGGTGGAAGCAGTGACCTCAAAGAAAGTTCTACAGAGAGACACAGGTGGGTCAATTTTTATTATGCATATGAAATTCAGGAATTTGTTCTCCACATTATAAAAATTCAGGGCTGAAAAATTTTATGGACAAATTTCTTAAAATTGAATGTCACTTTGTTTTCTTCTCCAATATTCTTCTATTTTAGACCTATCCACATGTACAGTACATGGTTATTTAAAAAAAAAAAAAACATTTTCCTTTCTTTGTTCTTAAAAAAAAAAAAAGAAATRGTTGTCTAAGTGAAAACCCATTGAGAAAGCACACTGTCAAAGCCTGCCAAACCAGCAGGCAATRCATTGGCCAATCAGAAGCATGGAAAAAGTTTTCACCCGAATACATCACAGTATAATGTCAAACACAGGCAATACAGCGTATATGGCATCCACTCTTACGAGCCAAAAACGCTATTTMTGTAACACAGAAAACTGGGTTTTTAAATATCTTCACTGTATACGTAGCTTTCCAAAATAAATTGTTACAGTGACCTAAAACTGTACTTGCATGTGGACAGAACGCCAAAACACACAGAAAAACCCTGTTTAACAGTTAATAATTAAATAAATACCCATGCAAGTGGACAACTCCTTGGTTATATACTGATCAGCCACAGCAGTAACACATTAACATTGATTATCAATTATACATCAGTAAACTGGTGACAGGGTCATGGGCACCCAAGACTCATTTATGCCTGTGGGGACCAAAGGTCAGCCCATGTGGTCCGACCTTACAGAAAAGGCCAGTGTAGCACAAATTGTTGAAAAAAGTCAATTCTGGCGATGATAGAAAGGTATAAGAGCACCCAGTGCATCACAGTCTACCCAGAAGGCAAACAGTTCGACTGTGAACCCAGTGTTTAAACTCCCCACATACCAATCAAGTTGTGCACCTGTGGGATTTTTTAGACAAACAATCCGATCAAAGCCCCACCCTGTAACACACGGCAACATCCTGCAACACACAAGGATCCAAGGGGCTCACCCAACACGTACACAATACTGAGCATAATGTTTTGTTTTCTCTATACTGTATACAGTTTCATTATGTGAATGGTTAACCCAGATTTCATGTATGCTTTTTCAAATGCTGATTTAATCCCTGTAGTATGTTTTCTAAAATAAATAGTGAAATGGTTCATGTGTGAGCAAAAGCCAATTGATTTATTACCAGCAAAGGAAAGTATTATATTTATATGTTTCTCTATTTCTACTATCTTGCATTGACAAATGAGACAAGACTTAAAAAAGAATCGCATAAGAAATTTAGAGCTGAAGGAACAATTGGGTATTGATGCTAAGAACAGAGCTCTGCTAGATGAATGGCAAAGTAAGGCAAAGCGGACTCAAAACATACAGTGATCCAGTCTTTTTTGTACACGAATAAAACACTTGTGCATCTGGAGTTTTCCATGTCCAAAAAAAAAAWAATTGACTTCACTTAATTCTTTGTGCTTATCAGTAATTCCTAAGCTCATATTCTATGACATTAGTTTTTACAGTAGGTTTATACGAACTGACTTCTTATCACTGAATACGTAAAGCCACTAATGCGTGTCAAGACCTGGTTTTTTTTCTTTTTTTTTTTTTTTTTCTTGGCTCCACTGGCCTCATACGCTACCTTCCCTGCATCCAAGTTAAATTCACCTCAATCTTTTATTCATCACACCTTGGCACTCATATCGGATATGAATTCTGTGTGATTTACACATCTTCAGTGTGAGCAATAAATAATGTATGCCACAAACGCATTCTGATTTCAGAAATGCATTTTTCAGATTGTTTCCACTTTGGCCGTGCGAGGATCCCCTTTGCTGCTTCCTTTGCTTTAAGTTCTGCTTCATTAGCTCATGCTGGATGTGAGCCCAGCAGAAATGCCAAGAGGTGAAAAAGTCAAGAACGGAGTGCCGAACTTCTCCTTTCCATACAGCTCGTGTGCACCAACATGCCTAGAAACAGGTCTATATTTAAAAGCTGACGGAGTTGAGAAGAAGATGAACAGAAGAGAGAGAGTGAACTGACATCTCCCTTATGTCGTCTCTCACGAATCCCTATCAGCTCTTCGCCTCTGATGTGTGAGATACCCGTAGTTCACACTGAAACGTGTTGTAGCTACGCGCTAACGGGAGACCGACCGCAGCTTCCTGTCATTTACAGATAGCTTAGGGTGCAGGAGATTGGGATGGAGGAGCCAGCGTAGTTCTCAGGGTGTCGAACAGAGAATGTGATTAATTAGCAAATACATTTACAGCTCAACACTGCCGCCATCTTGATGACTGTGTGTGTGTGTGCGTGTGCATATTCATGCCTGTGTAAGTGTCAAACAAAGGTGAAAGTAGAATGTTGGGAGCAAATTAAGCATGCCAGTCTGTCATGCATGACGGTGACATGACAGGTGTTTTGGGGAATTAATAGATTTCTACACGCCAGCCGTATAGTATCACTAATTGTGCCAAACTTTAATATGATGCTCTCCTAATTATTTTTTTCATCATTATCTTCTTTCTCGCACATCTGCGTTCATGTACCCAATTTGGAAACCGATAGTTTTTCGTATGCTCTATTACAGATCCCTGGCAGATTGAAACAATGTTCTTTTTGGATATTTCTGCTCGTCATTCCCCCCACCTCCCTTCTCCTCAGGGAGTGTACCATAGCTCGGTATCATAAACCTCAAAAAAACAACTGCAAAAAATATCTATCATTTTCCATGACTGCGTAATAGTTCAGTTTTGGATTTCGCAAATRCAAAAAAAACAAACAAAAAAGTCCCTTAACCTTACTATATTTTCCAGGGAGCTCCAAGACCCACTTTAGTACATTTACTTACAGTAATTAAATGCATATTAAATTCTGATTCCTTAAGACCCCTGAGATCAACTGCATGCATCTTTTTAGAAATGTATTCCACTAAAGTCCACACACACACACTCACACACACTCACACACACTCACACACACACACACACACACACACACACACACACACACACACACACACACACACACACACACACACACACTTCAGTTTTCTTTTTGTAGTGTATTTCTAAAGCTATGGCATATTGTTAGTTACATAATACCCTGCCTACACCTACAGTAGCTTTAATCTCTGTAAACTGTGGCATATAAGAAATAAAGGACATAAAACGCATGTCCTTTCTCTCTTGATGGAGTTCATAATGATGGGAATACACCTACACCTAGCTTTAATCTCTGTAAACTATGGCATATTCCCATTATTATGAGCTGCATCAAAGGAGAAAGGACATAGTGTTGAATTTTATGAATTGCTTCATTATTTGGTTGATGTTTTATATCCAAAAGGATTTCAAATTCATCCAATTCAAAATAACTCAGGCTGGATTCTGACCTTCCGATCGGTAGGCCAACAGGCCAATTCCTTAACCACCGAGCCACCACGGTCATATAAAGTCCTATAATAATTATATGCACAGTGATGCCACTGTACAAGCTTACTGGCTTACACATGTAGTTATTTCTGTACGCTTTCTGCTTATGCATGAGTCAATTATTTCCCTCATTAGTGCCAAGTGGTTGTTTAAGAGTGGGATCTTAGCCTCGCACACCACTGTAATCTCTCATAGCCCTTTCCACGCTGGGCTCGATTGGCCATTAATGAGTTCGGTTTTCTCTGCACTATTTAATTTGTTAAAGCCATGTTTAGTTTAGATGCCTAAACAGGGTAGATTAGCAAAATAATGTCTTTATACATTTTTACATTTGAAATAAAAAGTTAATTTTAAATTACTAGTTCAACTTGTACATTGCTTCCACTGCTTTACGCGGTGCTTCTTTTATATACTAGCATTAAATAGTACTTGAGCACTTAAAAAACCAACAAAAACCCTGAATCTTTCACATGTAGAGCATTCATAATGTGTCCAGCCTTCAAATAAAGTACCATTATTAAATAAGCAGTTTTGCTATCCTTCAGTATTGGCTGTCCTATCTTTGTTGGAGACGGGTTAATGTCACCTGTTAATCAGAGCGACACATCTGTGGGCCTTGTGATGTAGCACGAACAATAGTAATAGGTTAAACAGATGTGGTGGCTGGCTTCGTATGTCCCTGAGAGTGTATGGGTAAATCGTCATACTCTCTCTTTGGTAGATTTGACAGAGAATAGCTAGTGCTGTAGTTTGGTGGGAATTTGCAAAGATCAAATTGGTTATACGTACTGTACATAGGTTACTAGTAAATGTGTATACACTTCTCATTTTTAAACCCCTAATTACACATTTCTCACACTGTCAGTCACTGATCTTTTTCCAGTGTTCTGCTTGTTTCAGTCGTTCCAGAACGTGGATCATTCTCAACAGATTTTCGACCATCTTCGAAGCTTTTGTACCACGATTTTATTTTGTGTTTTGCGTTTATTGCAAAACCCCCCGAAAGCCTTCTGAATCATTCAAATAGTTTCCGCAGAGGAATGTTCAAGCTTAGCAAAAAGTTGATTCAGATTCATTGTTGTATTTACTCAGTCATTTAGAAAGCAACGGCCACACAATACACACCTGTACTCAGTACAAGGTAGAACCTCATTGGCTAGTACGTTAGTGATCACATGAATCTCGTGCAAACAGTTCTCATTATATTAACTGTGGCTAGACCTTTTTCCAGACAGATTTATATACGTATGGAAAAGTGTGTGTATACTGTACTGAATATAACCTGAAAAAAAATTCAGTCTCTCAAAATATTAGACTATTTCATTTCAAGGCTGAGTAAATTACTATTCACACAGAATAAATACCGTGTATCTCTATCTGGTTCAGTAAACAAAACCACAATCATAGGGAATTCAATTCAGTTTTATTTATATAATGTTTTTAACAATGGTCATTGTTGCAAAGCACCTTTACAGATAAAAAAAAAAGATGTAATGAGTTGAAAAGTTGTGGAAATATGTATGAATTATCATTATCAGCTTGTCCCTCATGAGAAAGCCGAGGACAACGGTGGCAAGGAAGACCGCTGACATGACAATTTACAGTACTCTGGATGCTCTCAGAGTACTGTATATATTTAAAAAAATAAATAAAATGTTGTAGAAAAAGTTGCACGAACAACAGGGATGGAACCAGCTTTAAGAGGATTGTCAAGCAAAATGGAATGAAGATAGGCCCATTGGATACTGGGTGAGCCTAAGAGGTGAGTGAGTCCGGAGTCAGTGTGTCAGGAGCCACCACACACCTACATTTTCAGGAAATGGGCTACAACAGTTGCATTCCTAGTATCAAGCCATTCCTTAGAAACATAAGAAAAAAAGTGTCTTACTTAAACTAAAGAGAAAAAAAAACTGGTCTGTTGAAATAAACAGAGCGTTCTAACAGATTTTACATTTAGCAGACGCCATTTATACAGAGTGACTTACATTTTATCTCATTACACATCTGAGCAGTTGAAGGCCTTGCTCAAGGGCCCAACAGGGACAACTTAATGGTCGTGGGATTTGAACCTGGGCCCTTCCGAGCCGTAGTCCAATGCCTTAACCACTGAGCTATCCCAGACATACTTTTAGAGATTAGAGATGTTGATTTCCTTTTTCACCTTCATTGCGGCATGGTGGCTTAGTGGTTAGTAATGTCACCTTGCACCGCTTGTTTTGATTCCCGCGTTGGGTCTTTGTGCATGGAGTTTTCATGTTCTCCGGTTATCTGCCACAGTCCAAAGACATGCAGACTAGGCTAATTGAAGGTCCCAAATTACAGTGTGAATGCATGTATGAATGTTGACCAGAGGTCCTGCCACGGTTTTAAAAAAATGGGAACGAATACAATAGTCACCATTGGCCTCCATGGTCCTTAGCTGGGCTATTTAGGTTCAATGATAAACATATTGATAGATATAGTTATGATTGAGGCTTTGGGTGGACCACAGAAGTGAAACTATTTACTGCATATCACCTGCAGTGATCACAGTTGTGACAGAATATTGAAATATCCTTAAGGAAAATCTGTGAAAGACTAGAAGAGATCATTTTGGAAGAAAATTAATAATCAACATTAGCTGAAGTGATTTTAAAAAGAAAGTACTGTTTGAAGCATGAGGGTATGGCAGACTACTTACTGTGATATAGCAGACATGAATGAATCAGGACTCTAAGCATCTGTTCTGAGTCACCACAGTAAATAGATCTCTTTAATCGTGGTAGACACACTCAGTTTGAGTCTTGCTGGTTGATAATGCATGTGCTGAGCATTCAAAGCCATCTCTCTCTCTCTCTCTGTCTCTCTTTCGCTCTCGCCAGCTCTCTCCTGATGCTACGTGGTAACGTGGAGCTGAGAATGATAAGGCACCCAGCCTTCAGCTTGCTCTTCCAGCTGGAGTATGTCTTCTCTGTTCCCCTTGCCGGAGATGGAAAGGTAACACACGTTTGTCCAAGTGTTAAATCAGGTTGGCTCTGTTTGTTTAACACATTTCACAGTCAAAACATTCGCAAATCAGGATTACAAAGGACTAAAGAGACAATGGAAAGTATAAATAGCATAACATAACAACAGATGAACCAAAATAAAACTGATATAGACACAACAACTGATACAAAAATAAAAGCTTAAAAAACAGACCCCAGGGAATAAATATAGAAAGATTAAAGCGTCAAAAGTAAATAAATGAATGAGGGGAAAAAGTTGTGGAACAGATGGTACAAATGTTTATAGTCTGTAACTGGTTATACGCTTTATCAGACAATGTTTTTTTAATTATTATTTAGCCTAGTTAGTCTGTGTTGATTTCATAAAAGTGATGCTTAAGAAGCAAAAGCTTTGTGATTAAATGTGCCATCTGTGATATCTGATTCTGACTTTGTATATAGATCAGCGTTTCAACCGTTTCCAACCTATTAAAACTCAGGTGCAGGTTTATAGTGTCCAGGCTAGATTATGCACCGAGTCATGGGCATCAACAGGTTTTAAGAGTACAGAATCTACAATATGTGGAGGCATTCACAGCAGCAGAAGGTGAGGCACAAATACAGGAAGCTCTAAGCACAAATGGAGCATCGGGTTTAATCYGGCACTGGTGTAAAAAGCTTATATTGCGTTCAGACTGAAAGTGGGGATCTGGATCCTAGTAGTCTAGTCGTTCAGAGACTTCTGTGTGCGCGTTCTTATTAATCTGCAGCTGGGGCAACATTTCATACTTTCACACCTGTTTAAAAGCAGACCTATTTCCTTTTAAACTATACAGAAAAGTATGAGTTAAGATGAAGAGACATGGTATGAAGTACACGGTGGCAGCTATGTTGCCGAAGCTCAATAAGGAGAGGTGTAGGAAATGCTGCTTGTTATAATACACACACACACTCCTGTATAACTGAGAAAGGGGATCTTAAAAATGTCTCAACTACTGTTCTGTTTATTCTTTTTTTTTTTTTCATGTCTCGCCTTCTCTCACTCTGCTTTACTCTTTTTGCTGTCTCAGTCTGTCTCTCTCGGTCTGTCTCTTTCCCTCTGGTGTATTAGTGTGTCTGTCCCAGAGGAAATTAAACAGCCATCCTTGGCAGGACAGCTTCAGTAAATAAACACATTGTAAAGAAACGGGGAGAGGGAAGAAGAAGGAACAGAGTCGTATGACTAAGGGATTGCAGATAGCAGGTCTATAGTCATCCCAGCTGGTTCCCACCGCTCTCCTTGGATCGCAGTCCTGCTCCTGCATGGATTCTCTCTGGATTAGTACATCCATAATAAATCACACACAAACACAGCACTGTGCTTCAGCAGCTTGATCTACAGGGAGTCCTCATTACAGACTGATGCCATGCTCGTGCCCCAGAAATCTGAATCTAGAGCCAAGAACTGTTTTATCCCCATGTTTATCAACAGTTACCACATTTCTGTTGATACGGATTCATTCAGAATTGAAGTCATCATAGAATGTTGAGTAGTTGTTTGGGGAAATTTTCAGAATCCCCCCCCCCCTTTGTTTTTGTCTGTTGTCTCAGACACCATGTGTCCATATGTTTTTTTTTTCCAAAATGGCTGCATTAACACTAATGCTATACCCCTATCACACAAGGTGTGTCCAAAACAAAAAGCTCTGCTGTTATGTTACCTCATGAGTAAGTGTGTTGGACTGCTTGCAAGATTATAGATTTTGGCATCTGACAGAAAACAATTTGATATTTGTTGCTGGTTTGTTATATATTTGTTAGATATATTGTAGACCTGTTTGTTTTCAAGCACTATATAGCCAAGGATGTTAATTTGAAACATTCAGTTATCTTCCATAATTCTGGAGTTTATCCTGTGAGCGCTCAACATGAGACGGAGAACACCCTGAATGGGAGAGCTGACCATTACAGAATACTATAACAAATAATTTAATGTTAACATATTTAGTTCAGGTTAGTGTTTCTGGCATGTTTCTGGAAGGTGGGAAGACCAGACCAAATAACCCAGAGAAAATCTCCACAGGCATGAGGAGAACAAACAGAAACTCTATACAGACAGTAATACAAACTCAGGAACAAACTATCGATCCTGAAGCTGTGCAAAAGTTTTGAGCCATCCCTTATTTCATTATAGTTAATGCAATAAAATGTATTAAAAGAAAATTGTGTAGAATCAATTAAATTTAATTCAATTATGTAGGCCCTGCGATGGATTGGCCCAATGTCCAGAGTGTACCTCTTCTTATGCCCTAAATCTCCTGGAATAGGCTCTAGGCCCCGCGTGACCCTGAATACAGGATAGTCGATGAGAGTGAGTGAGTAAATTATATAGATTAAATTAAAGGGCATTTTTAGCATTATTAAGTAAGCAAATTTCCTGTGCCACTTTCTCTGCCATGAGAAAGGCCCAACTTTGATTCCCTGCCAATGCCCAAAAAACCCCAACCACTGGATGCAGTGCCATTCCTAAGCCCGGATAAAATGGGAGGGTTCCTTTAGGAAGGGCATCTGTCGTAAAACCTGTGCCAAGTTGTTGTGTGGATCAGCAGGTCCGCTGTGGCGATTCATCAGCGGGAGCAGCCGAAAGACTGACAATAACATGTAGATTAAATTAAAAAGCTTGGAAAAAATGTTTTATCCTGACAGGCTACAACTTACCTTAAGATACAATAAAAAATTTGGTAGTATATTTAAACAACCTGAGCAGCAACCTCATTTCCCCTCTCATCTGCTAGAACCACTTAGCAATCAGCATCACCAGTATACTAATCACCAGCCTGATCATCTGTCCACATGTGCATCTGTTTCTCACTGGTTCATGCCTTGGGGCCGTTTAAGGTTTTTATGCTTGAATGATTCATAGGTCACTGTGTAGCTTAACAAACAAAAACATTACTCTAAAACTGGTCAGGTACAGGGACTGGGCTGAAAATAAGGAGTAAAAACTTGCCAGAAATGGGTGGCAAACAAGTCATTCAGGAATTCTGGAGAACTATTCCTCAAGACCCCTTTTAAGAAACAAAAATACAAGAAGAACTGGCTGTTTGGAGCAGCTCCAGACTTACAGTTTGCGCAGTACTGTATACAGTGTATGAAAAAAGAAACTACTGTATACTGCTCCTTTTTTTATCATGTTATTTTATAGCAAGTGTATTTGCCAAGCTTCACTGTTAGTTTATCGATTTTTCCTCCATCTTGCACCACACAGACATGAATTACTGAAGTCCGTGCCCATATCATATTCCACACTCATACTTGCCTCCTAAATAGTTGTATCACGGTGCTTTCTGTCAAACTTTTTATCTTTGGCAACTGATTTTAAAGCACAATGGAGTAGACTTTTTACAAATCAAAGTGTCCATTGCTTGTGTGTTGTTTTTACTGTTTATGAATAATAATAATAATAGGTTATTATAGGAATAATAATAATAGGTTATTATAGGGACAATTAATACAGTGAGGATACTTAAAGTTACATTTATTCTTAATACACTCTGAATATTGTGACCCAACAAACACTTTGAAAACAAGTGGTGCTTGKSAATATGTACATYGTAATCAATTCTAGGAAACATTATTGTTTTATGAACTTTGTTTTAACTTTATTAAAAAAAAAAAGTTTTCCAAAGTTTTTGGACCCATTCTATAACTATATCAGGACATTGCACAACCTGAGATCAGGTAACCAATAGGCCAGGATTCTCACACACACAAACACGCACACGCACACGCACACACACACACACACATACATACCTTTATACTTACACACTGCTGCAAACTGACAGCACACACAATCACACACCCACACATGCCCCACCAGAGGCTCATTACAAACATATTGCAGTCCAATCTGACACTTACCTACTCTACCACGCAAAGGAWCGGGATGCACATTGTATTAAGCAACATGTCCCCAAAGTGCTTATTTTCTTTCTCTACATGGCGCAGAGTGTTTTATGAACGTGCGAGTTAAGTCACGGGGGAGCTTCCGTCAATTATGTGCGTGGGTGAAATTTCACTGCAGYGCACCGGCAGGATGGACGCTGTTAGCATGTCGGCGCTTCCATTTTCCACTGGCTCAGGTCACAGGAGTCTCCAATTAAAGAGAGAAAACAAGCCAGCATTCAGCAAATAGCTAACCGCATGCTCCATATAGCAATTCGCTCCAGCAGTGATGAGAAGGGAAGCCTGTACACAATAGTTCCTACATTTTTAAAAGTATTCCCATTTTGCAGACTACATTGTTAGTCACTGTATGCACATATTGTGAGTATGTAATGCTCCGAATCCAGTGTTTTTCTCTCACTACCCTGCTCTCAAATTAGACTTTCAGAACTATTTAAAAGGGCATGTGTAAAAGTTTTATGAAGGGAGGGAGAAGATGTGGGAGAGAGACAAATTGCGTGGGTCGCTGTATTTTTAGCTCGTGTTAAAGGATGATGTCGTGGACGTCACTGCACTGACGAATATAGCAGGAATAACTGCAGCTCAGAGACACCGAGCTTCTCACTGCTCTGAGTTTAGAATCCATCTGTCTGATTGGTGAAAGCGTGTTCAAGCTTTAGTCTCTGTGAAAACCAATTTCGCAAGCTTTAAAGTGCCGAATGTTTAATTACGTCAGCTGTCAACACGACCTAGAACTGGGATTTCGGAGCAGTGCTGATATTTCTCCATTCTTCCTGCCTTTGTAGTAACAGCGACAAATTAATGACTTAGGGGTGTTGATTTCCTCTGATAAAATGCCATGAAAGTATGCTGTTTGCTTGATATTAGTTCATTTATTTGAAGGACTAATTGAAGGATCGTTGTAAGGGAGATGTTTTTTTTTTTACAATCCCTCTATGTATTAGGTTTATCTACAGAGAACATCTGCTTGTATTTAAAGATAATGTAATGACTCAGACCTATTGGTGAATGACCAGCCTTCTGATTGGTGTAAGGACTGCATAACAAATTATATTATTGGTGAATAGATTGAAAGACTGATTAGCCTTTTTTTTTTTTTTTTGCTTCTACTGATTAACTGTAAAGCTATGATTGGATTTACTATTGTAATTTTCCTTGTTAAACCTCTGATCTCTGGAACAATATGCAATTTAAACTCAATTTTTGTACCAGAAATGATTTAATATCTTTAAATTATTAAGCAACATGCACAAYGTGATCTTTCATAATCATCTTGTGCAAGTAATAGCGTGCTTAATGAAAGGGTTTATGATGTACAGGACCATGCTGAAACATCCAGCACATTTTGATGCAGGTGGTACTTTTTCATCCCTCACAAATGTTTCAAGATCCTTTCCTGGTCCACATGTGGCCTTCTCTGAGTGTGGGAGCTTGTTTAACAGGGTGCAGTGTGTCTCTTAGATTCAGACCTGTAATAAATCTTCCATTGAGGTGCTACTTCACAGTGAAGTGGATCATCAAGGAGCTTTTAGCCGTGGATGTTACTTGTTGTAACCGAAATGGATATAAATCATCTCTTGTTCCAGCTTCTGTTGCCGATCTGTGTTGTGAGTTAAAAGCACAGCTTGTGAACACAAGGATAGCGCTTATTAGTATGGGACTGTGAATTAAACAGCTTGGTAAAAAGACAAGATCATTTCTGGGGATTAGAATGTCTCTCTGCTCTTAAACAGCCTCAGCACTTCATGGGCCTCAGTTCTTCAAGGTGTTAGAAACATTCCTTTGAGATTCTAAACGATGTTGACATGAGTGGATCGCAAATGTGCTGCCGATTTGTCAGCTGCAYGTTCCTGCTGGAAATCTCACATGGGGTATGGAATCGGTTTAAAAAAACAGATTGAGATTAAGGCAGCACAGGAGTGTAGTCTTGCAGTTTGCATGTTCTACCCGTGCTTTGGGGAGTTCCTTCAGGTTCCTCCAGTTTTGTCCCATGGTTCAAAGACATCCAGGGTATGCTAATTGGCATTTTCAAATTGCCTGTAATGTGTGTGTGTGTGTGTTTGTGTGTGTGTGTGTGTGTGTGCTTGAGTGCCTTGTCATGGACTGGCACCCTGTCCAGGGTGTACCCACGCCTCATCCCCCAAATCTCCTGGGATAGGCTTCAGGCTTCCCATAATCCTGTACCCATACAAATTAAACAAATACTAGATTAATTGGCATTTTCAAATTGCCTGTAGTGAGTGTGTGCACACTTGAGTGCGCTGTGATGGACTGGCACCCTGTCCAGGGTGTACCACACTTCATCCCCCAAGTCTCCTGGGATAGGCTTCAGGCTTCCCATAATCCTATACAGACTGAGTGAGTGAATGAGTTTGAGTTGATTTTTGAGATGTCAGCAACATGCTGTKKCACTGCAACAATGATAGCCTGGCATTGACAGCCTAAATGTTTGCCAAAAAGACATCCCCTCAYCAYTATGCCACCTCCACCATCCTGGACTGTTGCCACAAGGMAGGATGGGTCCAAAGATTCATGCTGTTTAGAGGAACTTGCGCCCTCCTCAAATTTCTGTTCTTGACCGACTAGAGCAAAAACCGATCTAGTGTCCTGATGTTGTTTTTCATCCACATCAATGTTCTGTGGTCTGAGATGCCTTTTGGGTGTGTGGCTATTTGAGTTTTTGGGGTCAGTTTCAATCATGCTGGCCATTTTTCTTTTTAAATCAACAAGGTGTTATGTAGTGGTGTAGAGTGTTCCAGAGGATCAGCAATTTCTGTAATTCTCAAGCCAGCTTGTCTGGCACCAACAACCATGCCAAGATCAAAGACACTAAGATTTTTATGTATTTATTTATAATTTTTAAAAATCATTTTCCATGATTAGATAAACATAGTTTGTTGTCATTGCATCCTCATCTTTTAACCTTATAATGGTCATAATAATAATAATGATAATAATAATAATAATAATAATAATTATTATTATTATTATTATTGTTTTGTTGTTGTTAGTAGTAGTAGTATTTGTTTAAGCTCATGCCTTAAAAGTTATATTCTACTTTAAAATTCATTTACAGCTTATCATAATTAATCTGCAGTCATCTAGAAAATTTATTTCACCAGTTTCATGGAAACACTGAAAGGAGGAATAGAACAAGCTTGCTGCTAACCACTGGGGGGAGCTGTGTAGCCCATTAAATGAGTGTATATATTCTCTCTCTCTCTCTCTCTCTCTCTCTCTCTCGCTCTCTCATACACACTCTCTCCCCCTTAATTCCTCTCACAATTATGCCTAAGCTACTGTTTACTGTGTTTCACCACCATGCGATTATTCCACTAATATGTTTTGAAAGATTTTCCGAACCGAGTATTGCAGAGCTGGTGACTAATTAGCAAATCAGCAGATTGTGACGCCACACCTTTCTGAACATATTCYCAACTGCTTCAAACTGAGCGAATAAAACACAGCCGCTCGGAAATACTAGCCTCAGGATAAAACTCAGTCATGCTGGAAGCCAGTCAGAATTACACTGATCGGGAGAACTTTTAGTTTTTTTCACCGATTTGCAAAATAAGCAGAAAAAAAGGCAAATTARTGAAAAAGAATTAACAGGAACGTCCATCCATAAAGCTATGTTGGAAACTTTTTTTATTTTTTTTTTATTCCTATCTGCAGATGCTTGACAGATGGTTTTGTTATGGGTGGAAGCCTCACCACTTGTCCTTCCTCTGTGTTTGAGTCAGAACTTTTCCTGTTGTATTCTTTTGGGGTAAACCAGTAAACAGCTGTAACATTATACCACAGCACTGTTATGTAAATTCTCAAATCTGATTGCTGAGAATGTGTTGAGTCATTTTCCTTAGTAAGGKCTACTCAGACAGTAGTTCTGACRTAAATATGGTTGTCCGAGTATGTTATTTCAGAAAAAGGTCATTCACACTAACTTGCATGGTACAGACCATAGGGTGCCTAATAATAAATTGATAAAAAAAAAAGCTGTATTAATAAAAAGTGTATAATCATTGATATGTTAACACTTTCTGTAAAAAGACATTTATGTAACATTTACTGAAGTAGTTTCAGGTGTTAGTACATCACAACAGTAAGTAGTTTTTCTTCCATCATCAGAACAGATAATTTTGTACTGTTTATGGATTCTTATGATAATATGGCAATATGTTGTTTATATATATATATATATATATA
>QMIH01000324.1:0-11625 GCA_003987875.1 Clarias batrachus
ATATATATATATTCTATGTCTATATGTTAGCCCTAAATGTCTAACCTATAGAACTGATGTCTAAAAGTACATATCATATAGAACCAGTGTATATCCCATAGAGATCAGGGTCTAATCTATAGGGCTAACCTATAGAACCATCCAATCTATAGGGATCAGGTCTAACCTATAGAACCAATGTATATCCTATAGAGATCAGGTCTAACTTATAGAAATGGTGTGTAACCTCTAAAGGTCAGTGTATATCGTATAGATCCAATGTATAACCTATAGAAGCAGTGTCTAACCTATAGAACTGGTGCCTAAAAGTGCATATCCTATAGAACCAGTGTCTAAGTTATAGAAGCGATGTATAACCCACTGTTATCTTTAGAGATCAATGTATAGCCTATAGAACCAGGGTATCTCTTACTGAATGAGTATATATTCTATAGAACTAGTGTCTAACCTATAGATCTAGATTTAGTGGTTTACTAAAATACTTCTTCACCACCACCACCACCACATTTTATTTGCTTTAAAGTTTTTATCTTTTTATGTTTTTCATTATTTAAAAAAAAAATAAAGATCAAGCAGCTTGACTGTGACCAAAAGCAGGACAAATACAGACAAGGCCAAAACTTTATGAATTTTAGCCAGTCTATGTCCGTGTGTGTGTGTGTGTGTGTGTGTGTTTGTCCATGAGCGGTGTGTGGAAATGGCGGAAAACTAACTGCAGTGTGATGGGTTTAGAGCGATTACCTTTCCATCATCACTTGATCTCAGCACCAGCCAATCACTCTGAAACAGGTCTTGGTATTAAGGCCAGGGGAGCGGGAGATTACTCTGTGTGTGTAGGTGTGTGTAGGTGTGTGTGTGTGTTGAGGAGTGTGGAGACGTGTCAACGAAGCAGTTAATGAA
The DNA here is from genome assembly GCA_003987875.1 of Clarias batrachus. Classification (NCBI taxonomy): domain Eukaryota; kingdom Metazoa; phylum Chordata; class Actinopteri; order Siluriformes; family Clariidae; genus Clarias; species Clarias batrachus. The sequence continues at coordinate 901 of QMIH01000324.1, forward strand.
TCGGTGGTGCCGGCAGAATATGATTGGTTCTCCTTTAGCCTGTTTAATCAGCAGCTTGTTTTCAGAGAGAAGAGGGTTGTATTTTATATATATATATATTTGAGAGGTGCAATGAGGTGAAATCTCTTGGGGATGCAGTAGCCCACTGTGAGTCACTGTGTATAAGTATATAAGGGACCAGGCATTAAAACACACGCTGTCGTAGTGAGATAATCGGAGACAGGATGATGTTTCAGGTGACGCTGATTGTTGTGGAACCTCCATGGAAGATGTTAAACGTCTCCGTATCTTTTTTTATTTATTTATTTTTTTTCACGTGGCACGTCTGCAGTACTAATCGCTCCGAGTGAGCTGTTACACCCGAACCTACTTTAACTCCTTCTGACCGCCTGTCGTCTTTAACCGGCCCTTCGGTTCAATAAAACTGAAATGATGTCTGTCTGCATCAGAGGTGAAATAGCAGAAAAGGAAAAAGAAGAAAAAAAAAAAAAAAAAAAAACCCTCCAATGCTTCCAGCATCATTTGAGCAACGAGTACTTTTAACTGTCTTCAGTGATTAAAGCTATTCAAGCGCAGTTTGATTTAATTTAATTGCTTTTGTGATCCAATTTTTTTTTTTTTTTTTTTTTTTTTTTTGGTGTGTTTGAGAGATGATCTGCACATTAAACAGTGAGGCTGACTGATGAAATATAATCCTGACTATAGCCAGCTGAGAGAGAGAGAGAGCGAGAGAGAGAGAGAGCGAGCCATCTCCCTGCAATAACTCTGATCCTAATGGATATTAGCTAAAGAATAAATTTAACCACTGCTCTGAGTGCTTGTTAATGGCACGCCAGTAATTCAGAAATCCCCAGCTGCATTTCTATAGATTTTTAGCACGAGATGAGTCTGTCAGTAAATTAACACCAGACATTATATTATACAAAGAATAAAATAAAAAAAAAAAGATTTAACAAAAAAGACCTTCATGACTTTATTCATTTTTCTCTATTCTCAGTGCCGTCAGTTCCATGGCCTGTTTTCGTCCTGGCACAGATTGAGAAGAATTGGCTGTTCATATTTATGTAGGCCACACACACACACACACACACACACACACACACACACACACACACACACAAAGCAGTTTCTCTTTAACTGCAAAAAATGACCTTTAACATATACCCCTCTCGTCCAAACTCATTAACCGCCCCCTCCTGTTTCCGAAAGAGAGACGCAGGATTGTTTTGCAGATGCGATAGAGAGAGAGAGAGAGAGAGAGAGATCGGGAAAGAGAAGGACGGAGTGGCGTTTTGGCCTTTGGCGATATTCATTACGCACTCCATCTGCTTCTTTGACTTTTCTCCATCCCTTTATTTCATGTTCTTACCTTCATTCCGTCCTACTTACGCTGTTGCTTTCATTCCACCTTATCACTCCTCCGTCCTGTTTCCTCCCTCCGTTACTTTCGTTTTTTTTATCTTAGCTTGTCCAAGTTGTCCATCTTTTCCTTTTTTTTTCTGTTTCTTTAACTTTCATTTTCTGTTTCCTTTGTTCCTTCGTACTGACTTTTTTTTTTCTTTTTGTCCTCACTTGTCTTTGCTATCCAATCTTTCTTTAGTTTCCTTCTTGTTTCCTTTTTTTACTTCTTTCTTCCCCATTTCTTGTCATTGACTTCATCCTGTTTCTCTTAACCTTCACTTTCTCCCCTTCTTCTTTCATCCCTCATTTCTGTCCATTTCCTCTGTAATTCTTAATGGCATTGTTGCTTTCTTTTCTTTTCTTTTCTTTTATTTTCTTTTTTTTTCTTTTATCTCCAGTCTTTGTCATCCATTGTTTATTTCTTTTTATATCCCTTTTTGTCCTTTCTACTGCTTGTCATTTACTTTCTTTTTTCCCCTTCTTGTTTTCTTCATTCGTTCTTAATGACTGTTCTTCTTTACGCTCCATTTCGTCCCACATGCACCCTTTAATTCTTTCTTTCCCACCTTTTGCTTTCCTCAGACATTTTCTTCTCTTTCTTTCTCCCCTTCTCTTTTCATACTTTCTCATTTCTGTCCCTTTCTTGTTTCCTCTTGTTTTATTTTCATTTCCTTTTGCCGTCCTTGTTTCCTTAGTTTTCCGTCCTCTCCATTCGTCCATTATTTATTTCTGTTCTACCTTTCTTTCCTATTTCTCTTTCCTTCCTCTTGCTTGTCATTTACTTCCTTTCCTTTCTTGTTTTTTTTTTGTCGTTTTCCTTTTCTGTCTTTATTCCCGATTCCTCCCCACATCCACCGCATTCAGTTCCTTCTTTCCTCCCTATATCTTCCTGCCATTTACTTTCTTTCCTCTTTTTTCTTTTTCTTCACCTTCACTTTTTACGCTTTCCTTCCCCCTTTCCTTCCTCCTTCTCCTCTCTGTCACTGAAACTTGGCCTCATGCACTCATCGGTAATTAGCAGTGGCTTTGTGCAATTACAGTTGTTTTCGTTGGCTTTATTTTCGGCGTTCTGCTTGATTTGATTTGGCTCGCGCGTGTCCTTGACGACGCGCCCAGACGCTTGACGTTGCCCTTTTTGAAGGCTCCCATCCAACGGCGGCTTCCTGTTTTGTTTTTCGGTCGTTCAAAAGCCGAGTTTGGTCTGTTTAATAAACAGAGACCCTCCGTAACCGCAATTAAGCAGTCAACCAAGCGTGGCAGATGAGCAGGCCGCGCAGTCCGCGGTGCCAGGCGGAGCAGCAGTTGACTGCGCCGCTTAGAGGAACGTTCGGTTGAGGAAATTCAATTTGGTTATATTTCTAACTCCATTACCAAGGCGGATTTCATCATGTCAGAGTCAGACGTTGAATCCGCCAAACCCCTCCGAGGATCACGTTAGATGTGGCACTTTAAATGTACGCGGCCTTTATAGATCAACGCAGGAACAGGATGAAAGATTTGATAGACGGGGTCAACTGGCGAGACGGACCTCCAGCTCTCCATGTGCTAAGCGGGAGAGCTGTGATGATCCCTTCTTCTCTTCCTCTGTAGTCAATCCCAGGCTCTCCATCACGGCCCGAGGCAGCGTTTGTCGCTGCTAGACATGCGCCGCGTCATCTCCGCGTCGTGACTGACAAGGACTTTGAAAGTGATTCATGCTCATGTATTCCTGCGATGAAGCTGTAGCGTGAGCTCGGGTCGACCGGCGCTGTGGCAGTCACTTCAGAGGTTCAGTTACACTCCAACCTCTCTGTTTCTCCAGCTCTCTCTCTCTCTCTCTCTCTCTCATGATCGTTCCCTCCACGGCTCTTTTAGGTGCCGATAAGTGCAACACATCGACTCAATGGTTAAATGACACACGCCATCCCTCTGTCCGCACCCGTGTGTCGTAAAGAAGAGGGTTCTGGGAATGGACTTTCTTTCCTCTCCTCTTTCCATTCTACTCTTCTCTTCTTCTTTTCTATCCATTTCCTCTCTTTTTTTTTTCTCCGTCCCTGTTTTTTTCTTCATTTCGCTTTACATGCTCATCTTTTACTTCCCTCCTCTCTCCTTTTAGTCGTTTTTCCATTCAGTTTCTTTTCTTTCCCTTCTTCCCTGTCCTTTCACTCTTCCCCTGTCCTTTCTTTTCTTTCTCTTTCTTTCCTTTCCTTTGACTTCCTTCCATTTCTGCTCCTTTTTTCTTTCACTTTCACTCTCACTGTTTTCTTTTTTTCTTTTTTAATTTGTGTTCCTTTTCTTTCCTTATCCTCCTCTCCATTACTCTATTCCTTATTTCTTTGCTTCAATTCCTTCCCTCTTCTTAGTTCTTTTCCTATTCCCTTCCCCCGCCCCTCCTTCCTAACTTTTTCTCGTCTTTAATTTTCCATTTCCAGTGTTTTCTTCTTTTTTCCCTCCTTTCCTCCTTCCTCTCTTCCTTCCTATATTTCCACCTACAATCCCAACCTGTTTCTGTTCTCTTTTTTTTTCCCCCCGTCTGCCTCATGATCATTCTTTCCACGCGTTCGACTGTGTGAAGGTCTTTCAGAGATGCGCGGTATCTGGAGGCTGCCTTTGAGCCGGTATGTGGAACAGGTACTTTGTGGCTTTGTAAAAATTCCCATAAAGACTAGGTGACTAATAATGGCGATAGAAACTCAACATCCCATTTTAGTTCCATTGTGCGCAGGCAGGAGCTCTGTCTGTAAAAATACATCAGTGTGTCAGAGTGCAGCGCTTTATAGTAGCTCTTCAAATAGGCTTTTTACTTCTTCTTCTTCTTTTTTTTTCTTTTTACCAACATGGTCTGGCGCTTACACATTCATAAAAAAAAAAGTGAAAAAAAAATACAACTTAAGTCAGATGAAAAGTTTCAAGGTTTCAGTTCAGGGTAAAGCAAGAGTTAGCATTTCTATTATTGTATTTTACTTTGTTTGCGTAAAATCAAATAAAATGAAACCGCTTTGGCCTAGTTTATACAAATTTGCACAAACTTCACATTAGATCTGCTTTTCTTACAAAGAACCTCTACTCTTCATTCAGGATACACTAACTGCTCCTTATACAGAACACGTGTGCAAATAAACAGCTTTCTGTTGGAACTTGACCTTTCTGATTATTATTATTATTATTATTATTATTATTATTATTATTATTATTATTGATGGGGCATAAACTGAACATTATAACCTTTGGAAAGTATCCACTGCCTCAGAATCTATTTTTTACTTTTTTTTAGCGTCTAGGATTTCATCCAAGATATTTATAAATTTTTTATTATTATTATTATTATTATTATTATTATTATTATTATTATTATTATTATTATTATTGATGGGGCATAAACTGAACATTATAACCTTTGGAAAGTATCCACTGCCTCAGAATCTATTTTTTACTTTTTTTTAGCGTCTAGGATTTCATCCAAGATATTTATAAATTTTTTATTATTATTATTATTATTATTATTATTATTATTACCAAATGCTTTAATGAAGCAATAGCGCACAAGCGAGAGTACAGAACACCATTCTAAACACCAGCACAGCTCTGATTCGGCCGTAGGCTGATATACATGACAGAGGCACGATCACGAGTGTGATATTACTTTTATATATAAAGTTCTTTTAATATCAAAATGAACATGAAGTAGCTGGCATTTCAGACACAATGGGTTGCTCAGTTAATAGAAACCGTTCTATAAAGAAGCTAGGGCTGGATAGAGCACTGTACTGTACTGTACTGTATGTTGCCATAGTAACACACGGCGTGACAGTCGGTAGTTAGTGTACTGATTTTATAGTAGTTGAAGTAACAACTACTGTTTTTAGTGTAATAAACGATTGTTCCATTTGGAATTCCATTGATATGAAGTCAGAATAAGGTTCAGCCAATCAGATTGGTTGACCGGAACTGACTGGATATGGCAAGCACGTGAGAGTCCGTCCATGTTGCATCAGGCACATCAGGTGATAAATACGCCGCATCCCTGGGGAGTAGCAGGTTCTTACAGTTTCTTACTGGGCAGTTGAGGGTGAAGGACCCCAGTGGCAGCTAAACGATGCAGTGGACCTTCTGATCAGTCCGCGTTATTTGTTTATTTTTGCTTCAGGTTTGTTCCTTTATTCTGGGGGGTTTCCACATTGCATCATTTGGTTTCACGCCAGACGCTCTTCTTGCCTCCTGCACTGTTTTTCCGGGCTTGGGACTGGAGCTGATTCTCAGTGGTTGGGTAAACATTTGAGCAGTTCCTCAGTGGCGACCCGGAGGTGGTTGGGCTCAAAACCCACTGACCCTCCCATCAGCCTACCAGAGCCCCTGAACTGACTGGATAATCAGAAGGAATTATTTATTCTCTTTTCAATCAACCTGCTGGGTGGGTCATTACTGTAAGCTCTCCCCATTGGTTGGGTCCTTGAGATTAAAACTATAAATTGATAAGAAAGAGCAAAACAACAACAACAACTGATCAATTTTAAGCCCTATGAGCCATTTGTACTGTTTACATTTTAATTGCTCGTTTTTGCTCCCCAAGCTAAATATCCCCAGGCAAACAGTGGCCCATTCTTCTTCATACTGTATCCAGTACACCCTGTGTTTCTTTAAATCTAATGAAGTCAGCGCTGCTTATGGATTCAGTTTGCACCGAGAACATTATCAATAATAGCATACAGAAGTGGTGATGCATGTTAACATGCCACAGATGAACTCATATATATCGATGTGTGATTATGGAATTACATGAAAATTAAATATTGAAGCGTACACAGTCAATAATTGGTGTAATAGAGTTAGGTTCAGCCTGGAGGTAAAAACACTCATGCAGTAATACACATTCACAAAACACGAACTTATGTACATCTAAAGCCAGACATAGATCAATTATTCTTCTCACCAGCCTTTGACAGTAAAAACTTGGGGTTTGGACTCATCAGGATATCTCCAAGTGCTCCAAATGGTTCCCAGTGTGTTTCCTTCAATGTAACCAGCATGGTGGAAATAGAGGAAATATTATATCTCGAAGAGACCATCCACTACGAGAGAACGTTTGTCCAAGGTTATCCTAGCTAACCCTATCCTCTGCATCCTCTTCCCTCACATCAACTAACTTCATGTGCTTTCTTATTACATCCAGACAGTACATCTCCTCTTTGGTCTACCGCTAGACCTCCTGCCTGGCAGTTCCGACTTCAGCATCTAAATCTCTCCTCTGAACATCCAACCCATCTTAATCTGGCCTCTCTGACTGAAAAAAAACATCTAACCTGGGTTATCCCCCTGATGGACTCATTCCTGATCCTATGTATCCTTGTCACTCCCAAAGGGAACCTGGACATCTCCAGCTCTGCCTCCTGTCTTTGTTGCAGTGCCACCAAGGGTGGTGTTCTTCATGATGCTGCTTCAACATGGGTCTGAGGTGTTTCCTGGAGCCCAACTCATTTTGTGTAGCACCAGAACTAATAAACAGGTTGTGCAGGAGTTTTGTGAACTTCGATAAAATGCGCTATCTTGTTTAGATGAATGATTTCAGTGCCAAGGAAAAGCGGTCCAGGTTCAAGTTGGAACACTACAAAATGTGGAGAGGTTCAGGCAGGTGAATCCTTATGCGGCACACCGGTTATTTGTGTACCGTAAATATCATATCAGAGAGACATTTGTGGAGTCGCCTTTGTATTGATGCTTTCCTCAGAGGTAGTGACTTCATAACATGGAAGCTGTTACTGTGGCTTTTGCCTACACTGACGTATTTACTGTAATGGAATCTGAGCTGCTGAAGATCATCTCCAGAGTAAACATTCATATTTATCTCTAACGGTTCTGAATATGTATGTGTGTGTGTGTGTGAGAGTGGGTGTGTGTGGATAGATGTGGGTGGAAATAGAGATCTCACGTGTCAGGGGAGAGCAGTTGCTAACTGGCACAGCTTCCTTTCATAAGTGGAATAAATCGTTGCTCGGTGCAGTGAATGTAATCAGACAGTGTGCAGAGGGCGATGCCTGGCACCACTCGGCCCTCATCGCTCTTCTCAACAACCTCAGGAATTATCCTGACACACAGCACGGATGTGATGTAAATACGTTCTGCACGAGAGATGCACTCTTATCCACTATTTCTGTAGGATGGAATTACAAGGAATCTAATAAGTAGATTTTTTTAAGTGACATTTTTGCCTTTTTCTCTATAAACACAATGTAAATGGAAGTAGGAAGGAATAAAGGAAAGAAGGAACAAATAAAGCAGTGGAGGGATGGGATGCAGGGAGGGTTAAGTTATATTGGCTTGTGCTAGGGTTGCGATAGGATTGTATTAGTTTAGCCTGGTTTAGTCTCAGTTGCGTTGGGTTAAGTCAGAATGGGTTAAGTTGTGTTAACATGGATTGGATTAGGTCATGTTAGGTTGTTTTGGGTTGAATTACTGTAGGTTGAGTTAAATTAGGGTGGATTAGGTTATGTTACAGTAAGTTAGTTTGACTATGGTGGAGTTAGGATTGGTCATGGCAGAGTTGGTTGGATTGCATTATTTTATCTTATGTTGGGTGAGGTTAGAGTCAGATAATTAGGGTAAGGTTGACTTGGAGTAGGTTGGGTTAGGTAGGTTAGGTTGGGTTATATTGGCATATACTGTATTGAGTTGGGTTAGGATAGATTATCTTAGGGTAGATTGGGCCATGTTAGTTTTTTTATTGGGATTGGGTTGGGTGTATTGGGTTAGGTCAAGGTTGATAGGTTTAGGTTATGGTAAATTGGGTTAGGCCAGGGTACTTTAGGTTAGGTTGAGGTGGGTTGGGTTGGGTAGGGGTAGGTATTATGTCGGGTTAGTCTAGTGTTGATTAGGTAGTTTTGTGTGGTTATCTGAGTGTCCTGTTGTTGTTGTTTTCCCCCCAAACTCTAAGCAGAAGTTAATAAATGAAGCTTACAGTTTTCATGAGCATGCCCTTGTTCTTTCTGACTTTTTCTTTTTCTTTTTCTCTCCTATTTCCTACACCGCTCGCCTCTGTCACCTCCTCTCTCAACAGGTAAGTTTGTTTTCTTCATGTAATAAGTGTTTGTTGAGTGTCTGTATGTTGCTGTAATGAGAGTGTGTTTGTGTTGTTACGGTAAGTGTGAGAGTGTGTGTTGTATGGACCAGTGTGTGTCGAGTGTACTGCTCATACCTCTTTACTATATGTATGCCCCGCCCCATGGGGGCGTGTCTCCCACCACAGTAGCAGCTAGTCAGCAGGACACATGGCTAGTGGGTGTGGCTTCTGTCTACACATTGCAAAACCATAACTAAAACTATAAGAGACATGAAATCATTTATTTATTGATTGATTTTTTTATGGATTTACAGTTTATTTTAGATAATGACAGTTAAAGTTATTAGCTACCATACGGATAAAAAAAAAAAAAAACATCAAATAAAAAAAAAAACAGTACCTCAATCAAACACACACACACACACACACACGTAAACAAGCCCTTTTCCAGTATGTATTTCCTGAGTCTGAGAGAGAGAGAGAGCTTGTGTGTGCACAGGGCCCTTGGCTTCAATGGGTTTGCGATCACCAGCAGCTGTTGTCGTATCCCAGCATAATCACCATGTCTTATGCCACTTCGCTCTGTAGAATGAACTTCTTTGATGTTGTGTGTGTGTGGAAAAATGACTCTGATATCTGAGCGAGGTTTTGAGAGATGAGAGCAGTTCAAACACGAACACATCAGGAAGCTGTTTGGTTTTGGGATGCATCAACCCTGAGCCGGCCCTCGAGTCGTCTCTTTATAAAGAGAAAAGTATGTGGGAAAGTACGACGTGTCCGGTAGCGTAGCGTAGCGTAGCGTAGCGTATCGTCTGTGTCTGTGTGTGTTACAAACTAGTGGGTTTCAGCATTATTATGAGAATGAGAATGACTGAACTCAAATATATGTTATTGTATTAGTTGTTCTGTTCTGTTTATGCCCTGTAGGTGGCGATGTGCATCTTTGTGAATTTATAGCCATTGTGTATTTGTATAATAATGTACAATATAGTGATAAATAATGAGTAAAGCATGCTCATGGCGCGTACGTTTAACCACGCCCACAAACCACCTGAAGAACTCAAAATGGTGAAAGAGCGCCCCCTATAGTGTGTATTATATCTTATTCAGTGTATATTTAATTTATTATATAACTAATATTTATATGCATGTTTATTTGCCCCAATTCATCCATACATGCGTTCATTTGTTTATTCAGTTTTAAACTCCGAAACGTTCCAGTAAGAAGTGAACGATACGGTGAAATAATTGAAGTGAAAGTGAACAGGTCTGAATGAGGAAGAGTGACGGAGGACAGTTGATGGAGTATCGATTCTCATCGTCCCTGTGGCTCCCTCTCTCTCTCTCACTCCCTCTCTCTCCCTCCCTCTCTCTCTCTCTCCCTCTCTCTCTCTCTCTCTCTCTCTCTCTCTCTGTGAGGAGACCTTGTGCTCAGTAAAAGATGACGAAATCATCTTTGCCACATATTTTAACTGAACAAAAGCACAATAACTATATGTGTTTTTAAAGAAGAACTATAATGTCAAAAATGTCTTATTTATTTATTTATCTATTTTAAATCAATTATTTATCAACGCAATCCTTTTTCTAGCTTATAAAACAAAACTTGTAAAATAAAGGATTGTAAAAAGTCAAAACAACGTATCTCTCTCTCTCTCTCTCTCTCTCTCTCTCTCTCTTCCATTCAGCACAGCATCCTGATTTTGTTCGCAGTAAACTCTTCTACTTTCTTCCTCTCCTTTCTCTTCGCTTCACGTCTCGCTCCGTCTACTCTGGAGGTTTCCACGGAGCAGATGCCAGATTTTATCCATGTTTTAATTTAATTTCTGGCCATAAGTGTGAACAGTGTAACCTCGGCACACGGATGCCTTCCATTATGAATTTTTGCTTTAAAAAATTAGATTTTGCAAGAAATTTTCATCGGCATATGCAGCGTTTACGGCCTACGAACTAAGAAACTGATCCGAGATGCTTGTTTGCGTTAATGGAAAGCCAAGTGAAGCAGGTTTAAGGATTTTACCAACCTTGCCTTCGGCATGCTTTTTCACACTTTTCTTTGTAATACTGTTGTATTTTTATCGTTGTTAATCAGTATAATAATAATAATAAATAAATAAATAAATAAATAAATAAATAAATAGACTAAAACCAAAAACAGTGATGTGATATTTGGTACTTTGTTCATAGCAGGAGTTGAATGTAGGCAGGATGCAAAAGCAATACTGAAAATGTAACTTTTATTTATTTATTACTTATGTATTATAATTATTATAATTTATAATAAACACAAA
>QMIH01000324.1:19984-47789 GCA_003987875.1 Clarias batrachus
TTTAATATAGCCTTGAGGAATAGTTCTCCAGGTTCTTCATTCTCCTGAATGATGTTTTTGGCTCTCGTTCTTGGCAAGATTTTGTCCCTCATTCATTTTTAGTGCAGTTCCAGAATAATGATTTTTGTTTGTTATGCCACACAGTGACCTACGGATAGATCGAGCATTAAAAGCATCTAACCTGATGGTTGGATCCGAAGAGAGGGGAAATGAGGTCACCGCTGAGGTTGTTACATAAGCAAGCAGTTTTTAGGCATTGTGCATATTCCTCTTTCTTTAATGTCATTTACATTAAGACTTTTGCACAGTACTGTACACTTGACCAACCCCACCCGCCCGGCCGCCCACCATCAGCCTAACAGTTGACTATTTCCAGGACAACGTCTTAAACCACCCATATTACCTAAATAAACCATTGTGTTAGTGAAAATAAAATAAAAAAAATGCCAGTGATGCTAACTCCATTAATAGGGATTTTTTTTGTTGTCTTTTAATTAAACAAGTACAAGTTCATTGTCTATGTAGCAGCTTCACACAAATGTGAAAAAAAAGTTGATAACCTTCATGGCTTCCTTCTGGATTCTAATTATACAAGAGCTGTCACAGGGAAAAACCAAACAGATGAAGGAAAGCGTCACGGCAGATTCTAATCACCCATACTAACTTTTTAATTGTGAGGAAAAGTAAGCTCTGGTGTGAGCGAAATCTCCAGCTCAGCTTATTTATTCATTTATTTATTTATTTATTTATTTCATTACGCGAAACAGGAAGTTTTGCGGTTCGACTGCGGCCTCAGCGTCCCCCACCTCCTCAAATATTCATGACCCCTCAGAAATCTAGGGAGCGGAAATCAATAGAGCTGCCAACCCATCGCTGGCCGCAGAGTTCCCCGACTATGCAACATTGATACGGAGCAAGCCGAGGGGGCCTAAAAAGCCGGCGGGAGTGATGTGTGGGATGGGAATAAGGAGGATTATTATAAGGGGCGGCACATATTCATCATTACAAAGTGAGAACGAGTGAAATCGCATACTAGAGAGAGTCCTTGACAAATCTCAAGCGCGTTGTTGTTGTCTGTGGAGCGGGACCATGCTTGTATTGTGTTATTCAGAGCTTATTGTTTCTCAGAACTCAATAGAGCGGCATGAAAAGAAGATCATGAGCATCAACAATGCTTTTCCCTGCATCTGTCATCCTGCATGTGCAACCGCACGATGAGACTCGCAGTTACACGCTAGCCCTTTGTTTCTCCCCCCCCCCCCCCAAACTGAATCCTGTGTTTCGAGCTCAAGAGCAATCAAATCTCTCAAGGATCAGCAGCCTTTAACCTGAAAACATGTGCACTGGGATATGAATAATGCGTCACATTTCAGCATAAGATACAACAATCGGGATACGTTTCAAGAATTTATTTTGGCTTAGCTCTTTGTGGTGAAATACAGTGTTGAAAATAGGACAGTTTGATTGAAATCAAGTCTCGATGGCGTTTGGGGTTCGTCTGTTTGTAGCTTTATAAAAATCCCTGCTCAGGTCTCTTCACAGTTTCTGTCATTTTTTAAAATCTTTTTTTTGTTTTTTCAATTTTTTTTCAAGCCACACATGCAGTCAAAAGAACAGTCTAGAACATGAATTTCATAATCCACGTTTAAATAATCAGATATAAAGACACATTCGGACCCATTCAGCTCCAGCCCCTTCGCCTCGCCGCCATGATAGCAAGATCCGGTAATGCCGGTAGTGCGTGACAGTAGACCGAAATTTTGCTTCAGAGCTTCTCTCTTGTTTACTTCCTCTGACCGTCGTGTGTGTGTGTGTGTGTGTGTTCTGAATGCAAGGTTTCTTGCCGCCGAGCATACGAGCACATACACGCAGTCTCACACATGGACAGGTACGAAGCGTCAGGGGCTTGCTCTCGCTACTGCTGGTGCTGGGACACTAGAGAGCAGTCTACACCTTCTTTCACAAAACCACCATCTCCTTTCTGTCAATCTGCCAATGCCAGGGGATCCACGTCTACGCCTGCCAACGCTCACTCAACAAGCACCTTAAAGGATAAAAGGAAAGAAAGGGACTCTTTTTTTTAATATAGATATATAGCAGGCTTCATTTCTCAAAGGTTCACAGTAAAACTGCCGGATAACCATCTTTTCATTTCTAGCTGAATATTAAGGCTTTGTTTGGTCTCGCTCTGATTTTTACTTCTGTCAAGCATGAGAAAGCAACAAGCTCAAGGGATCGAGCCTTTAAACACCCTCGGTCTGGCCTTTAAAAGACAAATATCGCATCATGACTTGCTCATGTAAGAGATGGTACACCATCCGGTCTCATGCGTCCCTGTTCTCGTCCCTCTGCTAACCAGCTTAATGTGTAAGGGGAGGGACATAGACGGGGAGTACATAAAAAAAAGCAAAGACAACAGTAACGTCAAATCTGCACAGTGATTATCCCTCACGTACGGTGAGAAGCAGGTTGAGAAAGAGAGAGAAAGCAAGGGGAGGGGGTCTGACTTCAGGATTTCAGATTAAGACTTGACATTTCCAAACCATGTGACGAGACCGCCTTTGTAAATACATCATCATCATCATCGCCCTGCAAATCCTACCCTTAGATTATTTCCAGACCTGGCTACTGTGAATTGCTTTTTTTTTTTTTCCTTTAGATTTATTTAAACATTTGATTCTTTCATAATTTACAAAAGAAATAAGATAGCTTCTTGTATTTTTATTTCCCACTCTTCTGCAAGTTTAACATATTTTACACATACTTGTCTCATTTCATTTTTTTTTTAAACCCATTTAGATTTTTGATACCACAATGGAAAAAAAAAAAAAAAAAAAGCATGTTTTCATCAATGTCCTCATAAGCTTTAAATCTTCTGGAGTAGAAAGACATATTAAAGCTCAAATATCCACGCTTCACAACTTGACCTTGATTAGTCCCTGTATTCCTCAAAAGGAAGGTTCTCGTTCTTGCTTGTTGAACCAGTCCCAAAACCAGGTCCGTCAAGAAAACCATTTAAGATTTGCAGTAAATCCTTGGCCCTGTCCTTTTTTTTTTTTTCCCCCAAGTGTGCCATCAAGCCTCCTTGAGAAAGCAGCACAGTGTAATGCAGTGTAAAAGCGTGTCCCATGTACATTGATCCGACAAAATCTGCGATTGCAAGTTATCCAGCAGACAAAATGTCACACCTCACACTCCCGAGATGCCTGTTGCTGGCAAGTGCAGGATCCGTATTCGTTGATGATGACGAGGGCCCCCTCGATATGGTTGGGTTTGTAATCAACATAGTATTCAGGGGTGGACATGGTGGCCATCTGCTGCATGGTCTGCTTTTGTTTCTGCTTGCGTCGCTGGTTGCTGAAGCACTGTCTCATCTGCCTCACGCCAGCTGGGAAACACTTCCAAGACACATAGAGCATCAGCACTACAATCAGAAATGAGAAGATGAGTGCCATGGTGCCTGTTACTACCTTGTGGATCTGCATGGTGCTCTCCAGGTCATCGGTGGCTGAAGTCACTGTGAAGGAGTTTGTCACTATCTCGCCACCCTCCATGTCTTGTAAGTCATATGGTGTCCTAGTAGGACCTTTAAAAATGGAGCCTCTGGCCAGGTCTCTGGTGGCCGTGTAGGTTTGAGTGGTGACCTCGACGCCATCCTCGCATAGCTGGAAGGCATACACGGCGTCCAGGATGTCCTCGCCTTGGGCCATGTCCGGGCTGGCACACTGCAAGGCACTGTCACGTTGGCCCTGGAAGCTGCTCAGCCAGGAGGCCAGGGCACACACGTTGCGGCTGCATTCCCATGCGTTCCCGGACAAGGTGATACTCCCCAGAGATGTCCAGGAGCCCAGGATGCGCTGGTCCACATATGTCAGCTTATTAGAGTCCAGCATGAGCTCCTTGAGGTTGGGCACACTCTCAAAGACATGAGGCTCGATGTATTCAATCTCATTGTTTGAGAAATCAATCTTTTCCAGGAAGTGCCAGGTCCAGTCTAGGGTGCTGACCACAATTGTGGCCTTGTTATTACGCATGTAGAGTGTGCGCAGTGAGATGAGGCGGGGGAAGTGGGCCAGGTTGATTTTCACCAGCTCGTTGTGCTCCAGATGCAGCTCGGTCAGCTTAAAAAGACCAGCAAATGAGTTCCGGGCCAGGCTCTGCAGCTGGTTGTAGCCCAAATCCAGGAACTGCATGCTCCTGCAGTCCTGGAAGATCCGTACCGGCACGAATTTTAGGGCATTGTATCGTAAATGCAAATTAGTAAGCTTCCTAAGCCCATGGAAAAGGTCTGGCTCCAGGGACTGCAGTCTGTTGTAGGATAAATCCAGGATGCGCAGATTGGGTAGGGGTCTGAAGGTTCCGTTGGACAGGCTCTCTATCCGATTGGTGCTCAGGTCCAATTCTTTAATCCTCCGCAGCCTCTCGAAGGCGCTCTCCTCCACGTACTCGATGTTATTATGATCCAAGTACAGCCAGGTGAGCTGCGACAGGCCGATAAAGTGCCCCTCGCGCAGCTCCGAGATGTTGTTCTCCCGCAGAGACAATCCGGTGGCACTGCTTAGGTTGTGGGGAATGTCTGTCAAGTTGAGCCCCTCACAGTAGAGCAGCTTGCTGTCGCAGCGGCACAGCCTCGGACAGCTCCCCCCCACCAGGGGAACCATTTTCAAAAGGATGCCCAGAGAGCAGAGGAACAACCCAGGGGGCTTTCTTAGCGTCCACTTTAAATACAGACCAATTAGAAGGAAATCCATTAGCATGAATATCCTGCAGTGTCGTGAAGAAGAAGTTCATTGAATCTTTTTAGATTTGTCTCATTTTGAGCAACATGTTTTGTTTTTTTCGTTAATGCGATTTCGCTGATGGTGTTTTGTTTCTTAAAGTGAAAGATAATCTGGGCAAGCAAAAGAAAAGAGTCAATACGGGCGAACGGCAAGTCACTTCAATCATGTTAGATTGGGAAGCAAAGGGAGAGACAGCCGAGGGTAAAAAAGCATTCTTCTTAAATCACGTAAAACAGGATTCCTACTCACCGCTTCTCCAGAGGCTGACAACCTCTATTCAGCTGCTCCTTTTGTGCCTGCAATAATTAGGTGGGAATGTAAAAAAGATCCCAGTGTGGTACAAATGCAGCCTCTCCCCCCCCCCTTCCTTTTCAGTAGCGACCAGAATCTGGCAGACTTACAATGTCTTAGTTCTCCTCGGCGTGAAAGAGACAGAAAGAGGAGGAATCCAAGTGGCATTCAGTGCACTCGCAGGAAATGCAAGCTGCCCAGACTGCATGCATGAGCACGGTCCTCCCTCTCCTGCTTCTCTGCAGTGACTGCTGCGCTGATTAGAGCGAGATGAGAAGATGGGGGGCGAAAAAAAAAAAAATACACACGCACTCACACAAACGCGTAACTCTTTTTTTCCTCGCGTGTAACCGACTTTGTCGAATTGTTGACGCAAATTAAAGTCCGTCACTTGAAGCTGTCGGCAAGCTGCGTGGCTCGTATCCATCCGGACCAGTCATCATTCTCTTGGCGGACAGCTCCTCAGAAGCGAGTGCACGTCTGAGACGAATGCTAGTTGCCTTGGCATTTTTTTTTTCTTTCTTTCTTTCTTTCTCTCTCTTCTTTTGTTTGCTATTTCAATAGTCCGAAGTCGTCTCAGCCCGGTTTCCAGTGAGCCCTCTTTTGAGAGTCACTCATCATTTTCTGTAGGATGAGCAAAAGGCTGTTGCTGAGCAGAGATGCTGAGGCATTAGAGGCTGAAAGGCTGGGCTGGTTTGTGGAGAGAAAAGAGAAAGAGGGAAAGAGAGAAAGAGAGAGAGAGACAGAGATGAGCTGGAGTCCTTGCAGCAGAGTAGTGCAATGCCAGTGCATGCAGAAACACCTTCTGTTCACTAAGTGTCGTGAGCCACTCACAATTCAGCCAAGCTCCCTCACTTCCCTCTCTCTCTCTCTCTCTCCCTCTCTCAGCATCACTTGCTTTGCTCACTCCTCCTCCTCCTGCTCATGCTATTCTGTTCCGCTCTTCTTTTTTTTTTCTCCCCCTCTGCTCTTTCCATCTCTCTTTTGCTTGATTTCTCACAGTGTCTGGTACATTTTCATATTCAAAAGGGCTCGGGATTCAGCTATCGTACTTTAAATGTAACAAACAGTTGAATTCAAGACCCCTCCCAACACACACACCCATATACACACACTCACACAATCTTCTCCCCACCACACACACACTCCCTTCCCTTCCTCCTTCTTCCCATCGCTACATCTCTCTGTCTTTCACTGTCTCTATCTCCTCCCACCCGCTTCTCTCTAATGAAGTGAAACAAGCCATATATCTGCCTCTCCTTTTTTGGTTTTATTCAATCCCATTTGCTCATTTTTTTTTTTCCTTTTCCTTCTTTTTTTTTTTTTTTTTTTTTTTTGGCACAGCCATCTAATGAAATTGTATTCTGCATACGTTCCCTGCGGCACGGACACACCAACTCGTCCATATGTAAAAATAATACAAATAAAAATGCGTTCAGGAGTGGAATATTACTGTTCAGGAAGCTCTGATCAGTAGTGCTGCTTGGGATGACTGTTAGTTTGTTTGAAAAAAAAAAAAAAAATATATATATATATATATATATATATGTGTGTGTGTGTGTGTGTTCAGTGGCTATGGTAATGACAAAAAAACAATGCCTCCAACAGAGTTCAGAGCACTCCAGTCTGCCCTTAATGCCCTCCCCTTTGGAAACCACTACATTTGCATTTCATATCGTATGTCTTGCCTTGTTGACCACGGCACTTTGAAGCCCTGGAGTTCAGACAGAATGCAGATATCATCTGTTGCCACTTAAGGCACATTAAATAAAATATTCCGCTCCGAATCCCAGGCCCTAGTGATCAGGCCGTAGGATCTCTTAAAGCCCACCACCACCCACAGCTTTGTCATTTCATTCTGATTAATTTTCAAGGACAATCAACTGTGAAACTCCTTGTGCATGAAGCGTGCCCATGCCTGTGTTTGGCCGCTTCACTTCTGATGCCTGCCATAATGTTAGCATCAACCCTCTTCCCTGCTTAGCATGCTGTGAAATATCAGTTAATCAGACAGTCGGAGACGGCGGAGGGATTTCGGGGGATGGGTGGAGCAGTCATTTACTCAACGGTTTCGCATGCTAGCTGCTAATCGCTTCAAAAAAAAAAAGTGGATCTTCCTGTTTGTCAGGAAAAAAACAGCTTTATTATTTTGGACTTTAATATAGATCTTATTTCTGATTGGTCAGAAGCTATTGCTTCATTACCAGGGAGGGCGAAGGCTATCACATACTTCCTGTGAGACATCAGCGGACCGCATCTTTTCGAACTGCTTGACACGTAACACACTCGGAGGATAGCGCTATCCAGTCCTTCCGCTTGCATGACCCCATGATTGTCTAGCGTCCCCATGATCGATTTGAGAGAGAGATAGAATGCTGCGATGGCTTAGAGGGCTTGGCTAATCAGCTCTCTATCAAGGCTCTCCAGCTGCAGGAGGCCTCAGCATCACCCGGGATTCAAACTTGAGGTAGGGCGTGCTTGAGGTAAGGCGAGAACGCCACGCCACTCAGAGGTCCCTAATATTGTACACACAATGGTATATGGAAAAATGCACAGTTTGTAATTATTGAAATAGTGAACGTTTATATGGCAGCGCAGTGGTTTAAGGGTCAGGGTTCAGGCTCAGTGGTTAAGGCATTGGACTACGGTTCGGAAGGTCCCAGGTTCAAGTCCCACTACCACCAAGTTGTCCCTGTTGGGCCCTTGAGCGAGGCCCTTAACCCCAACTGCTCAGATGTATAATGAGATAAAAATGTAAGTCGCTCTGGATAAGGGCATCTGCCAAATGCCTAGATGTAGATGTAGTGGTTCCCGCTGTCACCTTGCACTTTCAGGGTCTGGGTTCGATTCCCGTTTTGGGTCTGTGTACGTGGAGTTTGCATGTTCCCCTTGGTTTCCTTCCACGGTTTCCTTCCAAAGACTTAGGCTAAAGACTTGTGCACCAGAGGTCTTACCACGATTGTGACATGAGAATACATACAATGATAATCACCATTTGCCCTCGACAGTCTCTAGTTGGACTACAGAGGTTCATAGACGGATGGAAACTTTATATACACTATGGAATCTTTGGATGGATGGAATCTTTACCATTTAAGGAAGGAGTCTCCAGTGTCAGTGCTTTGTAACAGTCAGCCTTTAACATTTTCTTATTCATAATATGACAAGCTGTGAGACTTATTAAAAGGGCAGAAAAAATAAAGTCCAGTGAAGGAGTTATGGTTTATAGCTGTTATAAAGTAACTTGGTTGAAACAAAAACTTGGTTGAGAGTTTTTTTTTTATTTTTTTTTATTTTTATAACCCACCATACCAAGTGTTATATTGTTTATTTATTAGCCAACATGGCAGATTAATATTCTTTTTTTTTTCCTTTATAGCATCAGTGAGATCAGGGAAATTAATTTGATTTGTTATTTGGACAAAATGATGTCAGATTGAAGAATTTTGGATAACATAATTTCAAACTGTGTAACCCGAGAGTGTTTTCTCTGACAGATTTAGTTGTAAATGATGAAAGCAGTTATTTCCGAACCTACAATTGGTGCTGTTTTATAACAGTGGTATGAACTCTGAAAATGAACCAAGTGATGTGATGAATTTCTTCAAGAGAAATTACTGTATAAATAATCAGTTTCATGACCTGTGAATGGCTACGATTTGTTCATGAAATGCCTGCGGTACATTGTGTGTATAAACAATACAATGGGTCATCAGGGAAAGATACCTTAATCAATTAAACATACTATGTTTAGTGCTGGTCTGGTTATCCAGTGAACTGATGAACTGATTCCAGCTCACCTTACTGAATTCTTGTTAAAGATGGCTTTTTCTGGTTAGTACATATCTGATGAAATTACTGCTAGTACCATCTTTCTGAACCTAACCTGGCTTATTCTGGTTGTCCCAGATTACGTATAGTGCCACCATCTGGTTTAGTTTGAATTGGTCTTTGGATTAATGCTGATCTTATAAAATACCTATCGACAAAATTAACCAGTATCCAGGCCGTCAAAAACAGAAACATGTATTTACTGGTTAGCGGTCCGCAGGTTCAGGAGGGGTATACTTTTCCCCCACTTAGTCATGCCTTTATTTGTCTCCAAGATGCTGCACATTTTAATAAGAAATTGGGCTCAGAGTGCAGGGACAGTCACGATAAGCGCCACTGGAGCAGATAGGGTTAACGGCCATGTTCAAGAACCCAACAGTGGCAAAATGGTGAAGTTGTGGCTAGAACCACCAACTTTCTGATCAGTAAATTAGAGCCTTAACCTTCTGAGCTACCACTGAGTTCCAACTGGCTGTTTCTAAAGGGTTCTCATTTTGGGAATGGACCATACTGTGTATGGAGTGAAGGAGTTCCTATTAGTTTGCTAGTATTGTACCCTGTCCTGGTTTTGTGCTGGTTCAGCTGGTCAGGCACTCAACAATGCTAATCCATTATTGACGACCAGAGCCATAGCTGAGTTTTGCTGCTTGCAATTAGAATAAATCATCCTGGTCCTGATCCTGACTGGATATTCTTCTTCTTCTTCTTCTTCTTTTCACTCCTTCATTGCCCTAATCTGTAGCCATGGATACATTTAGTTTCACACCTTAAATGCTCAGCAGAGTTTTGACAGAGAATGGACGAATCGAGCAGCAGAGTCAGTAGAGCAGAAAAAAAAGAAAGCTACCCTGAGTACTGACCATCTATATACAATCCATCTCTCTTCTGCCTCTCCCCATCTCTCTTTAGCCATAATTAATGGGTGCACCATCAGCTAATGACTTGGTACCCTGTAATGACTTGACACAGCGTACAGGAGATGGGAGTATCCAGGCCATTAGTTTTACAGACTTTTAAGAGCTTTGGCAGTGGTGATTTTCAACCAGAGCATTCACTCTTGCTACTGTGCGATACCCATGGATAGTGGTCAGGAGAAAAAGATGACCTTGACTCTTTTTTGCCTCTATTTTATTCTCACTGTTGAGGTCATGAAAGGGGTTTCGATTCAATCATAAAATAAGTCATAGGCAGCGGATTCGACGATAGCGCAGAAGAGATTGCGTTTAATTGAAATGGCTTGTTAATTTCAAAAGAAATTTATTTTAGGCCGAATTAATGGATTAAAAAAAAAAAGTTATAATCTCTCGTTAAATTAAATTGGAGGCTACGGTGTAAATCAATTGACTGCGATGAAATCCAGAACAAATGAAACAAACTGGCTTATATCATCTCGGTTGTCCTGTTAATAAAGCTGATTTGATTCAAGCAGGACTGATAGGAGCCCCAAAACTCATACCAGGACAGTGAAAGTTTGGCGAATACTTTCGTGCGGTGCAGAATTATGTGCTAAATAGTTCTAATTGGATTGTCCACCTCAGGCTTTTTACTATGCTGAGATAAGTCTTTAAAGAAGCACATAGATAATAAACATAATCCATCTTCATTTGCATTACAGATTGCACATCACTTGACCAGTACACATAAACTAGACAATGCAGGAGGCATCAAATTATTTAGATTATTAATTAAGGATGTTCTCAGTTTACTCTGGAATATTCTTAATCAATACCATAGTATGCTGTCTATAATACTTTATGCAACATTAGCTTTTTAACCATGTTGCCCTGCTCCATGTGGCTATAGTGGCTCTGCTGATTAGAGCATTTCATTCACTGCATATTGCATGGTTAGCGAAATACAGCGTAATCATCCTTATCGTCATTTTGTCCTGACATTATAATATAGTAGATGTCTCATTTTACTAAGTCTGATGAGTCCTAACATGGGTATGATTGTCTAGAAATGTGTTAATGATTAAATGTTCATCCGTTCATTTGTGATTTATAATATAAGTAAAACAAGAGCGGACTAAGGACCGAGCCTTGGGGATCTCTAGTAGTGAGACTTCTGAAGATCCTACACTGAAGATGTACAAAAAAAAGAAAAAAGTCACATCTTCCAAAACTACAGAGGTCCCTATCCTTATAGCCTGTTATGGCCATGAAGGTGAATAGAAATAAAGGTATGATAACATTGTAGCAGCAGTTTTAATGTCAAGATACTACTTCTTGTTCAAGTGTTAACCAATTATGTAAATCATTATGTAGATCGTTCTCATGTTAATTTAATTTACTGGATCTTCTTAGTCCATTCTGGAAAAGTACCATTTTGTGACCTTATTACTTCCCCCCCCCCATCTAGAAAGAAGTGACATTGAGTTGTTTTTCCTAGCAAACACCATTTCTGATGAGTTGTTCTTGGGGGACAGTGAATTCTCTTAATTTATGGTTGTGATGTTATTCTCACAAGGAACACAACAGTGTGAATCCATTCCCCCTTTTCCTTTTAATTAGAGTCTTGCAATTGATGTTAAAGGTACTTGTACAGAGTCCATGTTGTGACTCCATACTTTCCAGCTGGGGCAATTATACTGTTCCTAGCCTTGTTACCATGGTGGTACCTCAATGGTACACATTTGTACTTATCCTATTTATTTTTCCAACTAGAAATGTGGATATAGTATAGTAATTTAAGGAATGCACAATTATTATAATGAGTTTTAAAGCTTTAAAGGTACACTATATTATAAATCATGTACCTTCGAGGAGACCGCAGTTTTCCCAGGTATTAGCTTTGTATTGTTTAAAGAATAGCAAGTCACCACCTGGATTTAACTAAGGAAATAAATAAGAGCCTTTTATTGGATAATTACTGCAGTGATTAATATGGTGCAGCTGCAACAAGTTATTTAACCCGAACTGATGCAGTGAGGAGCTTCTTGTTTCTCAAACAACCATGTCAGAAAACATATTCTGTGTTTGTGGCAAAGATGTTACAAAGGGGTAAAATTATTAACCTGCATCAATCAAAGAAAACAACTTAAGAGATTTCTGAAACAAACAAACAAAAAAAAAACTTGGGTTAAGAACTGAGAACACATTATTAAAACCTGGAGCATCCTGGATGAGTGTAATGGAAGGTCACTTAAACGCTTAGTGACATCAAATCATTAAAAACAGCTGCAACAGTAGTACTCATGGCTATGTTTAATGCAGAAAGCAAGAGCATTTCCACATGCACAACCACAGCTGTGTAGCCTTAAAATAAAAAACAGGACTGTGGAGCAATGGGAAAAAAGGTCATTTAGTCTGATGAGTCCAGATTAAACCTATTCCTGAGTTATGGGACATCAGGGTAAGAAGAGATCTAGATGAAATGAGGCACCCATCATGCTTAGTGTTATGATGTGGGGTTGCTCCAGTTGCTCAGGTCTAGGTTCAGCAACATTATGTGCTCAAAACATGAGGTCAGCTGGGGACCTGAATGTACTGAATGGCTAGTTTTTTCTCCATTTCTTCCCTGATGGCATGGCCATATTCCAAGATGGCGATGCCAGGATTCATCAGGCTCAAATTGTGAAAGAGAAGTTCAGGGAACATGAGACATCACTTTCACACATGGATCAGCCAACATACATTGAGAATCTTTGGGATGTGCTGGAGAAGACTTTACACAGAGGTTCGACTTGTATCTCATCATCAGTACCAGATCTTGGAGAGAAACGAATGCAAAATAGAGTAAAATAAATGTTGCGCTATTGCATAAGATTATCAAAACAAGGCCAAAGCTGGTGCAGTGAAATAGTGTGTGACTTGGTAATATATACAGTTTAGATGCACTATAGTCATGCAGTCAGAGCTGCTCTTATATAAAACGAATCAACGTCTATCAAATCACGACCAGGCTTCAACAGCACTCTAGTGTGTATAAGATTACTATAAAAAACTATCCACAATGTAGCACCTTTTTCATTTCCTCTCCACCACAATACACTCTGAAATTGTTTCCTGTTATGACGTTTTCTAAAACTTTTTTTTTTTGTCACTTTGTCAAAGCTTTAATTTGACTAGTGGTTCACGGAGAGATGAAATAAAAATAAGTCACGTAAAGAAAATTAAACTTTCTATAGAATTTCCAAATTGAAGATAGATAAATAAATAAATAAATACATACATACCAATACAGTAATACCAGAAAAACAAATCCTTACACATTGTAAGTGCTTTGATTGAATGTGTTGTCATTTTTATAGTGAGATTAGTGAATCATCTGGTCCCAATTATGTTTTTTGTTGTTGTATTTGCTGTAGTTTATTAGATTTTTTTTTTCCTCCCAAGAATATTATCTTCTCTCTCTAGCACTTATAAAGCAAAAAAAAAAAAAAAGTAAGAGATGCAGTGTGTACTATCTGACAGCTGAATAATGATGAAAAATGGTCAATTTATTCGACCAGTATTCTAAACAAAATATTCTCACGTGATCTGATTCACATCAACACAGTTTAGCCTGTGAATATATATATCCAATGTCTCACGATACAGGATCTCTTGGGACTATGTGTTATGGTCATTAACATCATTACGCTTTGACTCGTCATTACTGTTAGATCCTGCGGGCGATGCGATGTCGTCGTCGCTCATCATCCCACTTCTTACGGCCCTCATGGCTGCATCTTGTCGTGTACGCGAGTTGACAAGGGCTAAGTGTCTCTTGATAATTAGCACTATTACTGATTACAGATCTATTATTGAAATGGACTGTTGAACAATGAAAGGTCTAAGCAGAGCTTCGTCAGTAGGGGCTAATTGGCTAATTGACCAGTCCTATAGAAAGGCAGGGCGTCAATGACATCTCCAACAAGCGTTCTGCTGCGAGAATGGAGCACCGCGAGGGAGATCATGGCTCTCTGAGCTGGATGTCTTCCATCAGGGGGTACTTGCCTTCTTGGAAGCATTAAAATTCAACAGATGAAGCCAATCAGGGAAAGGGGAAAAAATTGTCATAATTGTACAATTTAGCAGTCCTGGCAAATGGGCACTGGCACGGGTGCAGTCCTGAGAACTCATCCCTGGTCCAACTTCCTCAAATTCCTCAAGTTCAGTCGATTGTGATGTCAAATGGATCATAATCCTGGAGTGCTACTTAGCTTTGATTAATCTAGGTTTGATAATGTTAGAGAAGGGCAGCATGGTGGTGTAGACTGTTGTCTCACACCACCCAGGTCGAAGGTTCGATTCCCGCATGGAGTTTGCATGTTTTCCTCGTGCTTGGTAAGTTTCCTCCGGGTACTCTGGTTTATTCCCAGCGTCCAAAGATTAGGCGAATGGCTTTCCCAAATCGTGCCGTGTGAACGAGTATGCGTAGGGTAAGCGGGATCTAAAATGAATGAATGAACGCTAGAGAAGGAATACAGTGTGGCAGCTCAGCTGGTACAGCTCTGGGCAACTCATCAGAGGTTTGAGAGTGTGAACTCGAGTTTGGCCGATTTATCACTGTCGCGGCCCTTAGGTCAGTTGTATCCGGTCTCTATTGTAAGTTTGAATAGAAGTGTCAGCCAAATGAGTAAATACAGTGAAGACGGAATTCCTTTAAGCATATAGATTCACTCGAGTGGTTTTATGTGAAAAACTGAGCACTATTGAGCGGAAGAAAAAAAAATATATAATACCATTTTAAAAAGTATGATTAGTAATAAGGATAACACTTTGAGTATTTTTGGGTTTCCTTTGTGTTTCCCACATGGCTGGATCAGTATCCAGATTGTTTCAACATCTCAAAAACATGCAATTAGGTTGATAAATTAAAAAGGTGCGAGTTTGCATGCTACTTATTGAGGATTCTCACTGATAAATCTTATTCAGGATAAAATGATCAAAGTTGACCCTGGGTTTCACAACGCAGGATTTAGGTCAAGTGTAAAAAAAAAAAAAAAAAGGATGAAAGCTAACAAACACTTGGGAAATAGGAGAAATTAAAACAAATAAACAAACAAATAAATAAATGAATGAAATGATTTTGTGGTGTGCAAAGTATTGACCTGATATGGATTACCATCATAGCAGAACTAGACTTTGTCCTAAGAACCAAGGGACTGTACATGTACATTAAAATGTCTCAATTTAAAAAAAAAAAAAAGTTTTATTCTGAAAGATTCGCTGAGCTCCTTTTTTGGGGAAAAATTGTGAAAAAAAAAACAAACAAACCATCAGGGGAAAAAAAAAATCAATAATGCTTCATCTCACTGGGTCAACCATTTGGTGACCCATGAGCGTTGTGTGGAGTGAATGGTCCTCAGAGTGTGTTCACGCAAGTGTAACTATAATAGAAGGTTGTGTATGTGCGTGCGCACAGCTTGTCATGCTTCACAGTACAGCGAATAGACAGGGCTTCATTTATCTTCCTGGATATGAACGGTTATCCATATATGCACACGATTATAAAGAAAAAATCTGGGAGGTCAAACAAGTCCCGCAGCAGGGAGGCGTTAACGAGGGGGTGTTCAGGTCAAACCGGGACCTGTGATGATATTTTGTGAAAAGGCGTAAAAGCGATTGACATTTACAGAAGCCTCCAAACACAGTACGGCGGTAAGACTCTTAGCCGCACAAAAACATTTCAAACGTTTTTAAAGAAGGCTGCACATCTGTAAATGATGATCCGGGCCGAGGTGGCGTCGAACCCGCTTCCTGCCAATTTACTGCTCTGTACTCCAGTCCAGTGGGTGGCAGCGATGCAGCAATGGCTCATAAAATCAAACGAAGACGAAGAAGAAGTGTTAAAAACAAGAGTATTTCGCAAGTACTTTAGAATCGATTGTGAATCAAAACTGACCCATCAATTCAGTTTTTAATTGAGTCGATCATGAAAAGATCGATTAAACTGCATAATCCATTGAATCAGACAGCTGTAAGAGTTGAAAGGCGAAAAATTTAAGGAATTTCTAATAAGGTTTTGCTTTTCAGATCACCTTTGCGTAGATTCTGTACATCTCTGGATCTAATGAAAGCAATTTTTAAGCTATTTTATTAGTCGGTTATGATGGTAATAGTGGTGGAGAGTACTGTCTCACCTGCTTTCAGAGCAGTCTTAAATCCTGACTTCTCCCATATATTCAAATGAGGCCGAGATCTGGTGGCTGTGAAGGCCGTAGCATATGATTTACATAATCTTTATAATGATCAATCCGTTCACCGAGCCCTCGTGCCCTGTATATGGAGGCGGGGTCACCCTGAAAGAGACCACGCTCATTATGATGGAAATGGTTTTTATTATAGGATTAAGGTGATCAGTCTGGAGAACCTTCCATTGATTCGCGGTGACGGGTCTCTCCAAGGGGGCAAGTAGAGTCAAACCAATGCCGGCAAAAAAGAAGTGAACACCCCCAACACACACACACACACACACACACACACACACACACACACACACACACAGTTTTAAAGGAGCTGTTTTTTTTTTTTATTTTTAACAGTTTTTATCTTTAATTTGTCACCTGTCCTTGGTGTACGGCACAAACACATACTCACCTCTGTTTTTTTTTTTTTCTCTCTCCTTCACACACTTAGCCCCGCAGACGTAGATCGAATCTGGCAGCTGCAACATGTCTCACCTCATTTCCATGACTACCTTTAGACCTTAATTTAAAAGTCACGCACTCGGACCATGTTTTGAGCGAAGCAATATTTAGCTTCACTTTTCACACACTTGGACTAACACCGTACCTACTAGGAGCGTTCAGCCAACCAAGGAGAATAATAATAAAAAAAAAGAACAAACCCGCACTTCAGTTGAAGTAGCTGTAGCGATCGTTTATTTCAGTTAAAAAAAAAAAGAGAGAGAGAGAGAGAGAGATCTGCAAAGCTTCGGTAAGCTCCTTGACTGGTGACAAGCCAAGTTGTTTCTTTTATGCTTGGGATATTGCCTGTGGTGTGAAACTGAAGAGTAAGTGCAAGGGATTTGTTGACTGCCAGAATTTGCGTTAGACGGACTTGCTAAAATCTGATTATACCCAAATAAGCATTTATTATTTGCTTCTTCTTCTTCTTTTTTTTTTTCCAAGCCTGAAGAATTAGGCAGTTCTTCACTTGTTGGTAGCTTCAGTGTGCTGATTCTGTAAACGCTGCGAACTGGTGTCATGAAATTATCTTTAAAAGGGGTTAAAAGCAAAGCAGAAACACACTGTTTAATGCTCCCTGTTAAAGCAAGAACAGGTGCTCACTTTAGCATTCGCCTGCCAATCCATTTTGCACCACTCCCACACCAGGTTCATGCCAAGAACCTGGCCGGCTCAGCATCGTGTGCCAGCCAGTTTTTTGGATGGCTTCTAACGAGTATGGAACTACTCAAACCTTGCCAAGCAAGCCTTTGACATGGTTTGTGCAGGCAACACATTACAGTCGCTCATGTGTCCTTTTTTTATGTTTCAGGCCATTTGATGTGTCTATCACAAGCTCAAAGAAGCAACAGTGCCCTACTCTGGGGGTGTTTGTATAAGAGAACTGACAAACATACAGTCTAATTGCTTTCGAATGATCAAGGGAATATGCTGCAAGATTGCAAATTGCCTTTGAGGTGTGTATCTCTGAGCAAGAGCCAAGCAATCCTCATGCAACCTTACAACAGCAGCCATTATGGCTTGTTTAGTTTCCATGTCTAGTGTGTTCTGTTGTTTGAACCTGAAGATTTAATGGTAAAGTTGCATGTACCGAGAGTGTAGGCTCTTTGACTCAAGGGGCAACATCCGGTTCTGAAAAACGGTTCCCATGCGGAAGTCATCCTTGAATGACCACTAGGAGGTGAGTCAATCCCAATACAAGCCCATGTTTCTTTATGTTTACACTTGTCTCCATAGCTAGATTTCACACTCATGACAATTCTACGTGCATTCATTTCAATTGTACTAAACAAAATCATATTAGGCCATGAAATGATGCATAATTAGGGGCTGATTTGAGTGACGGATCCATTTCAGGAGTCAACCTGCTAGCACCTCTGCTATGCATCGCTTTAGCTAAGCAACTGGACTCGCCGTAGTTTAACTTACCAATGGAAACCTAGGAGGAGAAACAGGATGGCTGGAATGCAGAGGATCACACATTGGAAAGTGGCAGTAGGTGTGTTCCAAGCAACAGCCAGGCTCTGTTTGCACCACCCACTTGCCCATTTATGGATTAACCAAGGTTTAGATGGAGGCAGCTCCTGCCAAGATGGTGACAGCCAGAGCTCCCAGAGTTGAGCTTCAAAACCGCTCTTCAGAAAACCAATCACAGAGGGTTCGTTCATTTTCTTTTCTTTTCTTTTCTTTTACTGTCTATATAGATGTGAAATTTAAATACAAGGGGCAGCATGGTGGCTTGGTGGAAAGAACGATCACCTTGCATGTCCACGGTTGGAGGTTCAAATCTCATCTCTGGTTTGAGCTTGATGGGTTTCCCTCTCACAGTCCATAGTCCAAGTCCATTAGTGTTTTCAAATTATGAGTGTGTGGGAGCCCTCTGATTGGTTGCCCTAACTTCCCTGGGATAGTTTCCAGGCTGCCCATGACCCTGTACAGTATAGATACTGAAAAATGAATTACACATCGGGTGGTGTAGTGGGTAGCATTACCGCCTTACAGCTCCAGGGTTCTGGTTTGTTCCCGATCCATGGTTTTATCCCACCACTCCAGCCACTATTTATATTGCTGTTTCCAAATTTCTCCTAGGCATGAAGGTGTGATGCTCTGCATTCCAGCCAGGGTGTCTTCCCACTTCACATCCAGCGTTTTAGGGATAAGCGCATCATGCTCTTCATTTGAAGTTCATCTTGGTATAATATTTTTGGTGTTGGAAACAAAACAAAACCAAACAAAAAGCTGCAATTTTGTTTTTAGTGACTGCATGCATATTTTTATTTTTATTTATTTATTTTCTGTGTGGTGGTTTATTTTATTTTATTCTACGCCTTTATTTTTCTCTCAGGAAGCTCCATTGTACGAAACGTCTCCTTTCTTGTTCTCTTCCAGAAGCCCTCATGCAGACACGGGTGATATTTGTTATGTAATTAAACATCAGAGGCAACTTATTACAGGCAAATAATGACTGCATCGTTAAGTTTCGTTAGTCTTTTGTCTTATACAGTAGTACAATTTCAATAATCGGCTTTCTGATACAGCTGAGAAAATTTGCTGGAAAAGCAAAGGTTTAGTCCAGTCTATGGGTAAACATCACCAGGCAGAGCTGACTACCCAGGAAACAGTAAACACACAAATCCCTAAAAAAATGTAAATCTACTAACTGTGTCTGACATCGCCAAGAGAGGGAGAGGGGGAAAAGAGAAGCAAATAGCCTTGATTTTTTTTTTCTTCCCTAGTCAGTGACAAAAAAGCATTTTCATGTTGTTATGTCCCTGCTGCCTTTTTTTATTTATTTATTTTTTTTAGACTTTATAATTAAATGTTCTCTTTTCTCTTCCTGCCACTCTGTTATGACTTTTCTCATCGAGGGCAACCACAAGTCTTGGTCTGTGGTGTTTTTTGGGGGGGGAAATGCGAGGCTACTGTGCCTTGGTATTATCATTCGATTAACTCCAGCAGCTTCTATTTAAGTACTGCTGTCTCAGGCGGGGGCAAGGTTGATGGCTATGGGGCTTTCTGCAGGCGGCGCTGAAATGAATGAGCAATCTTGAGCTGAAGAAGGTGTTGAGCTAATCTTTTACTGCTTGTTTTCTTTTTTGCTGACCAGTCTCCTTGAGACACTTTTGCATTTGTGTCTGAATGTGTTTGAATCGTTCAACACAAACGGCGCAGTGTTATTACATGCTATTACATCATACGACATTAATGGCGCCTGGTATCACGTAGGAAGTCCGTGGTGTCTGAACTGTATGTCAGCCCAAGACTGTGGAAAAGGACTAACTGACGATGACGATGGCGTATCTTGGCTCAGGTCTGGGATAGACTAATGCATGGATGAACATATTAGACAGAAAGTCCAGTGTTCAACTGTACAGTAAGACAACGCATGTACAGCAGAAACCTGAACGACTCCAGTCTGCATAGATGGTCATGGTTTGGAATGACGAAAGGTTAAGATTAGGATTGAATTATTTTGTCACAAGTACTTTACAGCAGAGTGAAATTATTTTTTTGCATGTCCCAGTTAGGAATCTGGGGTCAGAACTGTTACGCCCCGGTCTAGGAATGTAAAAGAAAAGGAAAAAAAAAAAAAGGAGGTGAGACCAAAAGTGCGTTTGCTTAGTGTTTATTTATAAACAGTGAACAAGCAAATCCCCGAAAGGTGGCTGTGAGCTTCAGAAGCCGACAAGGCCAAAACAATAAACAAAATGCCCTCTACCTAGTACCAAAGTGTAATAACTAGCCTGCACCAAAAACTAAAGAAAAAGAAATACAAAGTTCTTCCCTTACTCCCTTGCTAACCACAAACCAAGAGAAAACAGGCGTAAACAAAAAAAAACAAAATTGACTCCCTACTAAGCCACTAGTTACAAAACTATGTACAAATATATACAAAACGTATTTACAGTCGGGCAACCAGAACCAAAGTAGGGCAAACACAAAAGCGAAGTCCGAAACGTAGCAGAAGGTCATACACGATATAATTTTATGAATAATCAACAGAAAAACAGTAAGCAAAGACACGGTCTGAAGTAAAGTTGTCTGAAGGCCTTAAGTAGGCCTCTGGGTCTCCTGGACACCCAATCACCCATCAGGAGGCGGGACCAACAAAGGACAGGCAGGGCAGCAACCAATAGATTGCAGGCACACTGAAGGTGGGACCTGCAACTCACAAAGGAAGATGCACCCCCATCCCTCCACCAGCAGAGACAAAGCAAACACAAAAAAAACAAATAAACTCAGTATCGTACCAAGAACGTGAGGTCATAGCTCCGCTGGATCAGATACTGTAGGTGTTAGGGGGTTTGCTCAAGGGCTCAACAGTGGCAACTTGGTGGTGCTGGGGCTGAACCCCCAAGTTTGAGCCACCGTTCTCAAGAGATTTCATTTAAGCCAGATTTGAACCAGTGATCTTAGTCTGGCCATTGTCTATCAATTATAGTCTGCCAACTGCGTCTGTGAAAGACAGCTCTATGCACAGGTCAACCATTATAGACCACTTGCTCTCAACCCCGATCGTGGAACAACACTAACATGTGCAGGACAGGGGGTCATTTAGGACCAAATTTGAACCACTTCTACAGTATAATCACCTTCCCTTTATACCGCTTTATCCTGAATTCAGTGTCGCAGGGGGCCTGGAGCTTATCCCAAGAGACTTAGGGCATGAGGCAGGGTACACCCTCGCAGGGCACACGCACATACACACTACGGGCAATTTGGGAACACCAATTAGCCTAATCTGCAGGTCTTTGGACTATGGGAGGAAACTGGAGTACCCGGGGGAAACCAACCAAGCACAGGGAGAACATGCAAACTCCATGCATACAGAGACAGGAATCAAGCCTCGCCAGGAATTGAACCCAGGCCCTGGAGGTGCAAGGAGACAGTGCTAACCACTACACCACTCTTAAATCTTTAACATGGCATCATATTACAGTTGCTTCTCCAGATAACCATGTAAAACTACACCCTCTCTTTGTATCCAGCTTCTCCAATACCAGGATGTTTGATGTATCTGGAAAGTACAGTGGAGCGATGGTCCATTTTGTAGAACAACAGATGGTCTGCAGTCGCT
The DNA here is from genome assembly GCA_003987875.1 of Clarias batrachus. Classification (NCBI taxonomy): domain Eukaryota; kingdom Metazoa; phylum Chordata; class Actinopteri; order Siluriformes; family Clariidae; genus Clarias; species Clarias batrachus. The sequence goes on from QMIH01000324.1 coordinate 41,580, forward strand.
AAAGGTTTCCTGCGAAGTGCTAGATAGCAGGTGAACCTGATCAAACAGCATCTCATCAACATATTTGAATTGTTAGTTCAATATGTAGCCTTGTTTAAAATCCCTCACTCAGACACTGCATCTAAAACGTACTGCATAAACCAACATCGCATGCCTTGAAACGACTCTTCGGCTCCCCGAAAGCGATTTGCTCTTCATTCTCCGCTCTCGGCAGAATTACAGCTAAAATGCAAGGAACTGCCGAGAAGTTCGGAGAAACGTACATTTCTTTGTCCAATAAAGAAGTCATTTCCGAAAATGCCGAGCCCACATTTTTGTGTGTGTGTGTGTGTGTGTGTGTGTGTGTGTTTTTTTCAGGGCGCACAGTGAAGTGCAGGCAGTCTGTAACATGGGGAGTCTCTGTGCAAGTACGCTTGTTGTTTTGAGGGAAATGAACCGTGTAGCGCTGCTCATATTTCAGTCAGAATTTCACTTGGGCTATAAAACTCCCAGATGATTCTGTTAGAGAGGGCAAGAAAGGAGTGGCATGTTTTATTCATTAATATTAATGGAAAAAGATCTGTATTTTTTTGGGATGCAACACGCAGCAAAGTCATAACTTGTTATTGCTGTTTGAATGGGTTTTGAACTTTTTTTTTTTCTTTCCCCCCCTTACATGTGGTTTATTTATGGTTTTATATTTTTTCTTTATTTGTCGTTTTAAATCGTGCCTAGACGTTGTTTTAGAGATTGTTTTATGCCTCTGCTTTGCAGTTTGAACATCCTGCTCTAAAATATGGCATTAAATAGAAATGGAAATGTTTTGTTCAAATTTTCTTTCCTTTTTTTTTTTTTCCCCTATACGAGGGACGTTCAGGTCAAAACCGGGATATGTGATGAAATGTCTGATGAATGAAGACGTAAAAGCGATTGACATTTACAGAAGACTTCAAGAACTGTATGGTGATGAGACTCTTGGCCGCAGTAACACATTTGACCGGTAAAACGTTTTGCAGAAGGACGTGAATGACGATCGCGGCCGAGGTGGCTCGGAGCTCACTGCAGTCGTTCCTGTGGATATATATATATATATATAGTGGACAACTGATTCTTGAAAATCGGCGGATAACTTGAGGAATAGTCGTATATGTGTGTGTGGGAACTATGCATACAACTATTCAACAACACCACTTGCACATTACAGGAACTCAGCTGTTTACATTTCAGCATTTGGCAGACGCCCTTATCCAGAGTGACTTACGTTTTCATCTCGCTATGTACAGTATCTGAGCGGATGAGGGTTAAGGGCCTTGATCAAGGGCCCAACAGTGGTAACTTGGTGGTCATCCAGTGCCCCAGTAATGTTTGTGCCATTATCGAGAAAACGTTCTACCTTGCTGGTGTCCAAGCACTAGTGGAATGCTGGCATAGCACGGGATTATATCGAGTTTTAACTCTTAGAATTGTGTTCTTTTACTGCATTCTGCACAATCAAAAGTCTCGGCACTTGTACTGTATGTTTGCTTGAGAGGCACACGTAAAAGGTTCAACATTATGAATAATCCCATTGTTTTCTGTTTTACCTCCTTGATATATATTTTTTCATTTTCTTTGTGCTGTTTTTTGCTCCCAGATTCACTTTCTTGTGTATTTGTAATAGATCAAGTGTCTGACGGAGGCAAAGCACTTTATCTCTCGTACTAGGAAACTAACTGCGCATCTTGGAATTCTCACAAGCATAGAAAATGCCTCATAGGCATAGAAAATCTCTTCCTATTTCTGTCTTCCTGCTGAATTGTACTTTCATAAAGCCGTCATTGAATATTTCCTAAAAACACAGGCAGGATAGCAAGCTACAGTGTGGGCTACATCAACGTTTCCTACTTCTTCAGCATCTGGAACTCTGACCAAAGTTACTGTATTCACTTTCTTTTCCTTCTTGGTTTGAAAATTAGCCAGCCTGTGTCATGATCATGACCATGTAAAGGACAAATAAAAGACCTGATTAAAGCTTCCAGTGGGTGGCATATTCATATACGTGCCTTTTACTAAGCCTGCGATCACTCTCTCTCTCTCTCTCTCTCTCCATGTGTGTGTGTGTGTGAGCATAAGGGTGTCTGAAGAGCCCTCTTAACGCTGTACTAAAGTGGAGTTCCAGCTCATCTTAACATCCTGCTCCTGACACTAACTCTTGCCAAATGGCTCCAAATACAATCATCTGGAGCACACTGATCTCGCCATTAAACCAACAACATTTCCAAGATCCGGCAGTAGGAATGACAAAAAAAAAGCTCATTTTCAGCACTTTGGTAAAATTCCACAAACACAACAAAAGCCACAGGCTACAGTAGATGCCTTGATTTGCTTCGGTAGGCATTAAAAATACATGGTTAAGATGTGAATTTTTAATGTGCACTGACAACATGAATCTGGCCTGTGCCCAAGTGTGTAGAACGAAATCAGGTTTTGTACAAAATGCTTAAACCTCGTAACTTTTACCAAATCTTCTGAATTCGAACATTGATTATTAAACCCTTACACCGATTTTTGGGTGATGTGAGCACTTGGAACGGTGTATGAGAGAAATATGTGTGATTCACAAATGTGTTGCACAGGAAATCATGAATCAGCCACGACATCCAAGGTAATGTATGCATGAAACATGCATTGCATGAAACACATCCGGAGTTTTGAGGTGTTCATGACGAAAAGAAAGCGTCCAGCAAGTAAGCTCTGAATAAGGAAGCAAACGGGATGGGTAAAGCGGGAAACTTGAGATTGTGGTAAATGATGAGACAGCAAGTTCTGTTCCTATGCATGGTTCAAAGTGTTTGAGAGGTGTAGTGATGAAATCTGCAGAAAAAAAAAGTGGGTATGGTCAAGATTTCTTCTGAAGCATGTAGTAGTGACCCGGGTTTTCAGCAGGAGCAGGTGGTCATGGTCAGAGTTCTGTAGGGGCAAGTGGTCATGGTCAGGGTTTCTGCAAGGCTGTGAAAGAACAGTCAGGGACTTTTCGGGAATCAAACAGGTCTGGTAAAAAAAACAAAAAAAAGTGGGATCATTTGGCCATAAGTTGATGTACATGGTCAGAGTAGTTGCTGAGCAGGATGGGTGTGGAGTCTAACTGCAGGTGAGGATTTTTTGGACACTACTGGGAGTGGTCAGATATTCTATGGTAGCATGTGGAAGTGATCAAAGTATATACAGGAGCAGATTAATATGGTCTCAGTGAGAGGATGGACAGGGTCAAATTATCTCCAGTAACAGATAAATATGGCCCAAGTATCTCAAAGAGCATAAGGGCATGGTTAGAGTATCTCCATGACCAGGTGGTCCGAGTTTCAACAAGTGTGCAAGGGGGGCAGAGGTTTTGTGAGAGCTTGTAGGTGATCTCAGAGTTTCATCCTAGTTGGCTGGGATCAGAGAATTAACGCAGGAAGTTCGATATAACAGTTGATGAAGTTAAGATGGAATCCAATTTGTTATTCGAGGCTCACATAGAATGTAGGAAATTCCAGTCCGGAACTGTTAAGCAACTGCAGTCACTCAAAGAACCTCAAAGAACTGCTGTGTGCATCAGGACTATCTTCATGGTAAAGTGGAACTTTCCCAAGTCAAAACAACGCACGCATCCCAAACGAAACACACAGGGCTTCATGCAATGAGAATTCCAACCAGAAGAGGGGCAGCACAGGTCCAGAGGGCAGAGGAGGTCTGGATCAGTGGCAGCTCAAGAGTAGCACGTGGAACTCAAGACAGAGAGAGACAGGAACAGGAAAGGAGAAGAAGAGAAGAGAAGGATAGATGAAATAAAACGTAAAACAATCAGCCAATCAACTATCAACAAATCTGAGTGATCAATGAGAGTGGAGAAGATGGCATCTAAACATGGAAGGTTCACCACGATGCTCTACGTCCATCAGTCCATGAGAGATGATTGAAATAAGTGAAAAGCTTATACGAATAGCCACCTTTTTTCCCTTATTCACTCTCTTAAGGATGAAGCTGGGCAAGAGTTTGTGAGTAAGCATGCGAGTTTGTGTGTGAAACAGACAGAAGTAGTGGGCAAGAATCAATTGAGTTAGGAAGTGCATGCTTATGTGCGACCCCTAAAACCCAGGTACTCCTGAATCGGGTTGAAGCAACGCTGCATAGAGAGAAGGATGCTGCTTATTCACGCAGAGCATTGATCAGTCTGTGCTTTTAAACATTGATCACTTCCCATCCAGCATCTTTGTTCGTCATGCACAGAGAGGAGTTTAGCTGAACTTTAAAGGTAGGAGTTCTGAAACTTTTAGAGCAAATACACCAAGAGTTATCTTGTACATAACGAGACAACAGTCATGCCCATTATTGTGTACGTTCCCCTTGTTCCCCTTTAGGTGTTCCCCATTGTGGTGTCTGGTACCAGGACATTGGCAGATACTTTGTGTGCTGTGGGTTATGGGGTGGGGCTTTCATGGATCGAACTTGTTGATATGGTGCATCCCATGGGCGCTTGATTGGATTGGGATCTGGGGAGTTTGGAGGCTGTGCAACAGTCTTAGGCTCTTGGCCTGCTCGGCCCTGTGCATGGTGGGCAGTGATGCACTGGCTTCTGTAAGTTTGGACCAGGTGGGCTGACCTTGGGAGCCCAAGATTCTGTCACCAGTTTACTGATGTAGTCTTGGTCTTTTGGTTGCTTTTCTCTTTAGGATAAAAGGATAACTTGTAGCAGTGTTCTCTGATGAGACCTTCAGAGCTCCAGTTTGGGATTCTGTTATAGTTCGGGGTGCAAGTTTACCACTGATGTCATCAACGTCTGGCTGGAAGCTGCCTTGGTATCTCCCTGTAGTCAGAGGGAGGAAAAAAAGCAGTAGGAAGAAAATGCTAGTTGAATGAGCCAATGAAATCGGCCTAGGTCCCCAGTGTTACAATTGCATTCTTACTGCTGTTGAAAGCTTATGAGACCCTAGAGCACTCTGGCCATGTGGGTCATGTGTGTAAATATCTATTTAGTGCCCTGTAACCAGTTTATGTTCGTCACTTCCTGTGCCATATCCCACATTTGCATGTCTTGTGGAGCACATGGTCGTGATGATCGAGACCACATCTGCCAACTTTAATTCCTATAATCCGAATATGGCAGCTTTGTAGCATCTTTCTGTAGTGTGGGTCGTCCTGAGAATGACACTGCAGCCGCGGCGATCTTAATTACAATCTGACATCTTATTATAGAGGGTGAACTTTGCATTCTGTCTCTCTCTCTCTTGAGTTGATACTGCAGATGGCTTGTGTTCACACTCGCAGTGTCTCTGCAACACTAAGCTGTAATTGTGCTTCATGTTGTCTAATTGAATTGACAAGAAGCAGGAAATGATATCATTTAACACATTGATCTGAGAGGATGATGAGTTTCAGTCTCTCTCTCTCTTCATGTCTGCCTCTCTCTTTTCATGTCTGTGCTGTTTTCTCTCGTTCTTGCTTGTGTAAAAATGGGCGGAGTCGATTTTACCTGCTCTATATGTTAATTTATATGCCTGATTGGTGGATATTTTTTGTTATTTTCAATATAAAGAGAGAAAATTGTGCTCTTTAATCAAAGTGCAATGTTTTTAGCTTTGTAGATAAAAGGCATCGGATGTGTCGTTCCCATCGCCATAGCGACATTTATTCCTATAAAGAGCTGAATGCACGCACATCAACCAAAACAACTTTAAACAAGTACTTTTTTTTTTCTTCCTGATTTGTTTTTAGGACCATCTCCTTCATGCACAACATGCAAACTCCATTTCAAGCGAGGCTGTAATGAAGCAGTGTGTTCCTGCTGAAAGCAGGCTTTTAGTCTGTCAGCTAAAATTGAAATGATCATTATGTTGGATCTGCGTGGAGCCTGCGCTTATGTGGTAAGGTTATAAAGGAGGAGTCTGAGCTCTCTGAGCGTGCAGCGGGAGAGGTGAAGGGGAAAGGTTCTGTCTCAGAGCATCTACCTGCTTAAAGGTTGGAGGCAGGAGAATTAGCACAAAGCAGCGAAAGCTCTCGATTACATCAAAAACCTGAGCAGAAGCAGGATACGCGTGACCTAGGTAATGCTTATTTCTATGCCAATGATAAAAATAATTACTTCTTCATTAGCATTCATGAGAACACCCTTGTTATGTTTAACATGTTAGTTTTTCTGAAGGAGAAATAAAAAAAATAAATAAATAAAAATTAAAAAAATAAATAAATAAATAAATAAATAAATTAATT